>JALBCR010000725.1:0-482737 GCA_030710515.1 Abscondita cerata
GGCCATGGTTCTATTGTCTGGTGACTTCAGACAAACATTACCTGTTGTACCAAGAGGAACACATGCGGATGAAGTAAAGGCCTGCCTCAAGTCATCAGTTTTATGGCCGAAAATTAACAGACTGTCTTTGGATCTGAATATGCGAGTCCATCTGCAACGCGACACAAGCGCGGAAGAATTCTCTAAAATATTAATAGATATTGGTAATGGAAATATTTCAGAGGAGGGAGGAAAAATCAAAATACCCACAAAACTTGGTGTGATGTTGTAACAGATCTGATCAGCTTAACCAACAGAATCTACCCTGAAATTGATAAAGCTGGACAGAATTGGCGCTTCATGGCTGAGAGAAAGGGCGATTCTTTCACCAAGGAACGACTCAGCCAACTCTATTAACAACTTTTTACTAAAAAGCTGAGTGCTGTTGAAGTAAAATATAGAATCAGTGGATTCTGTATTGGATATTGATGATACTGTGAATTACCCTGTAGAGTTTCTCCACACACTTGAACCACCAGGATACCACCTCATATCCTCTTACCTTAAAGTTGGTGCTCCAATTATTTTATTGCGCAATTTAAACCCCCAAAACTGTGCAATGGCACCAGACTTCAGGTAAAGGCATTGCACAAATATGTCATTGAAGCCACCATTTTCACGGGCGTCAACCAAGGAGAATCAGTATTCATTCCTCGGATTCCTTTGATACCTTCAGATTACTATATCGAATTTACACGTTTGCAATTTCCGGTTAAGGTATGCTACGCGTGACCATTAACAAAGCACAGGGTCAAACTTTGAAAGTGGCTGGTATAGACCTCAGAATGATTGTTTTCCCATGGCCAGTTATACGTGGCGTGCTCAAGAGTCAGTTCATCTGACAGCTTAGTTATTCTTCAGCCTGAAAAACAAACTAAAAATATTGTTTATAAGGAGGTTTTGAGGAACTGATATTTTGTAAATTTAAACTTACCTATAGGTATAAAGCTGTTGACAAATAAATATATGCTGGGTCTGCTTTAAAACAGACTTCAGGTTACAGAAGAACTGTTGTTTTATCTTAAAAAATCATTATTATTATTATTATTATTATTATTACGTGTATTCTTCTGGGATATGGTAAGTAGGGCATGAAATTTTGAAATTTTTGTTTTAGAATGACATGCCCTGTACACGTACCTATATATAGTTTCATTTAACTTAACACTTTTATCATCAAATAGGCTTCTTGCAAAGAACTATCTACACACCAACACATCATCCCTTAATAAGGGACACAGACTACAATTTTTAGTATGTGATAATTATCCCTTAAGGGACCCCACATTGTGACGGTTACTCCAGAAACGTTTATAAGTTCAAACTACGAGCGTAATTCAAAATTAAAACATAACCTAACAATAAACGGAAAAAAGAAGAAGAAGAAAACAACATTAAAATTTCAATGCAGCCAACATATTTTTCCGATGTTTCTCACTTACTATTATCGTAAACTGTTTAATTTAAAAAGGATATCTTTAGTCTAATAGCAATAAGACGTTAAGACGTACCATCAAAATCGTAATTTTCAGGAGAAACCAAAAACGTTCACAATATTGGAATATTGGATATCTGTTACAATTCCTGAAATTTCAATTAGCAACAGTGGACATTTGATATTTGAAAAAATTAAATGAGGTATTACAATAATATTTATTTATTTATTTATTTGCAAAGATTAAGTAAATTATTAAAAGAATGCGAACGAAGTCGCGGGTACCAGCTAGTACTTTATAAAGACCACATAGATTTTTTTAATTTAGTCGACCACGCTTTATTTTCTGGATGCAACGTATTTATTAATAGTCCATTACTATTGTGAACGTCATGTCAATTCTCAAAGTATCATTGTACACCTTATTTTTTTGGTTATTTTTTTTACTATTGATATTAATATTTATGTTTTCACATTTCTTGCAATCAATATTTTGAGATTTTCTTTTTGCTAGCAGTCAATTGTTTGCATCTTGCGTATTACACCGTTGTATAATTAACTTCATCAGTTGTTAAAGCGAGTTGAGGTAAAATTTGACTCATCAAGAAGTGGTTGTCAAACTGTTCGGATTCTGAAAATTTTACTGCTATATTTTTTGATTTTATTTATAGCTAGTCAACTGAAGTAAAAAAAAAATTTGTTTATATACAGGTTGGGCAGTTTATACACGTCGGTCGATAGTATGGAATAGTATTAAACATTTTGAACACCTGCCTTATCTGATTTATTGAGGGTTTTAAAGACTACGTTCTAAAATAATTTTGAGATATACAGAGTGTCGGTATGCAGGGTGTACATATCAAAGTTATGTTTTTTAAATAGAACATGATGTTTTTTATGACATTTTTGTATTATACAGCAAACATAACTATAAGTTGTTATTATGTTTTCTGTACCAAAAATTAACCGTTTATGAGATATTCACTTTTTTTCAAAATATTGAGGTACATTTTAAATTTTGCCCCTGCTTCAGATATTGACAGCGTCTACTCAAAACCGCATCAGGTCGTTAGCAGAAGGAATGAGCTAGAAGGCAGACTAAAATATATTCTAATAAATTATACTGGATAATAAACAGTGGTCCTCAAACATGGCATCATATTAAGTTCTATAACTTTTTATTTTAAATATTTGGTAGTTTTTGAGATATAAGCGTTTTTAATTTTGAACATTAGGTAGGTACTTATGCAGTATTACATGTTCTATTTTTAATCATAATCACCCTGTCAAGACTGACAAACTAAAATTTAATCTACAATTGGATCATTATTGTAACACTTATTAAGAGTGGTTTGTTTAGAACTAATAAAAATAAAAGTTTACACCTTGCAAGAAAGATACGACATTTTGTTGGTAATTGGAGAATGCCAAGAAAATTTTTTACTGGTTTCAAGGATCTACGCCCAAAAATGTTACGACCGAGATCATTCAGAATAGCGTTGCATTTTTCGCAGAACAGGAAGAGTGTCATATAAAAAGCCAAATAGAAGAGGATTGCCCACTTGTCGGACATGACGATATAGAATTTTATGTACTGGCATTGGTAGTAGAAAATCCGCACAGAAACCAAGAACTCCATGAAGAAGATTCTATTTTTAAACTAGAACTTTGTTTATGGGCACTGGAGAGACTTGGGAAAGATCCGCAGTTTTTTGATTACTTTCTATTTACAGACGAATCCGTTTCCATGAAAGTGGACTTGTGAACAGACATTATTTTCATTATTATTGTGATACCAACCCACACATAACTCGTAATCTAGATCATCAACGCAGATGTTCTGTTAACGTGTGGGATGGAATTTAAGGTTCATATGTAATTGGTCTTTACTTTATTGACGACGCTTTAAATGGACGCAAACTTAAAAGATTTTTACGGCAGAATTTGCCCAAGTTATTAGAAAATGTAAATATCCGCCAAAGAATGTAGTTTCAGCTAGACGAAGCACCTGCACATTTTAAGGCCAATGTGCGCCGTTCTTAAACGCACGGTGGATAGGTAGAGGAGGTATGCAGGCAGAGGCGGCCAGCGAAGTTGCCACCCCAGAATATATAAAGGACAAGATTATAGCCGCATTTTAAACTATAACAGCAAATTTGTTATTAAATGTTAAGAATTTGTTTTAAAAACGTTTACGATTCTATTGAAAGCGATGGACATCATTTTGATCATTTGTTTTAATGTTAATTATTTTTTAGTATAAATCACTCACGTTTCTAGGTTAATGCTTTTTTGTTATTATTGCTTGTTAGTTTTTTATAAACTAGAGATTTGTTATTATTGTATTAAATTTTTGGAAAACATGTTGTTAAATTGAATTTCTCAAATTGTTCATTAACATCACATAAACGTGAATTTAGTTAGCATATGCACTAAACGTGCTAAAATAGGATTTACAAGACCTATCTTCACTATTGCTACTAAGTAGAACCAAGGCCGGTGTAATTAAAAAAGAACCTCAATTTTGACAACGAAAATTTAATTGTTTATAACTCAAAAACTTCTAACCCTTATACTTTTTGGAGACCATTAGATACAGGGTGTGCCATTTAAAATAAAAAAATTATATGGCTTAATATGATGTCAAAGTTTAAGGACCACTGTTTATTATCTGGTATAATTTATCGAAATACACTTAAATTTGCCTTGAAGCCCATTTCGTCTGCTAATGACCTGATACGGTTTTGAGTAGACAATGTCAACAACTGAAGCAGGGGCAAAGTTTAAAATTTACGTTAATGTTTCGAAAAAAAGTGAAGATCTTATAAACGGTTGATTTTTGGTATAGACACCATAATAACAACTTATAGTTATCTTGAATGTAGAATTCAAAAATGTCATAAAAACCCCATGTTTTATTTAAAATAACATAACTTCGATATGTACACTCTGTATATGAACACTCTGTACATCTCAAAATAATTTTAAAACGTAGTCTTTAAGATCTTTTATAAATTAGATAAAACAGGTTTTCAAAATCTTTAATACTATTCCATATATTGACCGACGTGTATAAACTGCCGCACTCTGTATAAATCGTCGATAATCGAATTTATACTTTAGTTAAAACACCCCTCGTTCAAAAGTACTCTTCACTCAACTGTTTTTGTGAAAAATTCCACAAATTTATTACAAAATGAAAACTTGACACTAAATAATATAGGTGACGTTTTTTTTAATAACATTGCTAACATACTAACTTTTTAGCTTATGTTTAGTAGTAGGTACATACATATTACTCAAATTTGTTTAAATCGGTTTTGGTTTACTTTTTGTGCGGGAATGAATAATTAAAATTTGTATTTATCGAAACCCTTAACAATTCAATCCGTCCTCAACAAAACTATTGTATTTCGTTGATTATTTTATGCAGCATTTATCAAACATCAATTGCACGACCATCGAGTTTGGTACACACCGTAGAGTCTTCCAAATTTTTTTTGTCTTTGCATTGAAGAAGTTATTGAATAATCGTTAACGTAACTACATCTTTTAAATATTTTATACACTCGGGATGGTTTCAACAATTTATAAATCGTATCCATTCAACGGAATTTTATTATAGTATTTATAAGCTTTATTGTCATTATCTACCATACTCTCACGCACGTCCGTACCTGTTTATATCAAAGTTTAAAGCTTTTTTTTTATTTAGGTACTTACATACTTTTCAAACCTAAATTTTGAATTGTGTCATCTTTCGTGGTTATCTAGGACATTAACGATAAGGACTACAGCTTTTAATTGCACGCGAATCCTAAATTATTATTTTTTTGTTTATTAGATACACTAAACCGAATTTATCCGTACGTCATTGAAAACTTCTAATCAATTTTATTTGAGAATAAATGTAGAATTTACAAGTGCAAATAAAAATCAACAATTTGTAAATCCCAAACTGAGTGAGGTAAGTAGCTACAACCACTAAGCTTCTTTAAAATCAAATTCATTTAGGGCGACATAAAGACAAATTCCAAATGTAATGTAACTGATTTCCTAATTTGGAGATATTCATAATTCAAGCAAGTGGAAAGTTGTTGAGTGCTTTACAGGCAATAGATTTACAATATGCATTCTACAGTAGGAAGTAGTGTTAAACTACTTTTTTAAATAAATTGCAGTACCTACAGTAATCCTGCCTAAAACAGTATAAACAAATATATTTAAAATTTAAAGAATAAAATAAAAACTCATCAGCAACATATTTTATTGCTATAAGTAATGCTTAAGTTGAAAATTAATCACACTATAAGTACGAAACACGTTAAGTAAATTTTCGAATTACGTATTTCAAAGCTTATTGAAATATTAAAAGCTCTTTGTTAGATACTCTTTTAATTTTAGCTTATACTTGACAATTGACACTCTTCAACTTAAGGATACGATAAACACGAAAGATTAAGCAATTATTTCCCCTTCATCAATTTTATGATTAAACAGATAATTTAACTTTGTTTAAACTCACAATGAAAATTTAAATTCACATATCTTAATTTGGTATGTTTCATGCGGCATTAGAGATTAGGAAGTTTTCTGTACTTTTTAGGTATAATTTTGAATGGAACAAACAAATTTCAAATATGGTCCCTCTTCAAGAATGTTTCTAAATAAAATCGATGTCATTACAGTATACTTAATACTTCAATAAAATCTTAATTGCCCATTTCCACGATATGATTAAAAATGATTGTCACCTTGAGAAATTAATCTAATAAAAGTCACATGTTTAGATTTCACATTATAACCGTAACTTGAAAACAAACAGCAGAAAAACCAAAAATTACTATTTTAGAAAAAATCGCCGTCAAATATCCACATTCAAGCATTAATATCGGAAGAACGTTGGTGCTCATTTCAAGCGAAATAATTTATTTTAATAAAATATAAGTATCGCAAATCTTTTTACCAAAAAATCGCCGTCAAACATTCACATTCAAACACTATTATTGTGAGAAAGGCAAGTGCTCATTTCAACTGAAATAATTAATTTAAATAAAATATGAGCATCGCAATTGTTTGATATGTTATTACTAATAATTCAGTCTATACGTAATCAAATTTGCAGTAAAATCAGAAATAACTATTTTACAAAAAATTGCTACGTCGTCAGGGTGTAGGTGTATTTAAATTATTTTTATTAATTTTAATAAAAATTATATAGAAATGCAATACATTATGTTTAAGTTGTATGTTTATATTGTAACTTCTACATGGAAAACGTTTAAAGCTTATTATTTGCATTGAAATGCAAATGGGATCAAAATTTTATGGCTAATTAAATATTGTTATATTATTATGTATTTGTAATTATTACCAATATGAACTAATAAATTTATCTTTTAAATCCGTTTTTACAAATTAAATTGTGTTTTTTAAGTAAATTGTAACATTAAAAAACTACCCTCAAAGAAAAAATTAAATACATATTGCGATAGTTGCATTAAAATTGATATAAAAGAAATAGTTAATTTAGCAATGAGACTCAAATTATTCATATAAGATATGCACATTAAACTTCAAAAATTTTTAACACTAAAGAAATTTGTTTCGAAATTTATGTAGGTAATAAATGATATAGCAGGTTTTCAAAGTTCTAATACACACCTTGCTTTCAGAGAGGTTTTTTTGTGTTCTTCTTATTTTTTTACTTCGTCGTGGTCGCTGTACTCTTCCATTTACTCGAAGTCTTCGTTTCCGTGCGTTTGCTGCGATGTGCTAGACAGCGTTGTGACAGCTGCTACTTGACAAACGGTCGTGGATGCTCGTTGGACGAACAATCAAGATACAATCGTTACAGATGTGTAAGCAACTGGACTATTTTGGGATGTCATCACAAAGCTCTGAACTTGATTTTATTATTCCAGGAGTGTCGCGTCTTTAAAAATTAGACTCTAAACGCAAGCATTCGTACCTTGTCAATACAAACGTGCCATCAGCACACGGTGATTTTGTATCTTGCTATCATGAACATTGCGCTGTACGCTTAATAGACGCGTGTGTGGTATGCCTTTAGTTAACTTTCTGTACGAGTCGTGTAAGGGTATACTATTCAGGAACACCTCTTTAGCCCAACGTTTGTAGGCTTTTTATTATATCGATACACGGTTTGTGGTTGGATTCAGTCGCGGTTCGTTGCAAACAAATTAAAAGCTACGGTTTTGTATTACAAAGCTAACCACTTACATAACTCATTTGCTCATAATTTTTGTAGATTGCACACGTGCAATTGTTCATTATTTATAGGTTAAATTAAATTTATAGGTTGCATGTACAGATAAACTATGCAAATTAAACAGTGACGTACTGCATTAATTTATGTGTAATTTGTCAGTCATTTGAATTTTTTTGTGTGATATTACTACTGTGATAATTATGAATTGTCCCTTATTCTACATTTATTGTTTTATGTAATTGAATATAACGTGTTATTTGTTAGTTGCGTTTTTTGTCTTATAAACCTGAGTCATCCTAGTTACTTCTTTTGTTCGGTGTAGAATTACTACTAGCGATTAGGTCGTCGTTAGTTTTTTTTTATTTCTTAGGTTAGGCGCCATTAATACTAGATATCTCTAGGCCAGTTTATTATTGGTTTTTAACTCACTCTTCTCTTTGACTAAATCTGATACAATTTTACTTTCTGACCGCAACATTGTATACAGGGTCATTGATAGTCGATGGTAGGTTAGACGTTTATGGAAAACGGGGCATAGGAGTAATCTGAAAATTTGGCTATTGCCATCTATCTTTCTAAAATAATTTCATTTTGGCGGTGTTGTCGCTTCTAATCATAAGTAGTAACAACTTAGTAATTTTTAATAAAACACCCTGTACATTATTCAATTTTTTAAATTTAGTTGCTATGTGTTCCCATATAACGCTGAAATTTTAGATGCAGTTTACAAAAACATTGTATTTAACTGCTACCTAAATATATTTATTTTATCTTATACAGGGCGGTTTAAAATTAATGATTTTGACGTGACATACAAAAAAAATCAAAGCTTTATTTTTTCAAATCGAACACCCTGTATATTACTTAAAATTCTAATAGACAATTAAAATGCCTTTAAGTTGATATAACATAGTGGTATAGCTAACTCGTCAACTTTTCGAAATAATTGCAATAATTATTAAAAATCACATTCTGTTGATTTTTTTCCTTCAGGTAAATTAAAATTGTTTTTATTTACAACCATCACTTTGTTTCTTTGTTTCCTACTTACTGAATAGAATATACTTTTTTTCGTATTATCCCTTATATTTAGCAGGACAACATTTTTAGCTTTTTTCGTAATTGCTGCTGGACTTTTGCTCATTCTGACGTGTTTACTCATTCATTACACATATTCAAACTTTTTAAATTAATGCCGACTCAAGAAGTTTTGCAAAAGTCTTGAATACACCACGTACACATTTTCGGTGAAGAGTGATTAAATCGTTAATAAATTTAGTTTTATTTAATAGTGAAAAAATAGTATATCACTACGGCAAGAATATTATTAATGGTATACTTCTTTACTTTAGTCTGTAATTCTTTTATTATTTTGCTCTTATTGATATAATCTACTATTTTTTAAACGTCACACAAGTGACAACTTATTTATCAATCTTGACAAGGTAAAAGTGCCACTTTATGGGAGCAAACAAATAAAATAGCAAATTTTGCTTATTTTATGTGCCTAATTATATAAAATAAAAAATTTTAATGAAATCATTACTAATATTTGTTATGTGCACGAAGTCGTTACCCGATACAACCCAACACAAACAAGAGAATGAGCGTAGCTCAGAGGCGAAGGAATGGTTCAAAAGAAATGTGATTTTGTGAATCTAATTGGGGACGTGTCAAAATGTCGTGGGTCGTCATACATAAAAAAATTTGTTGGTAATTAGTGAGCACCAAACGGCCTCCTTCTTGATGTAGGCACTTTTTCGACTTACCTTTAGTTAAGTTCAATTCTAAACCTAAAACGTTCTCAAAACGCAAACAAAACTTAGATAATATGAATTAAAAAGGCTTTTGACCATGTACAAATTAACATGATTTATTAAATGAATTATTGATCATCGCTTTTGAAACATAGTCACAAGAAAACACAAAACAAAAAAAATAATAAACCTAGAATCTAAATAAGGACATTGATATTTGTCATAAAAATTTATAATAGTATCTTACTAATCACGCGATTTCTAATTAACAAAATTTGAATAATCTAGACACCCAAAAGATAAATATTGTTTATGCTACTACATCCGTAACAGTCAAAGTTCATAGTTATCGTGCATAAATGAATTCTTAATGTGCAAACACACACAAGTATGATGCGGTTAAATAATTAAACGTAAAAGCACTTTTTGCTAAAAAATTACGCACGCAAAAGTACTCCGTAAAGGCACAAAATCGATTTAGGTATTAAAACCGATTTAATTAGTTTAGGCAACCTATTAAAATTTAATTACGCAAGTTCAACTACAAAAATATACCTGGTGAATTAAACTGAAGGTGGTAAACGAATCACGTGGGGGTATTCCTACCACTAGTAGTCGTCGAAGAAGGTGTCGTCCGACTGTGCAGAAGCGGACTCGGTAAGCGCTGTCGGCGCCTTCAAAGGTATAAACCCAAGGGAAAATTGTACTAACTCTTTTTAAGAAATGTACCTGGGTAGGCTGTCGTTATCACAACGGTGTTGTCGTTACGAAGAAGTATAAAACAAATTTTATACTAATAGTGGACAAATTCTTTACAAAACCGCATAAGCAAAATTTACTGAGTTACCAAATTAACAAAATCTCGAAATTAGGTAGTATTCTGAATGATGATTTTAGAAAATCAAAACCGGGTCAAAACCCACACTTAATTTACTTCATCAGACTACTTCTTCTGCACGTACTGTTGCTACAATCGTGAAGTGAATGACAAAAATAATAAAAATAATGCACTAATTTGTGCTAACATTTTTCCGAAAAAGGCGAATACCTCGAGTCTTAAGCAAGGGGTAACCAAAAAATTAATGAAATCATTCAATGAACATGTCTTCTAGTTATTGGAAACAAAATTTAAAAAAAAAACAATGTTAATAACGTAAATATTCCAGTAAAAGTTAGAATTTTTAAGCAAAAACGTGCATTTTAAATCGAATTAAAAACGTAGTTTGACGGCCAAGGACACAAATTGAAAGTGCAAAACCATAATTCTAGCAACAGTGTACGTATTTAATTAAAATAAAGAGAAATTAAAGGACGGCAGGTCATATATTTATTGTAAATGTAGAAACACCTAAGTGATTATTAATATTTGCCAAATTAAGGTTTCAATGACAGATCCTCGGGAGATCCACCTGTACTAGGTTCACTGTTGGGTTGGATTACATGGTTGAAGAATTTTATCAGCAATGTGCTTTTTATTTTGTATGGATTTTTGTTGCTCAAACTCATCTAGTCGCAAATTAATGTATTGTCTATATTTAGTTATAAATTCTTGTCCTACGATGGTAAATGATTGATGCTGTTCTGTTTTAGTTTCGGGAATTTTTATCACCAGCGATTGATGGTTTTTGATATCTTTGATTGATTTTTATCTTTGAAAGTTTCTGGCATCGACATGCCCCTGAAATACCAAATAATAAAACAGTCTGAAAATGTAGGAATTTCTTCCTAGATCCTTTTCATCTGGAATATCAAACATGAAGTGATCGAACCTTTTGTTTGGGTTTATAACTTTCTCCTTGCTTCTTTAGAAAAGCACACAGAATCAATACCTTGTAATGTCAATAGTTTTCCTCAGATTTAGTAATACTTTTATTATAGAATAATGAGCCCATAACAAAGAACTTTTTATGTTTTTGGCCAGTTCCGATAAATATGCTAGTAAAACCTTTTAGTAATACACTGTTACCTTTTTTTGTACACATAATTTTAAAAATCTATGGTAGGTGCCACCGATTTGACATATTTTCTATAGGCAATCTTGCTGTTTGAAGATTTCTCTTTGGGACTATTTGAAAAACTTTTTCGAAACACACAAACAATGACACTTTCAGTTTTTTCAGTTAAATTTTGTTTCTCCAATGTTTCCGCTTGCATTGCAACAACGGAAGCATTGTAGGTATTAGGTATTGGGTGTTTCCGTTGTAACTGTCATATTCGTGTCCTTGTATTTCCAAAGAGAATATTGCAGTTCATTTAGTTATAACTGTAAATGCTACATAATACTACAAGCAAAAAATTAATTTTGTATTATTAAAAAGGCTGAAATGAGGGCACATTTGTATTGGTAATGTCGGTACCGTGGCCTGTCCAGGAGCACAATTTTTAGATAAATATACACTTTTATTCGAATACAAGAATTTTTGTATTTCACGGTTCATATAAGTAAAAGTTATATTAGAAGGTACAGTTTCACAAGAAATTGTCTTATATATTTCCTTTTTCCCCATTACAAACGCTGTTCAAACTTTGTCCAGTGTTTTTTCAAGACCTCTTTCTTTTTTCACCAAATAATTTCTAAATAATGATTGTAATGCTGTTTTTGAAAAAAACAAAACACACGTGCAATCTGCATCAATGTCACAAGTCACAAATTTGGGCAACCAGAGTCATTTTTACAAATTTGATAGGACAAGACCATTGAAAAACTATATGTCACAAATTTTTATGTCAGTACCATAGCTCTTTGTTTTTTTCAGAAATATCTTTTTTTTTTGGTGAAATTTGATATTTTTTTCTTTCTTTCTATAACTTAACCCTAGACTTTATTTGGGTCGCGTTAAAAGTATGTAGAAATTACAATGGAACGAAATTCTGAGCAAAAATGTCAGTATCGTGGCCTGTCAGTTCCGTGGCCATTTTTTGGTGAAAGCAAAGAGCATTTTTAAGTAGTCTAACGATTGATTATCTCAACATTAGTATATATCTAGGAATAGGACAAATATCTACACGTGTGACATCAGAAATCTCGACGCAGCTAGAAAAAAATAGAAACAGACTCAAGAAAACTGTTTCGAAAAACAACAAGAAAAATTTCTTTTGTAATGTTGAAAAGCGTCTTGCGAGAAGATGAGAAGCGGAGCGGAAAAAAAAACAGAAAATTCGAGAAAATACACATCTGCACAAACTTTACTGTGAAAAAAAGAGGAAGAGAAATGAAAAAAAAACGAAAAAACTTTATTAAATGACGGATTTTGAAATAAGAGCCCGTAGAGCGTATAGAGAAACAAAATGAACAAAAAAGAAATCTAGACTCAGACGAAAAGAAGATCAGAAGAAGGAAACGTCATCTGTAAATCAGAAAATTCAGAACGTTTTTTCGAAACAAGCAAAAGTAGGGAAGAAAAGAACAGCAAAAACCGTAGAAAATGTTATAGGACTGTGATAAAACTTACGGAAGAAAACTCAAAACTCTGAAAAAATTACGATAAGTTGCGAAAAAGATTGGAACGCCAAAAAAAAATGCTTCTCGTCTCCTGAATAACAGTAAAAAAAATCACTGAAGGAAGAAAAATACCAAAAGATATCAAAGAAAAGTTGGTATCAGATGAAGTTGTGGCCCGACAACTTTGAGCTAGATATATTAATATAAACAGTTGCAAAACATTAGGAAAAGTTTTAAGTGAAAAAATTGTGAGAAAATATCACAAATTAGAATATATAAAAAAAACGATAATACCAATCGTTTCTTTAAGAATTCGTCAAAACGATGATGTTTTACGGTACGTACGAAAGGAAAAAACACGTAACAAGTACATCCAAGAAAAGATCAAAAAGTTTTATAATGATAACAGCCGAATCAACCCTGCAAAAAATCCAGCAAAATAGTGCATGGCTAGCCAGTCACCAAACGTATTATGAATGCGAGTATCATGGATTTGTATGTCAAATTTTGTGCCGAAAATTGTTTTACTGTGTCTCATTCAACGTTCGCCAAGTTTCGTTTATCGAACTGCGTCGCACTAAAAGTAACACACAGAGACACTTGCGCTTGCTTCACTCACAAAAATAAAAATAATTGAAGAAAACGCCGTCGAAAGAGTGGTACGTAAGGTCGTATGTAAACATAAATCAGATTATTCACAAGGATTTGCAACTCTATCTCAATCACTCAGACACGATCCGGCAGCCATTTTGGCCCATGTCACAAAAATTTTAAATTATTATTTGCCTCGATTTCTCAAAGTAAAAACAATTCAATTCATAAGCGACGGACCAACCACTCACAATCGAAATCGCAAAATGTTTCATCTCATCACCCAATATCTGCCTCAACGCTGTACATTTTTTAACAATTTGACTTACAATTTTAGTGAGGCAGAACATGGAAAAGGCCCTGCTGATGGCATTGGAGGAAGCCTGAAAAAAATGGCAGATAATCAAATCAAATATGGTCAAGATATTCCAGATTTCAGAACTATCATTTCAAGTCTCAAAAATCGTGTGAAAAAAATACATCTCGACCTTGTAACAAATCAGGAAATAGAAAATTTTAATGCTGTTTTGCCGGAACAATGTAAAACGTTTGTTGTCACAATGAAAGTTTACTTGGTCAAGAAAGGATTCATCCAACGTCAACTTCAATTCCTTGAACTGGTCTTCCTAGTGAAATCTGCGGTCACTTTTCGATAGACCAAGTACGTTTTGATAATCGATCGGAGAAAGAATCAAAAGGAGAGAAGAGTAGGAAAATATTGGCTATGACTTGCAAGAGAAAAACAGGCTATAAAGGAAAACATGAAATACCAAATAATGAAACAAGTCATTCCTAAAAAATGCGTTCTAAAACTATCCGAAAATCGTGGGTTGAGAAGAAAATTATGATATTATAAACAAATTCGAAAATTATTCATTATTTTTTATAATTTTTTGACTAAGACAAAAAAATTGTTACAGACACTAAAGGCGATGACTATGGAGAGACATGCTTCCCCTGCTTTATGAGTTTTGTTTTTTGCTTTTGTTTGAAGATTTTTGTTTTTAAGACCTAGTTGGAAATTATAGATATTGTGTTAAATATGTCATTGCAGCGACCTTCAATGGACATCGTATAATTCATGTTTGGTAAAAGTTGTAGTAGAATTATTTCATGGTTGGGTTTTGTAATATACAATGCGCATAAAAAAAAATTTCGTAATTTTTTGGACATACGTGTTTATAATTGAAAATTTTTCTGAAACTAATATGACAGTTACAACGGAATCACCCTATATATATCATAATATATTTATTCGGTTGAACTTATAAGTCATATATATAATATATTTATAGTTGTACCTATTCCCTCGTTTCAAAAAATAGTATACAGGGTGTTTCTATATTCGACCGACAACGCTCTATTCCAGAGAGATCTTGCAAATTGATATAGGAGCAAGAACCCTTAAACGGTTTAGTTGCTTAGATAAAGGGTTTTGAAAGTTTAAAGTAAAAATTAAAAATTTGCAATAAATCAAAAATGCCTTCAAAATAGTTTATATTACTTCTTAAACAATTTACACTTAACATTTACCAAAATCGAATTAATAGTATGGGTTGAAGCAAGTTGTTTAGCAAAACGCTGACGGGCAAATTGCACTGCACATAATAACTTGAAATATGTCAGTACCGTTTAAAAAAAAATAGAGAATTTAAACAAAATTATTTGATCCAGTGGCGTAGAAAATAGGAAGGCAAAAGTTGTCACTAACCCTTATAGTGCGCTACTGGTTAAATTTTTGAAAAGCTAGTTTATGCCAAAATATGACTACGAGATTACGAGATCTATTGTCATTTCACTAGTTTTTGGTATTATGAACCTGATAAATCAGCTACTATACTTAATACCTCGTCCTGGATGTGTAATAGTTGCAAAAATTCGCCTGGTAATTTATCTATTGCAAGTATCGAGCAAATCATCAGCAAACAATTAAATATATTTAAGAATAAAATTCTCGACAACAACTCAACAATTCGCTACCTTTAACAATAGAATTTCAGTTCTAGAAGAAACATTAAAAGAATTGATAATGAATTTTGAACAGCTTCAAAAATAATTATGGGTGTCATCAGGAAGTGCAGAATGTTAATGATATTGTAGCTGAAGTCGAAGAACGTAAGCAGCGTGCTCATAATGTAATCCTTTTTAATGTTCCTGAATCTCAATCATCTTTTATAAGTGAACGTGTATCAGAGAATTTAAATCATATTACATCTGTTCTTTCTCCTCTTGGAACTTTTCCACGACCTCAAAAGGTAATACGTATTGGCGCACTTAGTAATAACCGCATACGTCCTCTAAGAATTACTTACGCTAGGGAAGAAGATGTTAGTATAATTTTCAATTCTAATAAGGAAAACCCTAATCGTCAGCTACATTTTTGTCCGGACTTGACCTTAGCCTAAAGAAACTACATTAAGTCAATTAAACACCAGTTAAATGATAGAATTACCAAGGGGAGAGTAATTTGATGTTAAAATACAAAAATAATATGCCTTTTATAATTAATAGAAGACCTATCAATCAATCTTTAAACTGAAACACCCCAATTGCACTAATACTGTCAACCTTTATATCAGAATTGTCGTGGAATTAGGTCAAGGTTACTGAATTTTTTTTAAATTATGTAGGGGTGGTGGTGTGTTACTAGCTGTCCACATTAAGTATAAATTACATATTTGGCATTCAATTATCATTGTCTAATAATGAATCTTATATATTCCTCCGTCTTTGCTCCTTCTGAATTTGAATTATTCTTTGACACTTTTGGCGACTTGAAAATCAACAGCAAAATTTTTATTGTCGGGGATTTTAATGTTCCCATGTACGGCAAGGAAGTAAATAATAGTTTCTGTAAAATACTAGATAAATTCAAAAAGTTTTAACTCTTTGGATCAATTTAATTATATCAGTAATGTTGATGGTCGTTGTCTCGACCCGGTGTTTGCAAATTCTAATATTTCCTGTAGTGTTTCCCGAGCTGATCATCTTGTTACAGAGGATCGGTATCACCCAACACTTTTATTACAGTTTCACGCTTCCTTTAAATTTGAGCATTTTTCTATTAATTATAATTCTAATTCTTTTTAATTATAAGAAGGCAAACTATTCGTTGTTGTATCAACCGCTTTTAACTGTTGATTGGTCTAGCTTAAATGACGTTAATGATGTTGATAATGCTTGCTCTCTATTTTACGAAAAACTTAATGCAGTTTTGTAGATATCAGTACCTAAACTTAAACCCAAATCTACTCGTTATCACTATCCATTTTGGTATTCTTCTGAAATAATACGATCTTTACACTGCAAATATTCACTGCTGAGGAAACATAAAAAATCAATGTCCCAATATCATCTCACCCACTATAAGACTCAGCGTGTACTGACGAAGAAACTTATAACTGTCGCACATAATAATTTTGTCAATAATACTCAAAATTCCATTATTAATAATCAAAGAAATTTTAGACATTCATTCATAATTAATCGTGAACAGTTTGCGAGGTATGGTAACTCAACATCTAAAATATTTATAGCTTCCTCTGGTGTACCTCAAGGATCTATTTTGGGCCCTTTGCTCTTTTTATTATTTATTGAGGATCTTCCTTCTTCTATCAATGCTATGAAGCTGCTATTTGCTGACGATTTTAAATTTTTTCTTGAGATTCGCTCTCCACATGATTGTCAACTTCTTCAACAATGCCTTAATAGATTGATTGTATGGTGTTCCTCCACTAAACTATCTTTGAACTTAGAGAAATGTTCTGTACTTTCTTTCACTAAAACCATACTGTTTATTACATATGACTACAATGTTGACGGTGTGCTGTTACAAAGAACCAATTCTATTAAGGATCTTAGAGTCACCTTCAACTTTAAACTCGATTTCACGCAACATATTATAAATATTATTAATAGAGCACGTAGGACCTATGGGTTTGTTTTTAGAAATTGTCGTGGATTTTGTAGTTGAACTTTTAATTATTTTCTACAATTCTTTAGTAAGTACTGTCTTAGAGTACGGGTCATTAATATAGTATCCACTTTATGAGTGTCAAAGATCTGATTTGGAGGCAGTCCAAAGAAAATTTTTAAAATATTTATTTCTTGTCGAAAATGGAGTATACCCTCTAAGTAATTTTGATTTTGTAAATTTTCTTCTTAATTAATTAATTTTCTTTTGTGTATACATATATATATTGCTATGTTCGCTCTTATCTTTTCTTTAGCAAAGTAATAATATTATTTAAACTCAATTCTCAAATAGGGTGTGGTTCTAAAATTATTTATTTATTTCTAGAATTAAACAAAACACTCTCCTTATTCTTTTTGTTCACAATGCACCTCTATTCTGACAACCCATCAATTTCAAACATTTAAGTTACTTAACTTTCAAGAAAAAAAAACAAACCGGCCACCAGTTGAGAGCACCTTACTTTAGTCTTCGAATGATATACTAGACAACGATTCAACACACAGAAATCTATTGTCAAACTAGCAATGATTACAAAACCTAACTACAATAACAAAATTTTTTAAATCCCTAAAACTAAATAGTCATTTTGCACAGTCACTAAACAACTTGATCCACCTTCAGTTAATTTACGCACGCGAATTTTAACACCGTTTAAAGTTTGTTCGTAAAGAGATTATTTGGAAATTAACTTCAAATCTGCTTGCAGGTTCACGAATATATTTTTTCTTTATATTCCATTAACGTGGTTGTAAAATTTTTTTGGTTTATTTAAATACCCCGAATGTGCAGGGCACATCTACATGCGTCGACGCTTTAGGTTCAATTTCCTTTTTCTTTCATCCAACACACAAAAAAAACCACACACACACACACACGAGCTCCGTGTGTTTTCGTTACACTTGCATCATGCAAGATAAGCAAATGCCACCTGCATCCGCCTTTTTCGAAACATCAGCAGCCAAGTTTTTTCTTATCGCCGCACTATTAATAAATCTGTTCCTTTCTTCACGTTTTCACCCCTCACTTTGGTATCGTTTTCACTTTGATTCCTGTCCACCTTGTGACATTGCGCATTATTTCACTTTACTTACATTTATAATTGCAATTCTTAAGATTTCCTCCTTTTTTTTTCTTTTTAACTAAAACCTAATACCTACTACAAAATATACTACTTAAATTTATTTACACAAGAATTGAATGTAAAAAGGTATCAACCTTCCATTTTGTTACCAGTGTGCCTCCTTTTTTATATTTCAAAATACTTCTTTCTATTTAAATGAATACTACAGGTGCCTATACCTAACTCAGCTAAGAAGAATTTCATTTTTTTAAACGCCTCATCAGACCTTTTTCTATTCCCGTTCTAGTAACCCACAACTTTTTAAAGCACGATTTGAACTACACCCTTTTTTTCTTTCTTTTTAAATCTATTCAATCAACAAAGCAACCAAACACATTTAACAAATTTCTTAATTACAACATAAATGCCCCTTGATTTTAAAAGCAAAAGGCATTTTTCTTTTTAAAATCACCTAACCTTTCTATTTCTTTTGACATCCGGTCCATCACCTTCAAACAGCATTGTCCAAACCCAATACCAACACCTATGTCTCTATGAAGAAACACATTTGCCAGCATCCAAATAGACCTGCCACTATTCAGTGACATTCCTTCAATCACTTAACCTAATCTAGAGATTACTCATTAAACCTACGATTATCTAAACTCTAATTTGTTAATTAAACTCGATCTACTCTTCTCTACCATTCTTACCGTACCCACTGGTATAACATATTTATATGAAACTTTCCCCTAACTCTTTCACTATTTACATGCTTCAACTCATATGTATCATTAAATTTTTGCTTAATTAAATATGGGCCCTTAAAAGGAGGTAATAATTTTGCTGAAATATGTTTCTGTCTGTCTCTTAACTTTCTTAAAACCACCGTTTCTCCTATATTAAATTCCTTCCTTTTCGTTATTTTCCTGTTTCCCTTTAATCTATTCACACGTATTATGACTTCATTCAATTTGCGTTTACCTTGGTCTTCCTTTCTCGATAAACTATCCGCCACCACATTTCTCTTCCCCGGTATATGCCTAATTTCAAAATTGTATTCTCGTATTAACAGCGTCTACCTATAAATTCGGTTATTCGCAAAACGAGTGTTCATTAAATGTATAAGTGCCCCATGATCCGTCTCAATCACAAATTTATTTCCAGTTAAATAATATTTTAATTTTAAAATAGCAAACACAATTGCTGACATTTCCTTTTCTGACGCCGTATAATTCCTTTCATGTTTTTTTAACGTCCTACTCACAAAACTTATAGGTACTTCACCCCTTCACTTACTTGAGTTAATTCTGCGGCAATGGCGTAATCACTTGCATCTGTCCTTAAGGTAAATAGACTATCATAGTCCAGATGCTAAATTCCTATGTTTTGTATAAATTCCTCTTTCATCATTTTAAATCTTTCCTCATGTTCCGCTGTCCATTCCCATAGTAATTTATAACTCCGAGGAAACCTCTCAATTTTGCATTTCCCTGATTTTTTCTTTGACAATTTTTATGCCTTTCAAATTAATCTTGAACCCTAAAAATTTTACTTCATCTTTATAAAACTCACATTTATCTTTATTTAATTTCAAACCATCCTTATTTAATTCCCTTAAAATTATTCTTAAATGTTGTTCATGTTTTTTTTCATTCTCATTCACAATAATTATATCGTCTATATAATGACTACAGAAATCTTCATATTTGTCTAAAATTTCTTGAATGGCTCGAACCAATGCTGCACTAGATGTGGACAATCCGAAAGGTACGACTTTAAACTGATAAATATTTCCATCGATCGAAAACCCTGTATATTGTCTTGATTTTTCATCTAAAGGTATCAACCAAAAGGAATTTTTTAGATCCAATTTGCTAAAATATTTTTTATTCCCAAACTTTTCCAAAATATTTTCAATCTTCTTTGGCGTTTCATATTGTGGTACCGTTCTATTATTTATTTGGCGTGCATCTAAGCATAATCTGATATCCCCATTCCCTTTTTTCTCTCTATATTTAAATGAGGCAGGATACGATTTATCATAAAACGTAGTATGATCATTAACTTCTAATTTATGTGTATAATGCTTTGCTAATCCTTGTTTCGTATTCAGTAACTCCTTATTTTCATTTAATATTTCGATCACAATTCCTTTGTATTCTTTCGTACATTTTACATCAATTTTGTAATCTTCCATTTCCATATTATTAATATTTATCCATTCCGTTTCATTTTCTAACGTTTCATCCTGAATATTTGCTTCTTTTGCATTGGCACATTGATTTCCTTCCATATCAAGTTTTTCTTTTCAAAATTAATGATCATCTCGTACTTTCCCAATATATTCATTCCAATAATTATGTCAAAGTTCATATCAGGAATAACCAAAAAAATCCCTTCACAATCACGCCCTCCGATGTTAATCACACTCTGTAATTGTCAGCATACTGTGCTGATTTTCTTTTTGTTGGCTGTTACCAAATTCATCCTTTTTACAGGTGTTATACTTTTCCTAAATTCTTCTAAATTCCTGTCTACAACTGAGCTATTATTAATGAAAACTCCGCCCCGATATCTATCAACGCCGTCATTTTTTTATTATTTAAAATTACTTGAATAAACGGCAAACTATCTAATAAACTACAATTTTTGTTATTATGCCTAATTTTTTCAACTTTATCGGTATCTTGACTTATAAATTCAAAAAATTCTCGCGGGTGCATATAATTATTATTAATCAAGATACCTTCATTTAAAAATCCTGGTTATGTATCTGCGCCGCTACTTCAATTTTATTTTGTGCATTTACTTCTTCTCTGATGTTATTTACTCTTATATCCTTGTTTCGCTCTTTGTTCCTTCTTTCTTCCTGACTTTCCTTTTTATATCGATCATTCCTTTCATCATTTCCTCGTTTATAGTATCCATTATAATATTGCGGTCCCGAATATCTATATTTTCCGTCGTAATTGTTAGAATGATTTGGAAAATTTTAATTTCCCTTATTGTAACTGTGTTGCTGACTGTTCGCATTCCCCCGTTCGTGGGTGTGCGTTTATCGCGGTATCTGTCATAATATCCACGACCTTGTGCTCGACCTTCCTCAACTTCCTGTTGCCGTTGCGCCTCCGTTATTTAAATCAATCTCTGTGCTTGATATCCATATGTACTTTTCCACTGCGAATTATTATCACATTGATCGAATCCCTTTAAAATTTTTATTAATCGGTCCAATTCATTTATCTCTTCAATTGTGATTTTATTTTCCACTTCCACTTCGAATTGTCCAGCCAAAATGTCGATTATTGCCTTTTCATCCGTTAGTTCCTGTAGTTGTTTAAATAGATAGATTTTGTTCAACGCATATTCTTCCCTGCTGCCGTTTCTTTTATCGTAGTTGCTTCCGTATACCTCCGCTTTCATCGCGGCCTTCTCTTTTACGCCCCAATAATTTTTCAAAACGAGGTAAGTTCTTCCTCTTTTGCTTTGTACCAAATTTCAGGTTTTCCTATTTCTTGATAATTAAGTTTAATTTTTTCTCCCATTTTGTGTTCATTTTCTTCAGATCTTCGTTCACTAATTCACATGCTTCATTCATCCTTTCTTTAACCTGTTTATGTACTTCTTCTTGTACCACCATCTTAGTATCCTCCCATCTCATTTCCATTTCATACATTAAATTCTTTTGCATCTCATCCAACCTTCAATTCATATTTTCTTCCAATTTATCTAATTTACTCCATTTAATGTTCATTTTTTTTTATTTTCTTCCGCTTTTTCGTCTCTAATTCTCTGTTCTTCATCAATTTTTGCCTCCTTTAGTTTCCGTTCTTCTCTATCTTTTATCATGAATTCCATAATTACTTTCTATTTATCTTCCTCTTTCGCCTTGAAATCGTCTCTTGACGTCATCTCTTCCTTCTTGCTTTCGCTGTCGAATTTTATCATTTCTTCTTCTCGCCTTTCTGTACTTCCGTCTTCCTTATCTACTATTAATTTGTTTTGCTTACTTCTCGTTTTCATTTTTTTTTATATAAATCTATTTCCTACTTGCCCTAGTAATTAATACCTGAGCTAGTCTATCTTTTCTATCTACCCCAACTTTCCCGGCCTATCCTGCTCTACTACTTTTATAGTAAATAAAACAATTGTTAATTTTCAATTTAAACTCAAAATTTGCCCCACGTTGGTTGGCGTCATTAATACTTGCTATGTTCGCTCTTATCTTTTCTTTAGCAAAGTAATAATACTATTTAAACTCAATTCTCAAATAGGGTGTGGTTCAAAATTATTTATTTATTTCTAGAATTAAACAAAACACTTTCCTTATTCTTTTCGTTCACAATGCACCCTCTATTCTGACAATCCATCAATTTCAAACATTAAAGTTACTTAACTTTCAAGAAAAAAAAAACAAACCGGCTACCAAACAAAAACTTGACTCACCTTTATGTTTAAATCTAAATCCACCAGTTGAGAGCACCTTACTTTAGTCTTCGAATGATATACTAGACAACGATTCAACACACAGAAATCTATTGTCAAACTAGCAATGATTACAAAACCTAACTACAATAACAAAAATTTTTAAATCCCGAAAACTAAATAGTCATTTTGCACAGTCACTAAACAACTTGATCCACCTTCAGTTAATTTACGCACGCGAATTTTAACACCGTTTAAAGTTTTTCGTAAAGAGATTATTTGGAAATTAACTTCAAATCTGCTTGCAGGTTCACGAATATATTTTTTCTTTATATTCCATTTACGTGGTTGATAAATTTTTTTGTTTATTTAAATACCCAATTACATGCGTCGACGCTTTAGGTTCAATTCGCTTTTTCTTTCATCCAACACACAAAAAAAAAATCACACACATACACACACACGAGCTCCGTGTGTTTTTGTTACACCTTTTTCTATTCCCGTTCTAATAACCCACAACATTTTAAAGCACGATTTGAACTACACCCTTTTTTTCTTTCTTTTTAAATCTATTCAATCAACAAAGCAACCAAACACATTTAAAAAAATTCCTAATCACAACAATATATATATAAACGATAAGTTTTTCGACATCTAGTGTCGACTCGTGAAAGCGTTCACGTACATAAATGTTAGCAACTTTGCCGACATGTATGTAAAGCAGTTACATAGTCGTTTCTTCAATAATTATAGCCAACATAACAGTTGGCAAATATAAAAATTTCGAATCGCCTGCAGTAAAGTACGCAAGAGGTTGTACAATAGCAAACAAACACTGAGAATCACCCGATAGCTGTTTCGTCCTTTTGGGACTTTACATACATGTCGGCAAAGTTGCTAACATTTACGTACGTGAACGCTTTCACGAGTCGACACTAGATGTCGAAAAACTTATCGTTTAAATATTGTGATTCCTCCAGTAGGGCATATAGTCGACAGCGCGCGTTTGTACAATAGTGAACTTACACTCAAGTTCTCTCACTCCCGATGGGTCTCAAAAGGACGAAACAGCTGTCGGGTGATTCTCAGTGTTTGTTTGCTATTGTACAACCTCTTGTATACTTTACTGCAGGCGATTCGAAATTTTTATACTTGCCAACTGTTATGTTGGCTATAATAATTGAAGAATCGACTATGTAACTGCTTTACATACATGTCGGCAAAGTTGCTAATATATATATAATATTTTCTTATAATTGTGGTAATCCTGTTGGAAAATGAAAGTATTATTATATTTCACTACATATCTATAAACCATACACAAATAATACCAATAATCGTATTACCATTGTAATCAATGGTATTACGTCAAGCTTATCAATCTCTAATCGTTTATTTCCTTTTTGAAGTTTCAATCTAAATTGTTATGGAAAACAAATCTATACTGTTAGACGTTGCATCCATTAAAGTATTTTTGTGTTATAACCCAATAACACAATAAATCTAAATGCCTGAAGCGACGGGATTTAGGTATTTGTAAAGTTTTACAAAACATTTAATAGTAAAACAAAAGTTGTGCATGCAAGTTAGGCAGATACGTGAATCCGGAAATTCTAATATAATCCGCTCAGCAAACGTACCCACAACGCGTATCTTTAAAATCTAAGTAAACAACTTCATTCCATTAGAAACGTTAAGAAACGGAAGTAGGACAATTTAATATTGCAGTAACCCAATTCTTTTAAACTTTAATAATCGAAACGTAGAAATCTATCGATTTTGTCCGTTCGTGTTTTATGTAGTAATGCTCAACTGCATTTCATATTCGAATGCAACAAACCGTAAATTTGTATCGAACATTAGAAACTGCTTTAAGCTCTGTTATAACAGATAATAACATCTAACTAATCCACCGTCGATTGGTTATAACAATTAAATTACCGAATCGACGGATTCCAAGTAGTTGTGGTCTCATAAATGTACAGTAATCAATATAATTTAATATTTAATCAAAACCAAAATCTACATCGGAAACACACGTAAACTTTGAAATTTTAGTATAAGTTTCTAATTATCACAATATTGTCGTTTCAACCAATTCGAATAAACACAAACATTAAGCGATATTAAAATGCAGCTTTAATTAACTCCAAGAACTTGAATTAGTACATAACCGTATCTACGTTATTAGATTTTCGAAGCCACGTCGTGAATAAACATTACTGAGATTTGTAAGTCCCTTTAATACGTTATTTTGATGCGGAACTAAATTAATGCGTATCGGTGAATTATATGAAACATGCATGAGCATGAGGACATTAGTAAATCACGTACTATTTATGATTAGCAACAATGTGCGTCCCAATTCGGTCTCTACTGTGTACGCGAACTACCTCTCATAATAGATTTCAATCTCTTGTTTGAATATTATTTATGGTTTCCTCAAATTACCAAAATTTAGGTAGCTCCCAAAAGTGTAAAATTTTATTTGGTATAAAATTTATAACGTTTTGGTAAGTAGAATGGACTAAAAACAAACCTAATTTATTGTTATTACTGTTTCCTATTATATTATTTTAAAGTTTCAAGTGTTTCTATTATAATTTATTTATCTAATATATATGATTTTCACAAAATCGAAATTTCTGTCTAATATATCACTTCAGTAACTTCTTACAGTACTATTGCTTTAAACTATTGAATGATTTTGTTGTGCTTTTGGTAATTTTGGAGGCCATGAAATAGATATTTGTGAATAAGATTTGAATTATTCATATTCCAGCCATGCATAAGATAGAAGCAAAGTGTGTATTAAAAGTACATTTATTGTATTAGACTTGTAACAAAATTAATGTTTGTCATTCTTAGAATTTGCATTACCAAGATTTATAATGTCGTTTGAGTTCTCATGAAGTCCGTAAAGCTGCACCCCCTATATCACTAATTTTGAAACTGAAGGGGTAGAAATTATGTACTTTTTATGTGCTAATTTTGTCGCAACTTTAAAAATTTTGTACTCCAAAATTAGTCATATTTTCTTAAGGTCGAAATGGGGGGTGTGGCTTGCGTAAAAGCTACACCCCCATATCAGAAATCATTAAAAGGGTTGTCCAATCGCAAAAATAAAAGTACAGGAATTATGTGCTTTTTATGTGCTTAGATGAGACAATACTTGGTACGGTAAGGTCATCCAGTACGAAGATATCGCAATGAAGTATAACAAATCGAGATTTTTTCTCTTTCGGAATATATTTCTGCAAGAGTTCTTTTGGTACAAAATTCAGAAATAGTTCCAAAAATAGCTTATTGATAGTACAATATGATAACACCTTCAAATCAGGGGTACATAATTTTTACATCTTTTATTACCGACAATGAAGTATAACAAATCGAGATTTTTTCTCTTTCGTAGCATATTACTGCAAGTGTTTTTTCGGAACAAAATTCAGAAATAATTTCAAAAGATAGCTTATTGATAGTACAATATGATAACACCTTCAAATTAGGGGTACATAATTGTTACATCCTTTATTACCGACAATGAAGTATAACAAATCGAAATTTTTTCTCTTTCGGAGCATATTACTGCAAGAGGTTTTGGGGTACAAAATTCAGACATAGTGCCAAAATATAGCGATTCGATAGTAGAATATGATGACACCTTGAAATCAGGGATAGATAATTTTTACATCTTTTATTGCCGACAATGAAGTATAACAAATCGCGATTTTTCCTCTTTCGGAGCATATTTCTGCAAGAGTTCTTTTGGTACAAAATTCAGAAATAGTTTCAAAATATAGCTTATCAATAGTAGAATATGATATCACTTTCAAATTAGGGGTACATAATTGTTACATCCTTTATTACCGACAATGAAGTATAACAAATCGAAATTTTTTCTCTTTCGGAGCATATTACTGCAAGAGGTTTTGTGGTACAAAATTCAGACATAGTGCCAAAATATAGCGTATCGATAGTAGGATATGATGACACCTTGAAATCAGGGGTAGATAATTTTTACATCTTTTATTGCCGACAATGAAGTATAACAAATCGCGATTTTTCCTCTTTCGGAGCATATTTCTGAAAGAGTTCTTTTGGTACAAAATTCAGAAATAATTTCAAAAAATAGCTTATCAATAGTAGAATATGATATCACTTTCAAATTAGGGGTACATAATTGTTACATCCTTTATTACCGACAATGAAGTATAACAAATCGAAATTTTTTCTCTTTCGGAGCATATTACTGCAAGAGTTTTGTGGTACAAAATTCAGACATAGTGCCAAAAGATAGCTTATCGATAGTAGAATATGATGACACCTTGAAATCAGGGGTACATAATTTTTACATCTTTTATTACCGACAATGAAGTATAACAAATCGCGATTTTTCCTCTTTCGGAGCATATTACTGCAAGAGTTTTTTTGGTACAAAATTCAGAAATAAGTGCCAAAAATAGCTTATCAATAGTAGAATATGATGACACCTTCAAATCAGGGGTACATAATTTTACATCCTCTATTACCGACAATGAAGTATAACAAATCGAAATTTTTTCTCTTTCGGAGCATATTACTGCAAGAGTTTTGGGGTACAAAATTCAGACATAGTGCCAAAATATAGCGTATCGATAGTAGAATATGATGACACCTTGAAATCAGGGGTAGATAATTTTTACATCTTTTATTGCCGACAATGAAGTATAACAAATCGCGATTTTTCTCTTTCGGAGCATATTACTGCAAGAGTTTTTTGGTACAAAATTCAGAAATAGTTTCAAAAATAGCTTATCAATAGTAGAATATGATGACACTTTCAAATCAGGGGTACATAATTTTTACATCCTTTATTACCGACAATGAAGTATAACAAATCGAAATTTTTTCTCTTTCGGAGCATATTACTGCAAGAGGTTTTTGGGTACAAAATTCAGACATAGTGCCAAAATATAGCTTATTCGATAGTAGAATATGATGACACCTTGAAATCAGGGGTAGATAATTTTACATCTTTTATTACCGACAATGAAGTATAACAAATCGCGATTTTTCCTCTTTCGGAGCATATTACTGCAAGAGTTTTTTGGTACAAAATTCAGAAATAGTTTCAAAAGATAGCTTATCAATAGTAGAATATGATAACACTTTCAAATCAGGGGTACATAATTTTTACATCCTTTATTACCGACAATGAAGTATAACAAATCGCAATTTTTCTCTTTCGGAGCATATTACTGCAAGAGGTTTTGTGGTACAAAAATTCAGACATAGTGCCAAAATATAGCGTATCGATAGTAGGAATATGATGACACCTTGAAATCAGGGGTACATAATTTTTACATCTTTTATTACCGACAATGAAGTATAACAAATCGCGATTTTCCTCTTTCGGAGCATATTACTGCAAGAGTTTTTTGGTACAAAATTCAGAAATAGTGCCAAAAAATAGCTTATCAATAGTAGAATATGATAACACTTTGAAATCAGGGGTACATAATTTTTACATCCTTATTACCGACAATGAAGTATAACAAATCGCAATTTTTTCTCTTTCGGAGCATATTACTGCAAGAGTTTTTGTGGTACAAAATTCAGACATAGTGCCAAAATATAGCGTATCGATAGTAGAATATGATGACACCTTGAAATCAGGGGTACATAATTTTTACATCTTTATTACCGACAATGAAGTATAACAAATCGCGATTTTTCCTCTTTCGGAGCATATTCCTGCAAGAGTTCTTTTGGTACAAAATTCAGAAATAATTTCAAAAAATAGCTTATCAATAGTAGAATATGATGACACCTTGAAATCAGGGGTACATAATTTTTACATCCTCTACTACCGACAATGAAGTATAACAAATCGCGATTTTTTCTCTTTCGGAGCATATTACTGCAAGAGTTTTTGGGTACAAAATTCAGACATAGTGCCAAAATATAGCGTATCGATAGTAGAATATGATGACACCTTGAAATCAGGGGTACATAATTTTACATCTTTATTACCGACAATGAAGTATAACAAATCGCGATTTTTCCTCTTTCAGAGCATATTACTGCAAGAGTTTTTTGGTACAAAATTCAGAAATAGTGCCAAAAAATAGCTTATCAATAGTAGAATATGATGACACTTTGAAATCAGGGGTACATAATTTTTACATCCCTTATTACCGACAATGAAGTATAACAAATCGCAATTTTTTCTCTTTCGGAGCATATTACTGCAAGAGTTTTTGGGTACAAAATTCAGACATAGTGCCAAAAGATAGCGATTCGATAGTAGAATATGATGACACCTTGAAATCAGGGTACATAATTTTTACATCTTTTATTACCGACAATGAAGTATAACAAATCGCGATTTTTCCTCTTTCGGAGCATATTACTGCAAGAGTTTTTTGGTACAAAATTCAGAAATAGTGCCAAAATATAGCTTATCAATAGTAGAATATGATACACTTTGAAATCAGGGGTACATAATTTTTACATCCTTTATTACCGACAATGAAGTATAACAAATCGCGATTTTTTCTCTTTCGGAGCATATTACTGCAAGAGGTTTTTTGGTACAAAATTCAGACATAGTGCCAAAAGATAGCGTATCGATAGTAGAATATGATGACACCTTGAAATCAGGGTACATAATTTTACATCTTTATTACCGACAATGAAGTATAACAAATCGCGATTTTTCCTCTTTCGGAGCATATTACTGCAAGAGTTTTTTGGTACAAAATTCAGAAATAGTGCCAAAAATAGCTTATCAATAGTAGAATATGATACACTTTGAAATCAGGGGTACATAATTTTTACATCCTTTATTACCGACAATGAAGTATAACAAATCGCAATTTTTCTCTTTCGGAGCATATTACTGCAAGAGTTTTTGTGGTACAAAATTCAGACATAGTGCCAAAAGATAGCGTATCGATAGTAGAATATGATGACACCTTGAAATCAGGGGTACATAATTTTTACATCTTTTATTACCGACAATGAAGTATAACAAATCGCGATTTTTCCTCTTTCGGAGCATATTACTGCAAGAGTTTTTTTGGTACAAAATTCAGAAATAATTTCAAAAAATAGCTTATCAATAGTAGAATATGATAACACCTTCAAATTAGGGGTACATAATTGTTACATCCTCTACTACCGACAATGAAGTATAACAAATCGAAATTTTTTCTCTTTCGGAGCATATTACTGCAAGAGGTTTTGGGGTACAAAATTCAGACATAGTGCCAAAATATAGCGTATCGATAGTAGAATATGATGACACCTTGAAATCAGGGGTAGATAATTTTTACATCTTTTATTGCCGACAATGAAGTATAACAAATCGCGATTTTTCCTCTTTCGGAGCATATTACTGCAAGAGTTCTTTTGGTACAAAATTCAGAAATAGTGCCAAAAATAGCTTATCAATAGTAGAATATGATGACACTTTGAAATCAGGGGTACATAATTTTACATCCTTTATTACCGACAATGAAGTATAACAAATCGAAATTTTTTCTCTTTCGGAGCATATTACTGCAAGAGGTTTTGTGGTACAAAATTCAGACATAGTGCCAAAATATAGCGTATCGATAGTAGGATATGATGACACCTTGAAATCAGGGGTACATAATTTTTACATCTTTATTACCGACAATGAAGTATAACAAATCGCGATTTTTCCTCTTTCGAGCATATTACTGCAAGAGTTTTTTGGTACAAAATTCAGAAATAGTTTCAAAAATAGCTTATCAATAGTAGAATATGATATTACTTTCAAATTAGGGTACATAATTTTACATCCTTTATTACCGACAATGAAGTATAACAAATCGCGATTTTTCTCTTTCGGAGCATATTACTGCAAGAGTTTTTTGGTACAAAATTCAAAAATAGTTCCAAAAATAGCTTATCAATAGTAGAATATGATAACACCTTCAAATTAGGGTACATAATTTTTACATCCTTTATTACCGACAATGAAGTATAACAAATCGAAATTTTTTCTCTTTCGGAGCATATTACTGCAAGAGGTTTTGTGGTACAAAATTCAGACATAGTGCCAAAATATAGCGTATCGATAGTAGGATATGATGACACCTTGAAATCAGGGGTAGATAATTTTTACATCTTTTATTGCCGACAATGAAGTATAACAAATCGCGATTTTTCCTCTTTCGGAGCATATTTCTGCAAGAGTTCTTTTGGTACAAAATTCAGAAATAATTTCAAAAAATAGCTTATCAATAGTAGAATATGATAACACCTTGAAATTAGGGTACATAATTTTACATCTTTTATTACCGACAATGAAGTATAACAAATCGAAATTTTTCTCTTTTGGAGCATATTACTGCAAGAGTTTTTTGGTACAAAATTCAGACATAGTGCCAAAAGATAGCGTATCGATAGTAGGATATGATGACACCTTGAAATCAGGGGTACATAATTTTACATCTTTATTACCGACAATGAAGTATAACAAATCGCGATTTTTCCTCTTTCGGAGCATATTTCTGCAAGAGTTTTTGGTACAAAATTCAGAAATAATTTCAAAAAATAGCTTATCAATAGTAGAATATGATAACACCTTCAAATTAGGGGTACATAATTGTTACATCTTTTATTACCGACAATGAAGTATAACAAATCGAAATTTTTTCTCTTTCGGAGCATATTACTGCAAGAAGTTTTGTGGTACAAAATTCAGACATAGTGCCAAAATATAGCGTATCGATAGTAGGATATGATGACACCTTGAAATCAGGGTAGATAATTTTACATCTTTATTACCGACAATGAAGTATAACAAATCGCGATTTTCCTCTTTCGGAGCATATTACTGCAAGTGTTTTTTCGGAACAAAATTCAGAAATAATTTCAAAAAATAGCTTATTAATAGTAGAATATGATAACACCTTCAAATTAGGGGTACATAATTGTTACATCCTTTATTACCGACAATGAAGTATAACAAATCGAAATTTTTCTCTTTCGGAGCATATTACTGCAAGAGGTTTTGTGGTACAAAATTCAGACATAGTGCCAAAATATAGCGTATCGATAGTAGAATATGATGATACCTTGAAATCAGGGGTAGATAATTTTTACATCTTTTATTGCCGACAATGAAGTATAACAAATTGAGATTTTTTCTCTTTCGGAGCATATTACTGCAAGTGTTTTTCGGAACAAAATTCAAAAATAATTTCAAAAGATAGGTTATTGATAGTACAATATGATAACACCTTGAAATCAGGGGTATATAATTTTACATCCTTTATTACCGACAATGAAGTATAACAAATTGCATTTTTTCTCTTTCTGTGCTTAGTACTGGAAGAGTTTTTGCGGTACAAAATTCACTTAAAGTGCCAGGAAATAGCTTTTTAATAGTAGAACAGTTTGAAATCAAGGTTACATAATTTTTAATAAAAATACATTTTAGAAATTCTTTTTTATCTCCTCCTTCTTGTTACCCGTTTTACCCCTACCTATCTAATTACCTTCAGCATTATTGTTTACCACATTTTTCCTCATCCCTATATATTCATCAAATGGTGTCGTTAGATCATACCGTATGTATATCACTAGATGCTTAGAATCGGTAAACTTCATTCCCCATATCTTCTTAGGAGAAGACCTTACTGTACCAGGTCTTATCTCATTTCCTAGCACATATAAAGTACATAATTTCTAGCCCTTGAGTTTCAAAATTGTATGTATATCATTACACGCTTAGAATCAATAAAGTTTTCATTCCCCATACCTTCGTAGTAGATGACCTTACCGTACCAAGTCTTGTCTCATCTCCTAGCACACAAAAAGTACATAAATTCTGTACTTTTCTTTTTGCAATTGGACCAGCCTTTTAATGATTTTTGGTATGGGGGTTGCAGCTTTTATGCAAGCCACACCCCACATTTCGACCTTAAAAATGTGACTAAAGTCCGTTCAGTCTCATCTGGTGGTTATAGGATTATAGTGTAGGACGTTCGTTTTTTGTGTTCATTGTTATAAATCACGCCCTTAAAATACTTTCCATTCTATGCTATAGAAAAGAGAAACAAAGATAGTTATATACTGTCTCAGAGGTAGTGCGTGCTATTCTTGACAGTGTATTCAAACTTGATTTTTAGTAACTAGGTGATAGAGTCCAATTTTGAATGACCGACGAATTGTCTTCATCTTACAAATAATCCAGAAGTTCTCAAAATTCTACTCGATTTTTTATTTAAGTATTATTATATCCTTACACAGAGAAAAGTATTTTTTTTAATTATAAATGCAAAAAAAGTTAAGATTTGATATAATTTTTAATTATTGTAAAATATTTCTGCCTGCAATAAAAAATGCACTGTAAACAGTATAATATATATTAGGAATATTAGTACAAAGAGCAATTTTACTTGATTTGTGAGCAAACCAATTAAAAAAATGTGAAACGTACAAAAACATATGAAATAAATTTATATATAAAACGAATTCTAAAACGTAATACAATAAAATTACTGGATCGTTTTCCAATATTTCAATGCGGTGTGACAGTAATTGCTGTTTTAAAATAGAATATAAATAATAATAAATAAAGAAATTATACATCCTCATCCGAGTCACTTAAATTATCAAAAATGTCTTCGTCTTCACTATCTTCACCGTTGACCGTAAAATCAGAGGTCGTACTTCATCAATTATTTTTCGCGGTCGAAAGTGTCTTTTATTATACTTTCTGTGTGTTGGATACATCTTCTCCAGATATCAGCGGTTATTTTATTCAGGGCCTCATTCCAAGTACTTAGAACGTGTTCTTCTCTTCCAGATGTAGCTCCAATACATTTGTCATAATATTCCTTACAAATGCCCCATACCAATTCAATTGGATTGAAGTGGCAATGATACGGGGCAAACGTAGGACTTCGTGACCATAAAACAAAGCTAAATTGTCGATGACGTATTTATTACCATCTTCGGTTGCATTTTTTTTAACTATTTCAAGTAATTCGGCTTTCAACATAGAATACTCAAATTCTATATTCTTACTAAGCAACTAATCAATAATCTGGTTTTTTCCAGGAAGTCGAGGGTTTTGGTCAGTTTTTCTAGAATGGTAGCTTGCATTATCTAAAATAATGATAGACGGTTTTTCTAGTCGCCACAGTACAGATTCTTCAAACCATTTTTCAAATAACTCAGAATTCATGTTATCGTGGTAATCGTAGGATTTATTTTGTGTGCCAAAAATTAAACTGCTTCCCTCAACAAATCCATTTATATTACCCGCGTGAACAATTACGTAACGTTTACCATTTGATGTCTTGGCTGGTTGTTGTAAACTCTTCGAACTTGCGTCCTGCCAACTACGTTTAGAATTTCCTTTACTAAACACCCATGTTTCATCCAAAAAACAAACTGCTTTGAATTTTTGGAGTTGACATTTTTAAATATTTTCTTAAAAGACGTTCCTCATGGACACAACATGACTTTGTTCACATAAACCTAGTCTATGGTTTGTTTTCTTAAATCGGAAACTCATATGCTTTAGTAAATAAGATAAACTAGTTCTTTTTATTTCACAAACACTTTTCGTCTTGATTAAAGCCAATAGAGAATCTAAGGAAACGTGTTCTTTTTACGTACATTTCGTAAATTAACTCACGAATAGTTTGTTTTTACTATCTGGTAGATCGATAGAACGGATTTTATTTATCTTCCTTTTACTGGTTCTAAATCAACACATTCATTTCTTAGATTGCACAGTCTTTGTACGGTTCTGAGTGAAATTTGTAACGAGTCCGCTGTTCTTTGCTGAACTGCAAATACAGATAGTAGAGGACTACCGCTTTGTTTTTCTTCAGAAAAATAGTCAAACACGTTTAGCACTAACTCACGGCATTGTTTTGTCAACTTCTTTGGCATCTTGCAAAATTTTGAATTAAATCAACCGCACTTGTATAAGTTACACCAACAACTAACAATTAACAATAAATAATAATAACAAGAATAATCACAGCAATCGATACTTAATTACTAGAATGACATTATTATAATTACACCTATTAATGTTATGGAATTTCAAAATAAAGAGTACTTTCACTATATAATTAAAACTATTAATGTCACGTGACAACAAATACCTCAGTAATTATTCCTTAGAAATAAGAAAGTCTATGTAGGTGATGTACCCTTTTGGCTGGATGGATTAGGCCCAACAAATAATCAGATCTGGGCATTTATAAATAACATCTACATGCCAAGTTTCATGAAAATCGGACTTGTGGTTTAGCCGGAATCTTGTTTACATACGTGCGGACGGCCGGTCGGCTTCTTTGTAACATACTAACTCTACTTCGTCGGAAAAAGTGAAAAAAAAGAGGGGTTAAAATTTTCGGTTTAGAAATCGTCGCATAACTTCCCATCGTATACTATGATGTGGAGTAAAAATCGAGTAGAATTTTGAGAACTTCTGGATTATTTGTAAGATGTAGTCAATTCGTCGGTCATTCAAAATTGGACTCTATTACCTAGTTATTAAAAATCAAGTTTGAATACACTGTCAAGAATAGCACGCACTACCTCTGAGACAGTGTATAACTATCTTTGTTTCTCTTTTCTATAGCATAGAATGGAAAGTATTTTAAGGGCGTGATTTATAACAATGAACACAAAAAACGAACGTGCTACACTATAATCCTATAACCGCCAGATGAGACTGAACGGACTATAATTTTGGAGTACAAAATTTTTAAAGTCGGTACAAAACTACTACATAAAATGTACCATAATTCCTAGCCCTTCAGTTTCAAAATTGGTGATATTGGGGGTGCAGCTTTACGGGCCTGTTCTCATTCATATTTAATTGTAACATTAAAAACACTTTCAAGTTGTTCGTGCAAAAGATTAAACTGTGTTGTCTGTGAGTTTGCTTGGACAAGGTGAGAAGATATTGGATTTTTTTACATAACTTTTAGTAATTGCTCAATTTCTGTTTTTCTAGCCTTTTTATTACAAAAAATCTTCTTCATGGCACAGTCAGTAAGGTGCTAATTTTTAAGTTAACTGAAATTTTTTAGTAAAATGCCCAAATTTGGACTAAAACTTGTTCCCTTATTTTGCCAAAGTTTTAGTTTCTAATTCATTGGATGTTAGTCACAATTGGTGAACGAGTATGATAAGTTTTTATACCATACGAATACCAAAAAAAAACATAAAATGTATGTGCTAATATACGAACTAAATTTAAAAACTGGTGGCGGTAATATATCCACCCAATCAGAGCTTGCAGGTCATTCCGTGCAGAACGATAATCGTTTTATTTCATTTTGACATTTTTTTGTTGCAACTGAAATTGTTTTCATATAAATAAAGCTTTAGTAAAACTAAACTTAACTTTATTTCAAAAATTTAAGAATTTGTATTAACCACAAATACTTAAATTTGCCAATTATTCTTTTCTTGGTCTGTACTTGTCAAATAACGACGCTACCTTCTCAGTGCTTTTGTTTTTATCGGTGAGATATACAGGGTGTTAAAGTTATTAAAAATCTGTTCGACAGTTACATTTAATAATATTTTAAAGTACACTTTTGTAAATTTTCATCAAAGTTGGTTGACATTTTGTATTTCGACAAGAATCGACCGTGGCCATTTTGTTTTAAATTTTCAAAAATCAACTGCACCATCTTTTTTATTTTTTAGAAACTGATAAAACCAAATTTAAACATTGGTGTCGACGTGAGTACAGTAAACACAGCTTCGTCACGTAAGCAAATCAAAAGTGAGATTAAAAATAAAATAAGAAACTTATATTTAATAGATTTAGTGATTATAGAAAGTAAGTAGTATACGTTCTAAGACGTAATTAAGTGATTAATAAAAATAAAACTCATAATAAGACTGAGTAAATTATCCGACGTCAACGAGTGGGGTCAATATCTTATAGGCAAGCGACGCTTCAGAAATATATAAAAATAATTTAAATACGGAACATTAACATTAAGTGGGATAAGATATAAAGTGAGTGAAACGAACAAGCAGTAAGTGAAAAATATAATAAAATTAGCTGGTGTACAAAGAACGTAGTACGTTAAAAAGATTAAAGGCAACCTTGAGTTAGGAAATTGTTATGAACTAAATTTGAATGAATACAAACAAAAACGAAACCAGACCAAGACTAAATAGTAAGTATACGCTGCAGGAGTATATAAAACGAAAAAGAACGGTAGAAGCAGAAGAAGAAACGGAAAATATTAAGAAGGAGTTATCAGCATTTCATAAAAGTCATAAAATTGATCGCAGTCCAACAAAACCAAAAGAAGTACTAGCAAACACAAGTACTAATCTAACAAACCAGGAAGTAGCGGTTTGTAAAAATATGAACGATATGGAAGCGATAAAACACTTGATAAGTAAGATGAAAGAAAATTTAATGAAGGAGTTTCAAACAAACAAGGAAGAAATACTAAAAGAATTTAGAAAGAACCAAGATGAATTAAAGGAATTACGTGAAGAATTGAAAAGCAAAGAACAACAGTGGAAAGTCGAGAGGGATGATATAATGAGAAGAGTTGAAAAACTAGAAACGATATTGGAAAAGAAAGAAAAAAGAGAAAAAAGAGAAAACATCGTCGTTAAAGGAATCATGATACAAGGGACACATGTAAAGAAGAATTACAAAAGATATTAAACGACAAATTAGGGACGCAAACAAAGATTAAAAGCTTTTAAAGTAGGAAGATACGAAGAAAATAAAGTAATTGTGGCAAAAATGGAAAGCTGGGAAGATAAGAAAGAAATAATGATAAAGAAAAGTAATTTAAGAGGAACACAAATTGTAATGGAAAATGATTTTACATACCAAAAACAAATAATACAAAATAAATTGAAAGAAATAGCCAAGAATAAGAAAGAAGAGGGAAAACATGTAAAGATCGGATACCAGAAGTTAATAATAAACAAAGAAGTATACCATTGAACAAACAAAAAATAAATTACAAACCGAAAGAAAAGCAAAAAACTAGAACAAAACAAACAGGACAAAATATGGACGACAACTTGGCAAGAAAATGGCAAAAGACACAGTGATAAGCAAAATGAAGAAGGGTATCTAAAAATAAAATTAAAAATGGATTGAAGTTAGAATGGGAACATGGAACGTAAGAAGTCTTAATGGGAAAGAAGTAGAACTTAGTGATGAATTTGAAAAAGCAAAATTAGAAATACTTGTACTAGCAGAAACAAAGAAAAAGAAAAGGGAAATGGTAAAGTTGAAGAACGAACATGTCTTAATATGGAGTGGTGTAAAAAAAGAACGAGCATTAGCGGGAATAGGATGCTTAATAAACAAAAAAATGAGAAGTACATAAATAAATGGGAACCAGTATTAGAGAGATTACTATGGGTGGAACTAAAACGGAACAAGGATATTGAAACAATAATAGCTGTATATGGTCCAAACAAAGATGAAAAAAAAAAAGAAAAGAAAGATTTGTTTTGGGAAGAGTTAACAAGAATAGTAGAAGAAGCAAAGGGCAAATATATATACTGGGTGATTTTAATGGAAGAGTTGGCAAAAGAAGACACATATAAAACGGTTATGGGAAATACGGTAAGAACGCTGAGAACGCGAGAAACAATAATGGGAATGGGAACAAACAAATTACACAAAATCAAAGGCACGAAAACATAAGGTCAAACAAACTAAAAGAAGAGGAAGTATCCAAAGAATATAAAAAAGAAATAACGAGAAGATTAAATGGAAATCCAACAAAGTTAAAAGAAGGAAACGTAGAAAAAATGTGGAAGATATTCAAAGACATAGTAATAGAAGCAGCAAAAACATGTGGCATAAGGAAAATCAACAAAAAAAAAAACAAACAAGATGGTGGTCGGAAGAAGTGAAATGGAAATTAAAATAAAAAGAAAAATGGCAAGAATACCTCCAGAACAAAGAACTATAGAAAGATAAGAAATATACAAACAACAAAGAAAAAGAGCAAAACATAAAATTATTCAAGCAAAAGAAGAAAGTTGGAAGAGTTTGGAGAAAAGTTAGAACAAGATAGCACGGGTAACCAAAAACTGTTCTATGCAGTAATGAAAATCTAAGAAAAGACAAACAAAAACAAATACAACAATTAAAAATGAACGAGGTGAAATATTAACAGGCACGGAAGAAATAATGAAAAGGTGGAAAGAATATTTTGAAAAACTGTTAAATGCAGGAGAGATGCGGATGAAGGAGAAGAGATACACAAGAGAAGAAATAACTAAGGCAATAAAGAAACTAAAGAACGGAAAAGCTCCGGGACATGATAAAATAACATCAGAAATGATTAAAAAAATGGGAGACACAAGAATTACACAAATTTGGGAAATATGCAAGAAGGACAGAGGAAAAAATCCCAAGAAATTGGGAGCTAGGTTTAATCGTACCCATTTTCAAAGGAGGAGATAACAGAATCTGCAACTCATATAGAGGAATAACGATACTTTGTACCATAAGAAAAATATACGAGCAAGTTATCTAATCAAAACTAAGAAAACAAATTGATACACAATTAATAACAACACAAAGTTGATTTAGGAGCGGCAGAAGTATACAGGACCATATCTTTACAATAAAAGAAGTTATTAGAAAAACGTTGGAATATGGGAAAACAATATATATCGCCTTCATAGACTTAAAAAGCATTCGACAGAGTTAATAGAGCAAGAATGTGGGATTGCTTAAAGAAAAAATTGGATGGGAGATAACATCCCAACTAAGAAAATATGGAAAGCTAAAGGGTACGGAAAGAGAAGAAGAGGCAGACCAATCAAAACGTGGGACAAGACAATTAGCAAAATACTAACAAACAGAGGAAAGACATGGGAAGAAGCACAAAGTATGACCACAGACAGGAACAGAGTGGACCCATTTATTAAAAATTAAAAAGTGATTACATATTATATGGATTTGGTTATTTTGAATTTTAATTAAGTTTAATATTACTAGAAATGAGAATTGTTATTTGTTTATTAATTATTAATTATGTAAATTCTACAGATAGATGCATACATTGTGACACCCTGTATATAAAATATACGGCTCAGAACAAATGATTGCCATTAAGGCTGTTCTCTCAGGAGCTATAAAGTTTATGTAAATTTATCTCGCTTATTTTTTAGAAATGTTTTCCTGGTTTTGCACAAACATATAGCTAACATTATTATTTATGTCGTGCAGGAGCAATTTTTTTATTTTCGTTTTCGTTGTATTTAATTTAATTAAAACGTAAAATAATAGAAAAATAGATTTTCTTATAAGCCCAAATTTTGACTCCTGCGCGACATAGATAATAATTTTCTGACAACTACTTTTTAAATTTTTACTTAAAAATCAATGAAAAAAAATTAACATTAAGTAAACGATAAATACTGAAAACTCTTGTAAAATGAATGTATTCGCTGGTGAATTTTTCTGAGCGCAACAGGCCAGACTTGGAAGCCGATTAATATTAATAGACAAATAATATATTGTTGAATTGTTGATGTAAATTTTTTTTGTACATGACGTCCATTTTAAACAGTTTAAAAACAGAAAAAACAACAAATAGCTATTTATGTAACAAGAAATAAAAATAGTGAACCGCCTACTAGAAATCTGAAATTGTCCCGAGTGATAAAACAGCCTTAACTAAATTTATAAAGAAAATTAAAATTAAAGTCTATTTGTTAGTACATTTGCGCTTTTCTAAGATGAAAATATTGTCAGGTGAAATTTTGAAGTTTTTATGATTTTATTCCAGCTACTACTACTACATAAAGAAGTGAAATACAACGGAAAAAATATAATACGTAGGTAATTTCATTTCATCTCACTTTTACTGTACGTAATTGTCTCTCGAACGTCTACGAGAGAATGAGAGATTCTCAAAAAGGCTTTTTCTGAATATACTGTCGCAAGTACAATAAACCGTCAATTTTACCTTCAAATATAATTTGGTTCAAAGGTTAATTTAACTCAATGGAAATATATTTTGATGTAAGTGTAAAAGAAGCTTTTGTGAAAGATCCTAATAATAAATTTTGAATACATCCTATAGATAAGAATTTTCCCGGTCACTTTTGAGTAACAAATGTTTCAATACAATATTTTCAACAAAAGAAAACAGTATTTTACATTTTCTATTGTAGACATTTACATTTATATAGTTTACGTTTTATGTTGGTTCTAAAAACATATTTAAATTTTGTTATGGAGGATCTTAATAAATCCTTGACGTAATGTATACTGGAAACAAGGACAGATAAATAAAAAATTAATGTTATTGTTTCCTTTGCGTTTTGTCCCAGTCTGTCTCAGTACACAAAATAATGATTTAATTAGTTTTTACATAAATAATTTGTTTTACATTAGTTATATGCAAATTATTACAACGTCTTCTCAATAGGTGTCAATGGAACCTAAGTTTATTTTAAATGTGTTTATTAACCTATGTAAATTTTTCAGTTCTTACACGTAATTTGTCAACTCATACTATTGTTTTGACTCAAGCGACTGAAAGTGTGTGATTTTTTTGTTGACTCACTTATTTAAAATAACAAAATATTGTAAAGATGGTTACAATTGGATCAATCGCTGTGGAAAAACAACAAATTCGACCAAATCATGCCACACATATTTCGTGAAAATTTTTTTCAGGGGTTACTTGAATTCTCAAGTTTATGTTTCTGGTATGACTGTTCTTTCAATGTTTCAGATTGGAATTAGTCTTTTGTTTGAATTTTTTAAGAGTCATAGTTATTAGCCATCAAAAATGTAAAGTTTACTGCTTCTGAAATTTTAGATCAGAAAATTTGACGACCTAATAAAATTTTTGTTTTCGGGAAATAGAATCGGGTGAACGTCAGATATTTCTATGAATTATCTATGCATACGTTCATGTCCAAACACAACAATATTTCTTTTTAAATGTAAAGCAGATTTGCTATTAATAAAAAAAATACCAATTGTGACTTCGTTTGTGTTATGTTGGTACTGAAAACAATGTTAGTAAGTTAGAGAGTGTTTAATAATATGTCTGTTCTATTTGTCTAGACTGTCTAGAGGTATTAGAAATTTTTAAATTTACTTCAAAAATATTTAGGAGGTTCTACAACTGCATTTTATTCAACCCACTTCAGTGTCTGTGGAAACGATCAGAGGCTGTTGCACATATTCTGGAAAATTGTTCACTAACAAAGTTTAACGGAGAATTTGTAAACATTCATAATTTAACACATGAAACTTGTTAAGATAAAATTTACGTTTGTTAAAATTTACAATTCTAGTTGTAAAATCTCCCTGAATCCGCGATTTGGTTCTGGCCCCGGTCCTGTTTAAATTTGTCGCGCTTTGGTAGATATTAAAGTACAAGGTTGAATACTAAATCGTAATTGCAAATGTCCGCATTCTTTGTTTTTCCGTTGAACCGTCAAATAGTGCGTGTACTGTAAACAATTTAATTGTGAATTTGACTTTGATTGTCAGTTCCAGTTTTAATTTAGACTGTTCGTACCAATCCATCAGAACTTGGACAAACGTTGACTATTCTTCTTAGCACTGAGGAGGCGTATTACTCTCTCGAAGGAGAACTAGTTGCCCAACTTGTAATTCGTTTTTCCGCACGGTACGCCATTTGACGCGTAATTGAAGCGTTGAGAGATAATCTCGTGACCTGACCACATCATCCAAAATCTGCCTACTAAACTTCTTAAGTAGTTATAATTATCTATGTATTTTGTATTTTTATGTCAATCATCGGTTCAGGAACCATATCTAGTCGTCTTCCAATCAGTAAATGAGCAGGTTGTAACGGTTGAGGTTTACTACTAACAACGGCGTTAGAGAAATAAATAGAAAAAGAAAAAAAGGGAAATATGGATCGATGTAGCGCACTAGGTTCGTGGAGTATTAAGTATTTATAATAGTTAGAGCAGCAGCGTCCGGCTTCGTCGGAGAGTCGGGGAAGTCTCTAAAGAGTTCTAAGAAATTAAATTACTGTCTAACTAGGCGCCACGTGCTAGGTAAAAGAAAGAAATAAAACCGACCAACAGGAGATCAACAGGTTTTACTAAAGCCTAATACGCTAGATCAAACACAACAATTAGTCTTAAACAAAAAGACAGACAATTTAATAAAACCACAAACAAATCTTATAGTAATAGGTGAATGTGACAGAAAGAGAGAGTGTCAGATATATTCACGTACGTTAGCAATAACCTCGCTTAATAATAAGCAATTTTCGCAATTAATGTGCAGGATTCACAGGTAAGCTTTAGTTACACCAAAATTAATGGTAACGTTCCAATTGAGGATTGGCTAATAGGAAGACTCTGCGTGTACATATCACTTACACACGGCGATTTATCTGATCGAACATGCAACGACACTGACTTAAACTAAAATTACAAGGGGTCAGTACTTCCGGCAAATTTAAAAGGCCTTTTGTTTTGCGTCAACCGCTCTGAGTGAAGCGCCCGAGCGGGTATTGAGCTGGTTAAAAATGTTTGGTTGTGGAGAGTACTACCGGATAAAGATTTACTTAAGAACTAAAAATCAAGCCGTTTTATGTCATATGTACATGAGCTTCATACGCATTAACAATGAATAAGTTACTTAAATAATAAAACTTAGCAGTAATCTGATGAATGCAGTTCCGAGAGTAAGAGTTTTCTGTTAGCGACGATATCGACCGTTCGGGAAGTGAAGTAACTCTAGGATTCCTCTTGGAGGAGGTGTGCGAAGAGAAACGGATGGCGTTAGGTTCTCTCGATAAAGTTATGAAACATAACCAACCCCTGTTAGACATGGTATCCACCGGTTGCCTGCAGCTTAACTAATGCGAAACCGTAGTGTGGTCTTTAATTGAGAAGAAAGGTCTTAATCAGCCACTTCAGCACCCTCAGGAGTTATCAAAATTTTGTGAGATTTTATAACCGACGCGACTTCTTCCAAATGTTTATTCGCCTTTACAAAATTAGTTGCATTATTCGAGATTAACTCTGAGCATAAACCTCGCCTACAAGCAAATCTTTTAAAACAATTCAAGACGCGTTGGCCGACAAATCAAATGCTATTTCAAAATGAACCGCTTTACTCACTTGACATATGAGAATGCATACGAACGTTTTTATACGTTACATTTGTTTCATTTTGACCGGATTGAATCTAATACACACCGTACACTTTCTAGTCGTACGGTTTATCACTGTAATCCTAATACCGCCCAGTATTCCTCTCTAATTAACGCCAGTAGAGATTGAGCTGGCATGTAAATTACGTAAATACGCGTCTCTAATAATCAATTCCGAAAGAATGTAATTTTTTGGTATTATTATGGGATGTTTCTTATTATAAGCTAAGTTTCTTTTCCGCAAACAACCTCCAACCCTTCATCCCCCCTTGATCCAAAAAAGGATTTAAAGCTAAAATTTTCGAATCTTGTTTCAGCATTAAACCTTTCCGCAAATTTGTCAAAAATGGAATTGTCACCGTTGGAGTACACAGTAGTTACAATTTCTTGTTTTCGCAGTTCCGTTACATCAGTTTCTAAGTCTTTTTGTAGGGTAGAAAATGTTGACCATTCTTTATAACACTATGAGAACATAACGTCCTTTGCAGTCATGCCTCTTCTTATGAGATATGAGATCCGCTGGATTTTCGCGAGAACTCACATGTCGCCAAACAAAATCAAGCGAGGAGTTCTGAATAATTCTAATTCAGTTGACTACGTATGCTTTAAATGATTCAGATGATTTTTGTATCTACCACAACACGATGGTTGAATTGCAGTAGCAAATTACTGAATTAATTCTCAGTTTTAATTCGTTTAAAACAAATTTTATATTATCCGCCAGTAAAACTGCCCCGTTTAATTTCAACCACGGTAACGTAAGTTTCGGTTTATCTTGTTTTTGTAATGGAGCTAACCGTCCCTTAGACCAAATTAACCGTTCTGTTATATCTCCTGATGCGGATTTGCATCTCAAGTAAATTACGCAACCATAAGCCATTGTACTCGCATACAAAATCCTAATAACTGCAACTCTACAGGTTCGTCACAACGACTACAGTTTTTGCACAAATATTTTTAACGCAATTGAGACCACGCCCAGCAATCCTAAAGGATCAAAAAACTGCGCTATCCAAGATAGTACCGAACGTTTGGTGATCGCATGGATAGATTTGAAGTTAACCACAAATTTGAAAATATTGCGATTACCTTCCCAGTACAACCTTAAAGTTTTCGTTCCTCTTCACTTTTAACAAAATGTTTATCGCGTGAATTAAGTTCTAAATGAAACGATTTCAAAAATTTTACCAAATTGCCGTACCATTTCCGTATTTCAAATCCGCCGCTATTCAAAATAGTTGTTAATTGTTCTTTCAACTTTCAAGCTTCTACCAAACCGCTCTAATTTTAAGAATTGTTCTAAAGAGTTGTGACAACAGCTACTTAAGCGAATAATGTTTTTATTTGTTGGAGACTGCACTATAAATTTACCGTCGGAACCGCGTTTGGTACTGTTTACAAATTTTTGTTCCGCCTCTTGATGCTCATCATTTACAACCTTGTCCCGCACAAGATTGTACATTTGCATATATTTAATTTCAATGTTATTGGGTGTGTTAATTGTTATCCAACGGAATAAAGTTTCCATGAAAATTAAATTTTTATCTCGTATGACGCCCGGAAATAGTAATTCTAAAAATTTGCGCACCTAAAAGCATATCTATTTTCTTAGAGACATTGAATTCTTCATCTACTAAACAAATTCCGTTGGGGATGTTATATTAACTCTTAATAAAGTAGTGGGCAAATTTTCCGTTATCTTATCAATTCAAAAAAATGTAGGAGTTACTATATAATCGTGATGATTCGAGTAGAGTGTCAATACAATCGATTCGGTTAACATGGATGGATTTTTGTTTATTCCAAATACTTGCAGAGGATTAGTTAAATCATTTATTGGCAACCTTAATTTCTGCGCAAAACTTTTTGTTATTAATGAAATTGAGCTGACGCTGTCACACAAACATCTTGCTTGATATTTACGCACACTGGTATAAACACCTACGTTTGCTGTAGCTAATAATGTAACTTGACTTATATGTGAGTGGGAGAGTGTACGCCAAAAATTTTGAAAAATGGTATATTGGATGCTCTCCCTGACACACTGAGCATTTTGAATTTGTAAACACGTGAGCCCTAACCACCCTTCTAGGTAATAAGGGTAAATGATTTGATTTAATATTGGCGGATACTGCCTCTAATAAATTACACCGTTCGTTCAAAAAAGTTTCAAAATCTGCAACCGTAGGTAAATTAATTTATTTGTTCGTTTCCGTTTCCCAAAGCTTTTTACTGTTAATTTCGAACTTAGAAAAAACGATATACAGTGATCGGCAAAGAGTTTGCATCAAATGGAAAAAATTTTTGTAATTAAGATATCCGAAAATTTCTTTTGGCAAATAAATTCAGCATATAGAATGACAAAAAAAAGCATTTTGACAAATGTCATGTGACCACTGTCATTGGCGGCAAATTTAAAAAATATTTCTTCAATATGTTAAAACTGAGGTTAGATGACAAGATATTGAAAAATGCCTAAGAGAATAGTTGTCCAGAATTAGATTAATTAAAAAATGCCGAAAAACTGATATTTTTAAAAGTCTCGTTATTTTCTTCTAAAAATTTGCACATAGACGTATAATCTAATTCTGACCAACTTTTCTCTTAGGCATTTTTTAATATCTTGTCATCTAACCTTACTTTTTACATATTTAAAGGATACTTTTTAAATTTGTCGCCATGAGAGTGGTCATATGACATTTGTCAAAGTGCATTTTTTTATCGTTTAATATGCTGTATTTATTTGCCCAAAGAAATTTTCGGATATCTCAATTACAAAAATTTTCCCATTTGTTGCAAACTCTTTGCCGGTCACTGTATATTAATAAAATTCCCCAGTTTTCCATATGAATTTTTAACGAATTTAATGCACGCGTATGTTTAAAGTATTTGTCCGTTAATGCTCGTAGTAGATTAGGATTTTTCTTGGTAATTATAAATATTTCCAACAACGATTTTATATGCTCATTAACTATCAATTTTTTATTTTCGAAACTATCAAAAGAAGCTTCCACGCCGCGTCATAAGCCATATCGGTTATTTCTATTCAGCTTATCGTAGCAGCTGCATTACCGCTCAAGGAAAATTGCAAGAATAAAAATCTTTGCACATTTGTCAATGATGGATTTTTATGTATCAAGGCTTTATTTAAAACTATCTCTAAACCTCGGCCACTGCTGATAACTACCGTCAAAGATTCTTATCGAGATCGGAGGTAAGCAGAAAAACTAGTATTATTTAATGCATCTGATTTTGTTATCCGCGACCGCGACTTAATAATTTCTTCTACGTAGATATGAATTTATACAATTGTTTATTTCTGTCGATCTGCCTGTTTATTTCTGAAATGAGCAAATGTATTATAATGGGTGATTTGTTAAAAAATTAATACTTATAGAAAAATCTATGCTATTTTTTATTTCTATTTGTTTGTATATCCATCTGTTTTTTTGTAGAAGCTAATCGCATTGACATCTCACTAACTTTCTTTAAAAATAAAATACATTTTTTTGATATATGCCTGACTATCTGGTTTTCAACGATGAATTTTTGTTTTTTTTTCTGTCTTTGTCGTAGGTATTCTAAATAAAATCTAAATCGATTGCTAATAATATACAAAGTTTCTTTTCAATTATTGTTCATGTTTTTTTTGCATTCCTTTTATTGACAGGTGGAGGATTTTTCACAAAGTGGTTTAATATCTTTTATTTCAATATGTTTGTGTTAACCAGCAAAGAAGCCTTTTCAGAGTATAATAGTTTAAATTGATTATATTTTGGGTGATTGTGTAAAATCTAAAAAAAAATCTATATATATATATATATATATATATATATATATATATATATATATATGTTAGTGCTCAAGTAGTATCGGTGAGATCCGCAAATTGTAAGTTGAGATTGTGAGATTAACATTCCAATTAAAACGCTTTACTGTATTAATTTTGAATATAACTAACTTAAATATAATATAAAGGCACTTGAAATCAACTTTTGTATCAATTTATCTAATACGTATGTAGATATTTTAGAAAGTCTCGGGACTTTTCTTTGACTAACTTTAAAATATTTCTACTTGAGAGCTTTTAGTTGAAAATTTTAATTTAAGTTATATTTATTATAAAAATTTTAAAAGAACAGTCTTTGTTTACGAACATTTTATATTCTGAAATAAAAAAAAAATAAATACTTTATTTTAGAAATAATTAAATTCTAATTAATAATTAATTTTAATTTTCAAATTTTCCTCGAAATTAAAAGATTTCAATGTCGCATTACATTTTCACCGTATTTTTAATAACTTTTTAATTATATTTGAAGCCGATTACATGATATTGCAAAGTAGGTCAAAATTAAAAAAAAAATACGCTATTCAAATGTTTTCAAGGATTTTAATTTTTGTAAGTAAGCAGAATTTGAACGATTGCACTTTGTTGAAAGTGCCCTAGCTAAAATTTAATCTTAATATTCAACCGCACAAAGACGGTTTTTAATGTGCTTAACCTAAATTGCACACGAAGCGCTTGGGGTTTACTTTCTATTCATAAACAACGCGCGCTTCGGAAGTTTTTTGTCTCCAAAAATTACGTGGAGCATGTTTAAAATGGAGACCTTGAAATTTAAATGCAGAATCGCTCTTCTCGAAAATGGCAGGCAATAAAGCGAAAGTTTCTCATAAAGTATCTCATTAAACAACCAACACCTTGCCGAAAATGAGTAAATTGATTTAGTAATCACCATCCCGCCTCGTGGAACACTTAAATACATTACAGTTATTTAGTTGTGTTTTGTAAATACAATATGATGATAAGTTCGTGTATGTGTAAGCGTAAATATTTTTTATTTGGAAAATGTATTGGAACTTTTACAAAAAGAAATCAAATTTTATTGTAAACTTATTCAGCCGATATTTTATATATAATAGCAATAAAAGTAAATAGATAACATAACTTTTGTTTTATCGATAAAATAGATATTTTATTTATGTTCAAAACGGATAAACCCATTACAATCACGATTTCCTATTTTATAAAAGGAAAATATTAACAGGACAGGGACACCCTAACGACTTCCGTTGAAGGAAAACTGATTGGTCCGTTGTTACTGGTTGAAAGTGATAGATGTTTTGTTCAAACTAAAAGTTCTTTAAGGAAGATGAGAACAGAAACGTCTAAAAGTAGCTTTTAACTAAAGTGCTAGTTAAACATCCAGTTTGTAATTATAAAGGAAAGATGCCATTAATTTTTTTTTTACCTTTTCAAAGAAACAATTTATTTGAAAAGTAAATATTCCATTTTGCGAGTGTCTTTGTTTTTCTTCGAAAATATATTTTAAAATCAGATTTTGTTTCTATCTGGCTGATTGAAAAATATGTTCCATTCTTTCGTTCGTAGACAATTTTGTATAAAGGTGAAAGAAAACGACCGAAATGTAATTTTTATACACACACTTACTTTTGAATTCACCTTTCTGATGGTATGTCGAAATTCCGTATTTTATTGAATGGTTAAGTCTAATGAAAATTCCAAGGAGATCGTGCGCTACTATTCTGGTTGAATATATATTGAGTAACGCAGGAAAAAGTTTTACCTTTAGGTATTCACTTAGATTTCAAGCTATATAGTTATTCTCGTTTCGCTTAAATATTGAATGCCTTTTTTCGAAAAGCTAATGCTGTTACGTTTTTTGAACATAGCTAATAGATTTTAATGTGCGTATACTGGTAGCAACTTTTTTTTAGATAAACACAACGAAAATAAAAGGTATGCTTCTTTCTCACGCCTTGAAGATAAACACACTGACCGAGTTTCATTTATTCACATTTATCACAAAATAATATTTTAAAGCAACAGTAGATAAAGTCAGTCTCTTAATTTATCATGAGAATAATAGAAAATGTTGGAAGCAGAAATAAATGCAATGGATTTCCTTTGATGGTGGTGATAGTTACTTATTAATTGTTAAATTTATGGACAATAATTGTTAATAAAAGCATATGCAAATAAAAATTGTATATTTAAGTTTTAGTGTGAAAGTACAAATTTCATCTTTATTAATTCGTCATTCCAAATAAATATTGAAAAAACAAATACTTAAAAATACTGATGAAAAAAATTGCTTTATGGGTAAAGAAATCAAAACCAAAAATTGAATACATATAATCCGTTCATTTTTATCTTTTTAGTTAATTGCAGATTTCAAACTGAATTAAATATATAAAAATCCAAATTTTGAAGAACCACTAAAGCCATTATTTATTTTTCTGAAAAAAAACTGAAATTCCAAATATTTTAGTTATTTTCAAACACAAATTAAAACGCTGCAACGCGTCAGTAACATAAATGCTGGTTGATTTATATGCTACAAAAGCTCTAGAATTGCACAATTAATGCAATTTGTATCAACTCTAACAGGATTACATTTACAATAAATATTGAAAATTGGTTTGATTAAAATATTGTAACTGCTAAAAAACTAAAATGTTTGTTTTTATTCAATTCAATTTATTTTGCTTATTACATTTTCCTTTTTCCACCATGTTCATCATCCACACAATGCCCATCCCTTTCTCTCCCAGCAACAATATTCTCTCTCAAAGGAATGGAACTCTAAACTGCAGCGTTTATCTGTAACAAAAGAAGAAGACACCAAAAACTGCACAAAATACTATACTTGAACACGTGTCAGTTTGCTGATAATGAAAACTTAGCTATCAAAACACGTGCTCGAGTTAAGGTTTTCTATGTGTTTTCTTTTTTGTTACACTCTTCTTCTTCTTTCCTTCGCTCTTGTTTCACTGCACTCTAGTTTCAAATGCTCTATTTTTTCTACCTTTCAAACATTCTACACCTCTTATTTTCGTCCTTCCACCAGTACTTTTAATTATGTACTTTGCTTATCCTTCTGCCATTAACTCTTCATGCTTCGTGTTATATTTTCTTCTCTAATTTTGCTCTTCTTTCTTGTGCTTGTGGTGAAATATCTCACTGTACTATTTCTTTTCCATATTTTTCCTTCATCTCTAATCTTCTTTATTTACTGTCTTACATTTTCTTCTCTTTTTTAATCTTTTTCCTTTTTTAATCTTCTTTTTATACCTTATTAGCCTCTTACCTGTCTGTATCCTTATGTTTTTCTAGTTTCAGTTCCTCTTCTACTATACATATACATTTCCTTCTCCAATCTTAGTGTTCACTTCCAATACTTTTCTTGTATCTTTACCAGTTTCTCCTACTCTCTTGATCCCAACACTTCAGCTTCATACATCTACACTTTGCATTATTCTCTCAAATATTCACCTTCTTTTCTCTAAGTCTTGCCCAAATACTTTTCTCCTATACGAGGATATATTGAAAAATTCTTAGCCTACTATAGAACCAAACAAAATTTCAATGTAAAAATATTTTATTACTCAACATATTCTCCTCTTATTTGGATACATTTAATACAGCAAACCTGCAACGTCTCTAGACCTTTTAAAAAAAAACATTTTTCTTGCTCTGCAAACCAGACCTCGACAGCTTCTATTACCTTCTTGTTGGAAGAAATAGTACGACCTTTTAAACTTTTTTCAGTTGAGGAAAGAGGTGATAGTCGGACGGAGCCAAATCGGGTGAATAAAGGGTGTTCTAGTAATTCAAACCCTAAATCACGAATTTTTGCATGGCAACATGAGATTTGTGTGCAGGGGCGTTGTTCTGCAAAAACAAAACACCTTTGGATAGCTTTCTGCGTCTTTTCTCTTTAATATTTTCTCGTAGAGTGGTCAGTAATGTCGAATAGTAATCTCAGTTATTGTTCTACCCTTATCCAAAAATCAATCATGATTACTCCATGGCAATCCCAAAAACTGAAGCAAGAACTTTTCCAGCAGATTTTGGACACGAAACTTCTTAGGTCTTGGAAAACCAGAGTGTCGCCATTCCATCGATTGTTGCTTTGTTTCTGGATCGTAGAAATGTACCCAAGTCTCATCCATAGTAACAATTCGGTTTAAGAAGTCTACATCGTTTTCAAATCGAGCACAGATCGAACGCGATGCTTCTACCCTTGCACGCTTTTGGTCAACATTCAAACATTTGGGGATCCATTTTGCAGCAATTTTCTCATGTCCAAATTGACGTGAACCATATGATGAACGCGTTCGTATGAAATATTCAGTGCTTCAGATATCCGTTTTAGCCCAATTCGACGGTCTGATAAAATCATGTCATGAACTGCATCGATATTTTCGGGGACTGACACAGAAACTGGCCTTCCCGATCGGTCATCATCTTCAATGGAAAATTTACCTCTTTTGAAGCTTGCATTCCAATTTTGACGGTCGCATACGAAGGACATTGATCACCAAGGGTATTAAGCATATCTTCGTAAATCTGCTTACCTCTTAACCCTTTTAAATACAGGTACTTGATGATGGCTCGATACTCCAATTTTTCGATTTTCACAATTTCGGTGGACATCTTTTTCATTTAATTTATTGCGTGACTTTGGTTTACTTTTTGACGTCAAACTTTACACTGACACTTCTAATAAGTTATTGTTCGTTGCTATGGTAACGCAATATTTTGTTTATGCAAGGAACTGGTCTAGGCTAACTAGATATCAATACATCCTCGTACTCTTCTGATCCCAACACTTCAGCTTCATACATCTACACACTTTGCACTATTCTCTTAAATATTGACCTTTTTTTCTCTAAATCTTGCCCAAATACTTTTTCTCCTATACCCTATACCTCCCTTATTATAGTTGAGAGTATTTTTTTCTTCTAATTGTTGGTATATTATTTGAAGTTGTTGTTTTTCTAAGTGGAGATAGAGTTAAAAATAACGGTCTGAAACTACATATATAGCCGACATTTCTCCCAAACCTGTGAGGGCTTTATCGCTTTATCTCTTATTATTTTATTTATTTCCTTTCTGCTTTAAATCTTTAATCTTTATTATTGTACTTTATTGTATATCCTAGGTATTTGTACTTATCCATCATTTCTATTTCTTCCTCGCTCCACTTTCATTCCCTTTCCTTTAGTTTTTCTTCGTAAACACCACCTTTTTGTTTTTTTTACATCAACTTTTCTAAATATCTATTCATCACTTTTATCATTCCCTTTATCTCCATCTCTCTTTTTCTAAGGCCACTATATCATCTGCGTAGGCTAAAACTCACACTTTTCTTCTTCTCTACACAATTCCTTCTTCCTGTTGCTCTTTAATTTCTTCTTCTAAGTTCCTCAAATATAAAGAAAATAAACAAAAGCAAGGACATCCTTGTCCAAAAATTCCCTTCCCGTACTGCATTTTGTTTTTGAATATATTTGTTTTATTGCGTTGATTAAATCTTGATTTATCCCAGTCTTTTTCATGTTTTTCCACAACCAACCGCTTTCTACTTTATCAAAGGCTGACCTTAAATCTACAAACATTTTTCCTGTTGTGTTTTAATAAACATTATACACAAATTAAATACAAGAATTTTTTGATAAAAATAAGATAAAAGTTTTCTTATTATTATTTAAATAATTGTTTGGCTGATTTTATTTAAATTTTAAAAAAATCTAAAAAATCAAGTCCGGAAACCTAGCAGGCGTCGACCAATCCAGCAATCTTGAAATATTGTTGTAAAATATCACCAATGCAGAAAAATATATTTTATTTTTTAAGTAAAAACCGTGCATTAAAGTGATTAAATTTGGTTAGAAATGATTGGGGATTTCATAAATAATTTTATTTTAACAGAAATCAGTGGCGTACCATCAATGTTTGCCAAAATATGCATATCAAATAGTTCCGTTTAAATACTTTATTGAAATTTGGCATACATGTACGATGTATCAAGAATAATTTTTAAATGTACCTACTAATTTTAATCAGTGGCGTTCGTGCGGATTTTGATCTGCTTATTTTGGCAGACATTGATGGTACGCCAGTGATTTTTTTAAAAATAGAAATTGTTTTTGAAACACGGTTTTCGCTTAAAAAAATAAAACCGTTTCCTTGCATGATCATAACAATATCATTAATTTGACAATATTGCTAAGCAGAAAATTGATTTTATTTTTAAAGTAAAAACCGTGAATTTGATTAAAAAAAATTAAGGGATCAAATTTGCTTAGAAATGATTGGAGATTTCAAAAACATTTTTTGTTTTAAAAAAAATCAGTGGCGTACTATCATTGTATGCCAAAATAGCCAGATCAAATTCTGTACGAACGCCACTGGTGGAAATAAAAAAAAATGTAGTACATTAAAAAATGTTTTTTGATACATAGTATACAGAGTGTCTTTAGCTGAGGGCCCATTAGAAATATCTGGAGAACCGTGATAGCGAGCAAATCAGAATTTGGTATCCAGCCATTTGTGATCAAAATCTATTGTTTTAAAAATATTTTTAAAATGGCGTCACTTCGGAAGTACCGGTAGTTGATGACAACTTGGTTTTTTAAATGTAATGACTATGATTTTATTTTCTTTTATGATTCCAAGTTGAATTTTAAACCAACTTTATGTAAGGTCCTTCTAACCTAAAATATCAACTTTTGGTGATTGTTTTATGTCAAAATTGGCAAAAATCATCTATATAGGTGAAATATTGTTGCAGTGGAACTAACAAAGATGGAATAGGAATAGTAATGCTAGTGAAAAGGCAAAATATTGCATTTTATTTTTCTCAATTTTAATCTTGATAATTATCTACAAAGTGGTATAAAAGTGAATTAAATTAGGTCAATACAAACATGCTAAAAAGTCATTTTATTCAAATGAGACACGCCATATTTAATTACATCGTTAAAAGGTCATTCTTTTCTGCATTGAATGATGTAACATTTGCCAATTTTGACATAAAACAATCTTTATCACCAAAAGTTGACATTTTAGGTTAGAAGTACCTTACATAACGTTGACCTAAAATTTAACTTGGAATCATAAAAGATAATAAAATCATAGTCATTACATTAAAAAAACCTAGTTGTCATCAACTTCCGGTACTTCCAAAAGTGACGCCATTTTGAAAATATTTTAAAACAATAGATTTTGGTCACAAACAGCTGCATACAAAATTATGATTTTCTCGCTATTACGGTTTACCAGATATTTTAATGGGCACTCAGCTAAAGACACTCTGTATGTTTGCCAAATTTCTTTAAATATCTAAAAGGTATTACAGATATTAACAATAAATGATTTATTTTAAAAATTTTATGACTCTGTACTTAGGAAATACGTCTATATGAAGATTTCTTCTTAAAATTGACTCAAAAAACACTAGTGCACTAGTTTCTTAGTACTTTGGCAGACAATAAAGTTTAGTTACCGGTCGTTTATACCATTGATTAAATGGTTTATACACACCATCCTTTCTTTCTAGTGTAACAACACGCACCTCTCCATCTTCTCTGTGGTGTATTTTAGTGATGCGCCATACGCCACTGCAGAGGAGGAAGATTATCTTCTTTTAATATCATTAAAGTACCAAGCCAAAGAGCACACATTTTGATTGATTAAAATAATCTTAATATTTCTTGACATAACTTTTTTTTATAATCTGAGTTGGATTCTATACAAATTGGTTTAGGTAATCCAGCCAGAGATTGTCGACAAAAAATGCCCATGGGTTAACACTCGGTCGGTTGAAATTGGAGATATTGGTCAAAAATTTATGCATGCGTTTACCTGCGTTAATAAAGTGTAGGTAATACCTATCAAACGTTAAAATTTAATTTCCTTCAGAACGTTCAATATGACTTTTAAAAAAAATTTAGGTTTGCTTTCCATAATTCTCTAATATGTGGGACTTGACTTGGAATGTAGTGCCATGTAGTTAATTGATTTGCATAATATCAAATTAATATAAATATTAATATAAAAATGTATGAACGCAACTGCTAGAATAATAGGCATACAAAATAGAAAAAAAACTATAGAAAAGAAAAACACAAATCAATTCTATGAATAATGAAATTGTGAAACTAAATCAAACCCAGGCGGCTTTACAATAATTAAATAAATTTTGGTGTAATTATTTAGGATTAGATATTGAATTAACCGTTCCTTGTTTAATTCAGCTTTATTAAAGTAAATAAACAAAATTCTTTTAAGGTGGGGCATACTGCGATAAAATAAACTACAACTTCATCTTATTTAATATTCCATATAGAACAGAGTTTAATTTTATTATTCTATTTATTAATTATGTATATAAAAAAATTTTAAAAAATGTTTTTGAATTATTGGAATAAATATTTAAACATTTGCCCCTTCTAATTACAAAGCGGCTTAAACATGCAATGAATGTCGACTTTTTGATTCTACATTTTCCTTTGTTTTTAGTGATTTTAATTAAGAAATAATTAAAATTGTGCTAATTTTATTAAAATTTAAACAAGTTAATAATTTTTAACACTTAATGACGCATTGTATTATAGAAAAATAAATATTTTGAAAATAAATATAATATTTTTTTATGAGAGTAACTACTTTATGTTTTTAGGTTTTTAGTATGTCTTTATCAAACATTTGAATCAGATCAGATCAGTGTTAGGTAGTAATAACCAATCTGGACCATACCACCAGCATTCATAAGTTATTAATTGGTTAGGTGTACATGTCCCCTAGTACAATTGTTAGTGAGACTTTTTATTTTAGAAACCCAATTTGCTGTAAACGTATTCGAATTATTGCGAAATCTGTTTAACCAATGTAATACAATTGTTGAATTGGACTAAAGATAAATATTATTTGAACTAACATTTGTCAGTTACTTTATTTATCAGCAAGTAGAACAAAAACCAAAAACTTGACCTGAAGTATTGAATAAGATTTAATCGCACTTACACGTGATTTGGCGGACAATAAATTAATATTGACTCTTTCACCGACTGATTTAACATAAATACTTACTTCATAAGCCTGTTGAGATGCATCAGAAAATCCTTGTATCTCTGTAACCAAATGATTAGTTAAAATTACATTATATAGAACTGTAGGTTTTGCAACATCTAGTGTCGACTCGTGTTAGCGATCACGTACGCAATGGTTCGCATTAAGCAACTTTGTCGACAAAGTTGATTATATGGAACTTTTAAATTATTTAGAGCTATTATTTTTAAAATAAGTGATTCAAATTTATTTATTATTTCTACAGGAAGAATTTTATCTCAGTCAATATGAAACTGACCTAATTTTTGCATGTTTGTGGGTCATATATTTGAGCTATTATGAATGCTACTAACCGTTTGATATATGGTTTTTTAAAAATAAATGGTTTAATTGTATATACAAATACATCGTCTTGTGAATTCTATAATAAACCTAATGTATGACTTTGATTATTGTTGCCAATATTAATAAACGTATCATAAAAACTGGAAAGTAATTCATTGTTATTGGAATATTCATTTATTTAATTCAAAACAACCAGATTTTAATATAGTTACAATTTCGTTTATAAAGCTTTTGCACCTGTCAAAGATCCTCAACATAAAAATTGTTTAAAATGACTTGACTCGAATCAGAAAAATATTTTGATAATATCTTGCAGTTTGTTGCTAAAAATGAGGAAGGAGCACTACCGTATGTTATAGTATTTAACTGATAACAATTTACAGGTCTATTTTAATATCTGATCTCCAAAATATTTCTTGATATCTAAGTTCTATGTATTAGAACTTGTCGACACATTTTAGTGATGTCCCTTGATAGAACGTATTTCGAACATCGAAATATTTATATACTATATTGTAATAGAAAAAGATCTTGTTGTATGGTAGGACAAACGAAAAGTAAATAATTTAAAGATAGCCAAATTTGGAAGTCTTTGATGCATTGTATACAACTTTTAATCGAGTTGTTGAACTATTTTCTTTAGTTACGAAATGATGAAAAATATAATAATTAGTTTCTAAATTATTTTCAGAATTACACATCTTGGTCATATGGCCCACGAACGTATTGATCCTTTCAAGAGTTTTATTAAATTTCTGTTCCATAATAAAACTGTTTTAGGGCGTTTTGTTTAGATTGGCCTAATTTGGTACTATTTGGTTTAAAATGTAATCTTACAATAAATCTACCTTCCAAATTCATCGTGGTTTTTTTTTTAAATTGTTTCAGTTAATTTTGTTCTTAGGAATAAGGAACAATAACACCTTAATTTTAAACTTCTCAAAATTTTGTATAAACAAACGATGTCTGATAACTTCACAATTTGTTTAAAGTTTTTTAAATAACTACTGCTATCTGCTATTGCAGATAAATCTACATTGCCAGTTAACATTGAACATAGTATTAAAAATTCTACTAAGATTGAAAAATTGGTTTAGACTTTTGCGGCTGTTAGTGTGTCGTCTAGATTTGGGTAATCTTCTTCAGAGGTCTTTTTATCATCGACTTCGATGTTGACTGATGTTTTTGCTTTGTAAATTGTACTTATATTTGATCAAAAGAGGTGGGGTTTGCGTCAGTCAAATGCGGTTTGAGTGTTTTGACCAGTATAAAGCTCTGGATTGGGTAACCGAAGGGAACTGGCAATTTCCTTGCAAATAGCCCCCATCCTATTAATGCCAATAGAACTATTTATGCATTTGCCACTTCTCTAGGTCAGGAAAAACCGCCGGTGAGTCACTTTTTGTGGTCTTAATTGATAATATTCTTTTATAAGTGCACCCCATGTTCCCTCTGTGATTGCAAACAATCAGGGTTTATTGTTTTTTTGTTTTAGGCACTGAAATTGTCACCAATTCGGACTTAAATTCAATGTCATCCACACTCATGTTGGCGAGTTCCTCGCGTCTTAAAGCCCCATTGTAGCCAATAATTAAGATCACCTAAAAATATTATGGGATTTATGGATATATCTGAAGTATTATACCACATACTTTTATTGCAAGGAGAAATGGAGAAATCAATTATTGAGCTATCATAAAATATTTATTTTTCAAAGGGAATACGCTTACGCAAATTAAAGATGAGTTAGACTCTGTGTACGGGGACTCTTCACCATCATTTACCACTGTAAAATTTTGAGCAGCTGAATTTAAACGTGGCCATAAGAGCTTGGGAGATGATGAACGTTCGGGACGTCCAAAGTGTGCAATATTTATTCCTGGCAGCACAGTTACCCAGCGATATTGCGATAAATTCCACGTCTCTAAGACTTATAAAAAAGATAAAAGAAGTTGATACAATATCATCATTGCTTCTTCCGGATATTATTTTATGCCAGATAAATGAATAATGTTCAATTTCTTTTTTACAAGATTTGAATTAATTGTGAAAATAAAAAAACAGCAAAGTGTGCAATTTTTATTCTGGGCAGCACAGTTGTCCAGTCATATTGTGATAAATTCCACGTTTCTAAGACTGATAAAAAGATAAAAGATATTGTTACAATATCATGCCAGATAAATGCATAAGGTTTTTCTGATGTTGTAATGACAGGAACAAATGATTCGTTAAAGGCAATAATACGAGGCACAAACATGTCGCAGCGAAGCAACATAACGACCTGTCAATAAAGAAATTATAAATACATAACTGTCAGCAACCAATGTCTTACCCTTTGTAAGTCAGCTGAGAAATACACTCTGTCTTTCTTTTCGGTGTCTTGCTAGTACTCTTCTCAAGCTGCTTTATACCTATCAGGATGTTGTTGCCGCGCTTGACATTCTGCATAATTTTAATTTGGATTCAAATTTTCTTTGGTATGGCCAGTAGATTTTCCGTCTAAAATAAAAATTCATACAGTGAACATTTTTGTTTCCTAAAGTAGCAAATGAAATGTTTTTCTTAGTCACAACTTTTCTATACAGCTTGTATAAATGTCCATTGAATACTTTTCATCAAACTTGATTTCTTTGTTTTTTCATCCACGATTGTCCACTTGCTATTAAAAAAGCTTTCATCTCTAAGAATTCTTTTGTTTCGCAGGTCGTAACCTTAAAGTAACAAAAATTTTTTTACAAACTTGAAACTTGATTTCATTCTTTTGACGATTCATTTAATGTTGTTAAGTAGCGCAAACGTTTTCTTTTCTTTTTGACCCATTTTCTAGTATTGTTTGTTTATTGTTATCACTGCTTTTGCCCCCACTGGGAAGGACGTCAATAGCTTTAACTGAGTCATCATCATCTTCAAATTTATTTTATGAATTATTACAACCAATACTATTATAGGAATACTTATTGCAAATATTATTATCAGAGTTGACACTTGTAGAAGGTAGTTTGACGTTTTTCAATCATGATATTCATTACGATGGCGGTCTAAAAAGTTTCCGACCTCAACGTGAAGATGGCAGCACTCGTCAATAAAAGTCAAGAAATGTAGCAACAATTTCAGCCATTTTGGACGCGCAGTTTTTATTTCACAGTCGATTGAGTGAGTCGACTCTGTGTACGGGGACTCTTCACCGTCATTTACCACTGTGCAATTTTGGGAAGCTGAATTTAAATGTGGCCATAAGAGCTTGGGAAATGATGAACGTTTGGGACGTCCAAAAACTGTAACAACTGACGATAACATTGCTAAAATTTACCAAATGGTGTCAGACAATCGCCGAATTAAAATGAGAGAGATAGCAAAGGCAATAAAAATGTCAAAAAAACGTGTTTGTCACATATTAAATTAAGATCTAAGCATGAGAAAGCTGTCCTCCCGTTGGGTGTCGCGTTTGCTAACATTAGACCAATAACGTGTTCAAATGAACATTTCCAATGCTCTGTTGGCGCAGTTTAAGCCCAATAAATCCGAGTTTTGGCGCCGATTAATGATTGTAGATAAAACTTGGATACGCCTCAAACAAAAATACAGTCAAAACAGTGGACTGCAAAGGGGAACCGGCTCCAAAAAAAGCAAAATCTGTTTTTTCGACTGGGAAATCGATGGCGACTGTTTTTTGGGATAGTCATGGAGTTATCTCTTTAAAAACGGAAAACCATTACAGGAGCATACTATGCATCATTACTTGACAAGCTCAAAGCAAAAATTGCGGATAAACGGACACATTTGCAAAAAAAAGAAAATCCACCAAGCCCCGTCTCACACCTCAACAGTTGCCATAGCGAAAATCCATAAATTACGGTTTGAACTATTTGACCATCTACCTTATTCACCAGATCTAGCCTTAAGCGACTTTTTTCTGTTCCCTCAACTAAAAACTGCGCTTGGAAGACAAAGATTTTTGTCAAATGAGGAGGCAATGACTTTTGTGAACAATTATCTTGCAGAGAAGAACGTTGAGTACTGTTTGGACAAATTAAAGAAATGGGAAATCGCTGGGAGAAGTGTATAGAGTCACAAGAGAATCATGTAGAAAAATAAAAATAAATCTTAAGATAAAAGTTCTTGTAGCTATGTTAGGTCGGAAACTTTTCAGACAACCCTCGTATTACTATCGAAATCGCGGTTTTTGTTGTTGTTTTCATGTCTAACACTAGTACTTGGTCTATCGTTATTATAATTAGAATTACGCTTGCGAAGATAATTTATGTTGTTTGATTCAGGAATATTTAATAAAGCGAGCTCTAATATTCTTCTTCCTCTGTTACTCATTTTAAGCGTTGTCAGGTTACAATAACAACTAATTAAATAAAAAAAAAGCATTACAAATCAGAAACAACGAGTTTGATTTCATACTTATTTCAACTTATATACTTGATTAACAAGGCCCAAGATAATAATTATTTTGACATTCAAACATAAAACAAACTAACGTATTTTTTGGTTATGTTTGTGACGTATTATTTACAAACAAACGAAAATTCGTAATTAAAATTGATTTGTAGAGCAATTTTTTCCTAGAGTATAAACAACTGTATTTACACTTATACGATGGGGATGAATTTTGTGTTGTGAATTGTTCTGGGGAATTTATTAATATGAGATTATCGCCTTCAAAAATTTCTCCTTATTAGCCGGTCGAAAAGACGTACTTTCTTTTCTATTTGGTGACCCGTCTGTGAAAGGTGTACATTGAACATCATCTGAACACCTACCCATGTGCTAATTATCTAGTATAAACTTAAGTAAAATCATGCCGTACAACCAGGGAATAAGTTTTTAACTCCTGTTCGTGTGTGAGTACACTTTTACTTTTTTGAATGAAGTCTTTGCTGTCACGGTTTCTATCAATTCCAGTCATCTTTTTCTTTTGTTCTTCGTGTACTTTTGTTTTCTCCTATGGGTCTGTCTTAATGATAGTTATGCTGGCGTATGGATAATAATCCAAAAATTACATTAACATAACAAAGCTGGGTCTGATATTATAGTAAAGATCGCTAGCGTGGAAATTTAAACCTACTTTGGAGCTTCTTTTGTTGTTAAGAACACCACAAAAGATAAAACTGTTATCTGGTTAATTGTGAGTAGTCCAGCAACTGTTATCAACGGAGTCTATCTTGTCTTTCCTTTATTATCTAGATACTAAGTACTGCCGGGATTGGATACGAAAACTGTTACGTCTGTCTATTAACCTTTGAACACCGAAAACTTTCTTTGTTTAAGCTAAGTTAATTCCTTTTATGCATGTTATTTATTAATTTGTCGCGTTTTATGTACCCGGCTGTGAATTTAACAACCTACCTTTGCGCTGTGTAAAGAATCTCTGTAAACTAGAAAAACCTTTTGAGGTATTTACTTAATTGTGTTCCGCTTTGACTGGTGGCGGGTAGATACTTATCTGTGAACCCGACAGATAACAGATCTACTTCAGGGATGCACCCCTGCCAGACGCTAGCCTTGGTTTATCTCCCAATACCATACGAAAGAAACCATTGTCCTACCCTCAGCTCCTTACCAATCCTATACCATTTGCTCTAAATATTCCTTACCCCTATCAACCTGTCTGGCCAGCGTGATAGGAAAAGGCTAAAAACCTCGTATAAATGATGTCACAAACTTTACCACGGCCCTCAGTCTCCGGCAGCATGATGATCCCCGGTTACGGTAGCAATCGGACAAGACAGAATGCAGAGGGTGCAAAGAATCCCGGAGTAGATCAGGCTACCACAGTAGACGAAAATTGCTAATAGCCACTTACAACACTAGAACACTTGGATCGGATCAGAAAATACTAGAACTAGAAAATGAACTTTCTCATATAAAGAGGGATATTCTAGGCCTGTGCGAGACAAGAAGAAAAGGTGAAGCAGAGATGACACTGCAGTCTGGAAATGTGCTGTACTACAAAGGCTATGAAAATATGTCGGAAGGAGGCGTAGGCTTTTAGTTCACAAGAGACATAAAGATAGCATAGTGCAGTTTCAATATGTTAGCCTGAGAGTTGCATTTATGGTACTAAAACTGAATGAACGATACAGTCTTAAAATAATATAAGTCTACACTCCAACATCCATGCATAGTGAAGACGAAATAGAGAACATTTATGAAAACGCACGCACGCACTTTACTTTTATTATCGGAGATTTCAATGCCAAATTAGGACATAAGGCAGACGACAACGAAACAGCAATGGGGTCGTTTGGATTCGGTAACAGAAATGATAGCGGAGCTATGCTTTTAGACTACTTACTGCAGCACAATCTATTTGCGATGAACTTCTTATTCAAGAAAAAGCCAAATAGAAAATGGACTTGGGCAAGCCCAGACGGTACTACCAAGAACGAGATAGATTACATTGTCTCGGATAACAAACATATAGTGCATGACGTCCAAGTTCTTAATAGTATCTCAATTGGTAGTGATCACAGAATGGTAAGAGCAATAATAGAAATCAATATAAAGAGAGAAAGATCTAAGCTGATATCGAAAGTACGAAACCTAGGATGGAATCCCATAGATAACTCCGATGAATACAGAGAGGCTCTAAAAAATGACTTAGAAGGTATTGAAAATCTGGGAACCGACGTTGAGAACTTAAATGAAAAAATATGTACAGCATTGCAAGAGACACGTAAAAGATATGAACCAAAGAGAAGAGAAAAAGAAGAAAAACTGTCTAGAGGCACAAAACAGCTACTAACGAAAAGAAGAGAACTACAGAACAAATACACCACAAACAACGAGGAACTAAGACAACTAAATAAAGAAATATCAAAGGCTATAAGAAAAGATACCAGAAAATTTAATACAGAAAAAATAAATACAGTGATTGAAAACAACAAGAGTCTTAAAGTTTTACGTAGAAATTTAAAAGTGGGAAAACACAACATCTGCAAACTAGAAAATAAGGCAAGGATGAAATTGTAAAATTGTCGAAGACTTCTATGAAGAACTTTATAGAAAACCAGATGAAGAAGAGGTACCTATCCCAAGAATACTGAACCAGGGCTCTGAAGATGTACCAGACATAACCTACTGTGAAGTAAGAAAGGCGGTGTCTGAGATGAAGAATAATAAGTCACCAGGAGAAGACGAAATTGTTATAGAGGCAGTAAAGGAAGGTGGACACATAGTTATTAAAGCCTTATGTAAATTATTTAATGAATGTCTACATCAAGGAGTAACACCTTCAAAGTGGAACAACGCCACTATAGTAATAATGCACAAGAAGGGGAACATTGGTAATCTAGCAAATTACAGACCCATTAGTCTCCTATCCCACTTGTATAAACTATTTATGAAGATCATTGCTAAACGCCTAACTCCAAAATTAGATTTTTACCAGCCGAAAGAACAGGCAGGATTTAGAGCAGGGTACGGTACGAATGACCATTTACATACAATCAAGACCCTTATAGAAAAATCAACAGAATATAATAAACCTCTCATCCTTGTTTTCGTAGACTATGAAAAGCTTTTGACTCAACCAGCCAACAACATATGCTCAAATCATTAACAGACTGCAGAATTGATTACAGGTACATTGCACTGATTAAGGGTATATATGAGAAAGCAACGGCGTGTGTAAGACTACATAAAAACACAAGAACATTCCGAATAGAACAAGGTGTACGTCAAGGAGATACCCTCTCTCCAAAGCTGTTCACCACACTGCTCGAACATGCCTGTAAGAAAATCGATTGGGGGGAAATGGGCCTAAATATAGACGGTGAAAGATTAAATAACTTAAGATTTGCAGACGATATCGTCCTTATCACCGACCGTATAGATCAAGCGTCCATGATGTTGGAAAAATTATACAATGCTTCAAGGGAAGTTGGCCTAAGAATTAACTTTGCTAAGACGCAAGTCATGACAAACCTAGTCCCCAGTGAAAACATAACTATTGGAAGCAAATCTATTGAACAGGTCACCACCTACAAATATTTGGGTCATGAGATCCGAATAGGACGGGACAACCAGACGTGCGAACTTCTCCGGAGAGTAGGCTTGGGGTGGGCATCTTTTGGAAGATTAAAGTATGTTTTCAAGTCGGATATTCCCATCAGTCTAAAATGAAAAGTATACAATCAGTGCGTATTACCAGCGATGACATACGGAGCCGAAACATTGACGCTTACAAAAAAGCTACGTGTCACCCAACGGGCGATGGAGAGGGCTATTCTGGGTATTTTCCTCAGAGACTGAATACCAAATGAAATGAAACTGGGCCGGCCACGTAGCTAAAAGAACGGACGTAAGATGGTCTAAAAAACTATTGGAGTGGCGTCCGAGGCACGAAGCTTATCGTAGTAGAGGGCGCTCCCCCACACGATGGACCGATGACTTCAAAAGAATCTGTGGTAATTGGATACAAATGGCTCAAGATAGAACAGAGTGGCAAAATAAACGAGAGGCTTATGTTCGGCAGTGGACTACTATAGCTGAGTGATGATGATGATGATGATGAATTTGCGCTTTGAAACTATTTAGATAATCGGCCAAGTTCCGGTACCTCGCGTAATTTATTTTCAAGTAGATTAATAACACTATTAGCCACGCAAAATTGGTGGATCGCTTGCATAGAGCAATTGATGCCACAACATCAAAATTTTATAGTACACTACGACAGCTAACTTATTTGGGTGCTTGTGCCTAAATTAAGTGCGGTCGTAGCTCTGCAGTTAAGTGCGTTAGTTGTTAAGCAGGCACCTCGGGTTCAATTCCCTGTGCAAACATCAAATTTTTTGGCCGTACTCTCGCAAGGCAATGGCAAACCAGCGAGAGTATACTTGCCTAGTAAACCTCTCAACTAAGCCGTTCGGATTCGGCGTTAAACTGTAGGTCCCATGTGTATGTGTCTACTGTCACGCACAACACATATACATGCGAGAGGTGCGCAACGTCCGGTAACGGATATGCTACTTAAAGAAGTAGAAGCCTAAATTATTACTCTTAACTCGCTCTCTTAAATTATTATTATTTTGTAACTGAACATATTTTTCTAAACCATATTATATATTTGTGTGTCTATGTATTTCTATGTGCGTTGTGATTGAAGTCTAGTCGATATACTTATACGGTTTCAGACTTATATCTTAATATAAATTCCTTAAAGTAGAGGGAAGAAATAGAGTCACTACCCTTGATTTAATGTGCACATTAAATTAAAGGTAGTGAATATTTCTTCCTCCACTTTATGGAATCTATATTAAGATATAAGTCTGTAACTAATTATGGAGGATAAAATTAATTCTTATACGGTTTTGTTTCTTGTGTCTACGAGTTCCTAGTAGCTCTAGAAGATCTCTTATACGCAATACTAGGTGAGCATATTTTTTGCGGTTACGACTAAATTCACTAGTGTTTTACTAGTTTAAAATGAACACATACGTTGTTTTAATTTATCAGAAAACATATAAAACTGCATTGTTGTGGCTACAGATACGACAACCCAATTTTGATGAAAATGTCAGGTACGACTTTTTTGCTTAATACGACAGTATATTGATTCATCAATTTTCATACACTTTTATTATCAATTTTGTTGAAATTCGATTAAAGTTCAGACCAAGATTTTATTGAAAAATAAAAACATGCTGTTTGGACTGATTTCTTGTGAATTTACCAACGTTTCGACAAAAATTCTTGTCTTCCTCAAGGTTCTAGTTTAAAATCTTGTTTTCATGTTTTCATCTTTAAGATTATAATAATTTTATAAATTAAATATATTTAATCTAAAATATATTATAATTATTTAGTTTCTTCTAATTGGTGTTTTTCGTCTACACTTATGCAATCTACATTAACTGCCACTTTTATGTTAACCTCAAATTTTGATTCACAATTAGGAATACCCTATACAGTGACGTGATTTAGTGTTGACTAATCAAAAATTTACAATGCAATTGGTCTAAAGAGTTGAGTAATAAATTTTAATTTGACACTCTGGTGAAATTATAAACATTACGTGTTTAACAAGTGCGTTACAATATAGTAAAAAGTTAAATACATCCTTCAATATTCTCATTGTGCTAACAACCAACGTTGTGCTTTTCATTATTTACTTACTAAAACGTTTCGTGATGATTAGTTTAATTTAATTTGGATCCATCAGCTTGGAGTATTTATGTGTGAATATGTAAAAGCAAGTGTGCAACTCAATGTGCAAAATTATTACGCAATAAAGCTTCGTCTGTCCAAAAACAAACTAAAAGCACCTCGTTTTAAAACAATGACTCGCGTTTTGTATCTTTTAACTTTAAAAGTTTTATCTGATATTCGGTAAAAACAATGTTTACTGAGATAGTAGAGTTAAGTTTTTGCAGATATAAAATGTTACCTCCGAGAAAGCTTCATGAAAGGCTGATGCGCTATGAAACTGGTAATATTTGAAATGAACTTTTTCGTAAAGATTATATTCGACACGGTATGGGATTAAAGTGAATGTAGTAGAACAGTTTATGTGAAGTGGTTGTTAAAGTAGAAGACCCTTAGAAACAAGCTTACTTGTTAATGTAATTACGGCGACCACGAAAATTGCCTCAATCAGAAGAAGGCGCACAAAAACAGTTCTTTAATGGTTTAATACACAATAAATTGTGTTCGAAATTGAACAATGTGTACAATCTTACAACCGTTTTAATGAAGTCTATGTGTGTTTTACGAAACACGCTATTTGAGATTTAACGTTGTGTGTATGTTGCGAATTTATTTCTCAGATAATTCGATTTTCTTATTCCGTACTTGTTACAACTTAAAAATTGAAGTTGGTTATTGGAAACCTAGTAACTAATGTAATTAAACAAAACCGAGTCAATGCAAAAAGACATTATTGTTTGGTTTAATTAATTTTAAGCTCTAGTGTAAAGTTTGCTAATTTTATTTGACTCAATAATTAACGTGCTGCATAACCATTTAAAATAAGGGCGTCCGTTTTCAACTAAAATTAAAATCAGGATAGTTATGTGTAGTGCATTCGATTAACTAGATGGGAATAAGTTAACCTCGGGAAACAACCCTTTTTAAGGGTTGAATTACCTTTCTGTCACACATAGAACACAAGTTGTAGCATTTACATTTACAAATTGATTCACATTGATTTTCGACCCATCAAGCATACTACATACTTGTTGAATAAAAAGAAAATATGTATTATTATAAAAGTCAATTGTGTTCTGCGATCCGTCCTATTTTTTATTTTAAATTTTTTTACGCGAGATTGAATCGGAATATATGAAAAAAGAGATGTGACTTTATTTTTTTTTGTTAACTCCTACCTTCATTGCATAATTAGAGAGAGCACATCTTTTTATGTACGACGAAGTAAATTTGGACACTTGTGGGGATACTTAAAAAGTAAAGTATACTTGACTCGACCACACAATTTTGAACATTTAAAAAGCACGAATACTCTAAGAAATTAGATCCCATCTACAACGATCAGAAAGCTTTTATTAATCACCTTTCCTATTGTGAGAATGTAACGACATTTAATTTAAAAATAAATTTTAATTTATGACGGCATATCTTTTTCCAATAGTCGCTTTTTCTCGGCAAAAATTATTCGATTAATTATTAGAAACATACTTGTTGTGCCGTCCTTAATTCACGTCGATACAAAAATGTTAAGTTTATGAAAAAAGCAGATGTCATCTGACTGCCGATTTTGGCAACTATGAAATTATATCTCAAAAATTTGTCCATACCCTAATTTATTTATAACGTTCAAAAATAAGAAGTGTTTTTACATACAGGACGACCCAGGGATATGTAATTAGTCCATAAATATTCGTTTCGGCGTCATTCAACTTTTTGTTAGAAATAAGACTCACATTTGATTGATCATTGATTAGTAAGTCATGGATATTTTCCGAAAAACTAGCAACAGAAAATTTTAGGATAACTTGGAGTTTTAATAAATAGTCAAATTTTGATTCACGTACGCACAAAATATACAAAGTGAGCTAAAACACAAAAAATTAAATAACTTTTTTTATACACTCTGTATTTCTGTTTATGAGCCGACTAAGTATTTTATAAGCTTTCTACTGATATGGAATTTGTATGGTAAATTCTGGATCGTTAATAACATTTTTCAAAAAAATTATTTTGTTATAAAGAATTTTTGGAAGTAGGCTCTGTAAACGAATATCTCAAGTGCCTTACTTAGTCCTATTTACATAGTTCTAAGCTTATCTACCTTTAAGTGTAAAGCTGTGCAGTTCAATCTTGGTCTCTTCATTGCTTCTTATCACGCGTTAGGTTTTTGTATTTCTTCCTATGTCATTCCTATTCTTTTTATTTTTTTCCTTATGTTACCAATCCATTTGGTTCTTGGTTTTCCTTTTTTATTTTTCCGTGGCACTCGCATTTCGAACACTCTTTTTGTTAATACACACATGGCCAAACCATTTGAGTTGCTCTTCTATGATTTTTTCGTTGATTGATTCCATTTCAGGTTTTGTTAAAATAATTCATTCTTTATTCTGTCCTTCTTGGTTTTATTTTCTATTTTTTAAAGAACTTCACTGCCCAAGTCACACTGCTATATGTGATTGATAGCGTGATGATTTTTGTAACAACTTTTGTTTTTGTGTTCTTAGGTCCCTTTTTTTCTAGAAACGTTGTGTTCATTATATTAAATATTTTTCCTGTATTTCCATTTTCTTCTATTATTGCATCTAGATAATTAAAACATTCTACTTGTTCTATTTCTTCCAGTTTCAGACTAACTTAATAAGTTTCTTTTTTGAAATTATTATTGTTTTGTTTTCCAGTGTTGATTTTATGTTTATTTTATTTAATTCTTCCTCAAATTGTTTGAGATTATATTGCAGTTCTTCTTCGTATATGTTACCAAGGCGATGTCATCTACAAACTTAAATTCTGTAAGCTAGATATATGTGAATTTCCAGTTTGAGTTTTTTACATATATTTCTTTGGTTTCCTTTATTGTCTCGTCTAATACAGTTAAGAAGCGTAGTGGACTATTTTAAAAAATATTTCTTCAGAATAAAATACGTTCTTTTAAGAAATATCAATAACTATTCATAATTCACCATACAAACTGCATATCAATTGAAAACCATATAAAATACTTAATAGACTTGGGAATAGAAATATAGGGTGTTCTATTTATTTAGCACACCAGTATAATTAATGTGCATATGTGACTCAAAAATTCAACTGTTTATTGAAATTTATAAGTAATTCTGTGAAATTTTCTGTAGCTAGTTTGTGGACCCTTATTATTCTATACAAAGTCTTATTACTTTTTTATACTAAAACTAATTATATAAAAATATAGATGGCGTTGGATTAAAAAACATAACTTTGGTTTACCACTCCCGTATAGAAACAAAGATTCAAAGGTGTCGCTTATCGAACTCCGAACAACGTAAAATAAAATTGATTGACAAATTGTTTATTAAGAGTGTTTATACTTTATTTTTCGCGTAAAGCAAAGGTTAAATTAGAGTGCGACGTTTGTTTATTCGAGGTCGCCACAGTAAATTATTAACTTTTTACATCGTGGCGCCCTGCCGTTGGTCGCACAATGTAGAATTTCTGCAAAAGAATCGTTAACCGAGATCATCGACTATACGATCACATCTCGCGCACGCTCATTTATACAATGAGGTGTCCAGAAACTCCTCTCACAAACTGAGACCGAGATTTCTCAGATAATTTTAAGACATTTTAACCCAATTCACCTAGTCCGAAAATGCCTTTAAGGGGCTGCCAGGGCTCTTTGAATATGGCGTCTTGTAAATAGTTTTTTAAATACCTCTAGAACGCTTTTACTTAAACAATAAAACTGGTATGTTTATTTAGCCTTTCAGAGATGAATCGATTCCATCAATTGCGAATTTCTAGCACCGGTCATAGGCGTCAGTTTTGGGTAGGTTAACGGTTATTTTAACGCATAATTATTTTGTCTTTAACTTTTTAAGCATTTGTGACACTAGATTATTAAATTTTCAGGTATTCTAGTAATTAAAGGTACTCCTACTTTAAGTCATTAGGATACACCGTTTTCTAGAAAAATAGATTTGAAAATTTTTGTTTTTTGTCATTAAAGTTAATTTATATTTTTTGCACTAGATTGGCTCTGAACTGCCAACAAAGTAAAACCTACCTTTTCATTTATCAAATTGTTGTCAGTTCACAAGTTCATCTTTTAATTTTTTACTTTACCAGAAGCCATTTCAAAAGAGCTCTAGTCCCTTAGGAAGCATTTTCGGACTAGGTGAATTCAGTTAAATTGTCTTAAAATTATCTGAGGAGATCTCCGGTTTTTGTTTGTCAGGAGAGTTCTTAAACACCCTTAAACTTTTGCCTAAATTTTATGTAACTAATATCTCCATAGTTCACTAATTCCAATCTGTATATTCAGTTACTTCACATGGGAACCAACGTTATTCCATCGATTGTTTAATAAAAGTTATAATAATAAAGTTACAAACATTTATAAACATTAGCACTGACCGATATTATTAACAAAAAGCACGTGATTACTGTATCTCTCTAATTAGACTTATAGAACAACAACATTAAATTACAAACAACTTTTGTTTGAAAAAAATGTTAAACCGTCAATTACTTATTTATTTATTTATTAGTATGGTACATTATACAAATATTGTATTGTGATGTAAATGTTATGTATGGTGTCCCAGAAGATCAGTATAAATCTGTATACTGTGGTGATAAAAACTATGTGCAATAGTGGATTGGTTCGTCTTGGCAAAGCATTTACTTCAAGGTTTAGGAAAACCACTAAAACCTAAACATATGCCAACCCTTACCCACCCTAGTATTCACATGTTATAATATTAATTAAGTGTGTAAACATTATAGAAGGTAAATAAGAACATAAAATATAACAGCACAGCCATTGCATGACGACATATAATGGACCGGTCCAAGTGCCAGTCACGACAATGACGAAAGAAATAGTAGGTTAAAGAAATAGCAAAACAAAATAATGGAAAAACAGACAATCAAGACATGAATACAAAATATTGCTAAACTTCAGATGTCCTTCAGATTCGTAAGTTATAATATAGCTTCATCCGTTAAATTATGAATGTTTGGAAACCCTCTTTTAAACTTCGTTAATTGACAATCCTCTGCAATATGTGTAACAGTCTCTGGTTTGTTTCTACAGTTGCAATTTGGATTGGAAATCGCACCCCATTTTGAATGGCCTGTTCTTACGCGATTTACTTTTGACCAATTTTTTCTTTTTTGATCAAAGCCCGGGATTTCTATTGTTGGATCATCAATAAGATGTTTATTGAAAACATCAACTCCAGACCATAATTTTTTCTACTTTTCAACTTCAGGAAAACCGTACTTAAGTAGTCTTGCAACCGTATAGGACTTCGAGATTTAAGTCTTTTAGCAGGAGGGTTGTCAATGTCATTCCAAATTGGTAACTTTTTGTTAAGTTGGCATTTATCCCATTCTCGTTTTAACGCAGCTTTTCGTCGAATGTTCGATGGAGTAATATTACAAAGAACAGGAAGCCAATCGAGAGGAGTAGATTTAATGGTTTCACTAATTATACGCATAGTGCAATTCAACTGGGCATCTATTTTTTTTGAATAATAACTATTCAAACAGAAAGGAACACAATATTCTGCTGTAGAATAGACTAATGCTGTTTGAAGTGTCTTTGCATCTGCTTCCCAAGTTATTCCAGCTAATTTTTGAATGACATTATTTCTTGTTTTTATTTTTTTTCTAAAAGATCTTTGTAAATTAAGAACGAATCTAAAGTTACTCTCAGATAAACTGGGTTAAAATTATGGTTTAACTTTTGTATTTTAAGTTTTCTACTTTTTCTCTATTACTTAAATGAAAACAAGAAACCTATGTCTTTTTAAGATTAGGGCATAATCGCCATTTTTTGTAATAATTCTCCATAATACGCAAATTATCAGATGGTTTATTTTCAATTTCAAAAATCTGAATGTTGAAATGATATTGCCATATCATCGGCGTAGACGAATTTTCGACATTGTAAAGAAGGAAAATCAGAAATATATACATTAAAAAGAATGGGTGCAAGAACCGATTCCTGTGGACCATTATTAAAAATTTAAATTTACTGCTTGTATCTCCAACAAAAACTCTAAACATCCGATTAGACAACATATTTTCAATAAAAGAAATAATTTTGGAACAAGGAAAAAGTTAAACAAATTAAAATGTAAACTTTCTTTCCATACGGTAACGTATGCAGCAGTTAAACCTAAAAAGACAACTCCAGTTTTAAGTTTCTTCTGAAATTCAGCTTCGATATGTGTTGTTAATGCCAGTACTTTTACCGAATTAAAATCCTGCTTGTTCAATTGGCAATTTCTTTTATTAATGGATTAATTCTTTGAAAAATTAATTTTTCCAAAACCTTATAAATTACACTTAACACACTTATTAGATGTTAAGAAGTTGATTTATTTTTCTTTAAAATTGCCAATGACTTTACATTTCTTTAAATCTGTTAGTAACTTACCTGTATTATATTATTGAGAAATATAAGTAGCCACTTCAAAGAATAATTTCCCAAATTTTTTAGATTACTTGACGACTATTTTGAATGGATTTATTAACTAACCTTTGCTGTTACCTATACTTTGATTATTATTTAGAATTATATTAGAATCACGTTAGTTGAATTTAAATATTTCTGTGATATACATTTTCATGGGCATAGTCCATTAGCTTTCTTTTTTATTTAAGCTTTTTTTCCGCCGTTCTTACTCATAAAGCTTTTTATCCCACGGTTTTTCAGGGTTTTTTTGGGCCTTTTTTATCTGCGTGTTTGTATACTCAACTTTTATTCAATTTTTTTATTTATTTTTGAATCCAAACAAAACCAGAATTTTCGTTCAAATCAAATCATTACACCAAGTACTTGAAAAATGAATCCGCCATTTTGAGTTTTGATAGATCAAAAAATTTTGTTAAATTTGTATTGGGCATAATTAAAAACATACTATAAGATACTTTTGATAACATTTCAATAGTTTTAGAACTTTGGAAAAAGCCATTTTGGCTTAACTATTTGTCTAACATAAATTTTTTATTAAAAAAAGTTTATTTTAATGTCTTCTATAAACCTTTTAAGCCTGTGTACAAATATTTTGTGTAATAACAAAACTAATCAGTACAAGCATATATTATTTACATTTGGTTATTAAAAATAAACAAGAATAAAGACATAAATTGGAATTGTTAGAAAACGATACTTTTTACATAAAGTACCAACTTTGTTACTCCAAAATGAAATTCAGCGTACCTACAGTTTTTTGAAAACATTTTTTTCTCAAATACTTTCGAAAGAGAACCAGTAACAAAACAAATTAATATTAAGTTTAGTGAAATATTTTTAAAAATAGAACGTAAAACGGTGGAAATTACATTTGCGTTGGTAATTTAAATTTTGCCCATCCTGTTGTAATAAAAATACAATAAACCCATCTAAATAACTTTATGTAAATTTATTTGTTGCTCTTTTTTATTTTCACCTTTCATACAATGACTTTATAATTAAGCATCAACAACGAAGGCCCTTAGTACAACAAACTACACGGGAAAGGCAAGTCTAATTTATGCCTCCGATGCGGGGTTGTGTTGGATCTATAAATCACGCAATATGCCGAGGATGATATTCCCAATTACAACTACCCTTTCACAAAAGGGACGACATACTGACCAATGTGGTATATTTCGAAGTAACTTACTGCCGTAATATAAGCATAAATATATATTGCATATTATTTATATTGAAAGAAATTATTTGAAACGAAAATTACACATTTATTACCAATAAATGTCTTGTAACATAAGATAATAAAAGACTGTAAACAGTTGGATTTTCTTTTGAGTTTACAAATCCGCTTGACTTAATACGGTAATTTACATATAAAAAGGAAGCGTTAGCAATTGAATGCATTCAATTCTAATTCCTCTTACATCTAGAAGCGCTCCACCCATTTATTTTGTGTCGGTTGCCATCCCGCATTGAGTTCTCAACATTATGTTTTTGTTGCCAGAAGCTTTGAACAATTTAGTTTTAAATTTCATCTACGTCGATTATGTATTATGCTTTTTATTTATTTAAAAAAAGTATAAATTGAAAACTTATGTTGACATATATAGGAAAGTGACGATTCCTGAAAAATATTTTATTTTGAAAGAGAATGGGTTAATCAATAAATAATTTTTTGTCCGATAATGTTTTTGCAAAATTGAATAAGAAATAAGGTATAGAAATTTAAATTCACGAATCGCGCTTTGCATCATCGGCTGGATACCACGTGATCATGCGTGACGTCAACGTCCACATCACTGCCTACATCTTGTATTGTTGTGCTATGGAGAACAACAACGTTGGCGTTACATAAATCTTGTAATATTTGCACAAGATGGTGTTTTACAGTATTAGTCGAGCCTTTGTCTATTTTTGCCCACTCTTCAGTTAGTAATAACGTCCCCTTTATAAGTGGAAGAAAGCACTGTCCCTTCGAGGTTCTTTCAGAATTCTCTGAAAATACCGAGCTCTTTAGCATTTGTCCAAATCTTGTCTGAATAACCGCACCAAGGCTTTATTTTTCTATATACTGTACTTATTCTTCTCAATTCAATAACTGCGATACTACTCTGAAACAGACGATTGAATTCCCGCTCCTTCAGCCGTAGGTCTCCGTTATTTTCATTAACCGTATTTTCAAAGCCCACCTCCACTGCTGATTAGCATTCGGTACAGCTATCACATACTTATTACCGATCCCCTGCAGTGCGGTTGATTCACTTGGTAGCACTGGCAAAGGGTGTGTCACAATTAATAATAATAATAATAAGTATTTATTTCCACACAGTTTGTTACATAGGTATATAATTATAATTACATTTAAAAATATTAAACTAAACGTGTACTATAGTTATTAGAGAAAAAAAAAACAGGTGTGGAAATCACAGGAGTTGCTGCAAAACAGTTTCTGATCTTCCACCGAGCCCCCTAATCAGACATAATATATTTTTATGTGTTAAAAAGACCGTATTTATTAAGTTTAGAAATAAATATAATTATGTGCATAATTCAAATAAAATATATAAGTATAAAAGAAAAAAATTAAGTACATACTGATCTAAATCAAATTATAAGATAAAAAAACAAATTCATTTTAAACAAGAACGAGATTATTCTTTAACTATCTACATATAACGTTGGTACACACTGTTTTTCAAACAAAATATGACGTAATTTAGTTTTAAAAATCATTGGAGAAAGATTTTTTAGTGAATCTGGAACTGTAGAGTATATTTTGAAAACACTATAAGAAAATGATCTATCGTACATAACAGTACAATGAAACGGGGGAGTAATCCCACCTTCATAGCGTAGGTTAAGTGTATGTACACTCATGAAATTTAAAACTTGGACACCACAATTTCTGTAAATAAAAGGTTGCACATTGTGAAGCGGGCTTAAGAGTATTATTTACAATTCTAACAGCAGGTAGTCTCAGCAGGGGTTATCTTATAAAAGAACTGTAGAATGAATCATTGCACTAAGCACGTTTTAGAAAATAGGTAATTTACGTTGCTTGCTTGGTTTTTCTTTAAAGAATATATTTGAAGGTATCGCTAATTAAACACCATAGCTCGATTAATTATCGAATCAAAATTTTGTTTAGGAAATGTTTACAAAATAAAATTAGAAATAATTTTGATTTAAAAAAACGACTACAAGCAATTACTTTTAAATTAAAGCTCAAAAAACTAAACATGGTTATTTGGGTTGACTGATTATTACTTATTTTATAATAAATCTAACCTACTAATTATTGTAAGTTATTATTAAAAAAAAAAATCATTAAGCTTTGTATTCATAATATTTAGTCCTTACAAGATGTATATTTTATGACATTTCATTCCGAAACAATCCGCGCTTTTAAATCAGCACCGAGATGAGGTGGCATTTCTAACACTTGAAATTTTAAACTAAAATAGAATTTACATTTCTTACTTTATTTATTAGTTCACACTACCCCTTCTCAAACAGTAGGTAATTGTTTTATTTATTACATACTTCTAATGACTAATGTAACAACCCTTAGAGCAATATGACTCAAACAGAAGTAAATTAAACAAGCAAGGATATTCTATTGTTATTGAAACTTATTCATAAAGTAAAAGCCATTTCTTTCCCTTAATGCTAATCAACAAGATTTTCTTTTAAGTATTAAGATTACAATAGAGGACTTATAAACTTTCAAAAATATCTAATTATAAAAATATTACATTGCAATTGCACTTTTTCCTTAATAATTTCTCCAGCAATAACATACACGTTCTTGGTTTTTAAGTTGTCATAAATTTGATATGATGTAAATTTGTATTTCTAATATTACATCACAAAAACTAATCTTTATTTGCCAAAAAATTGTTGCTTAAGTTGTAAAGCTTCATACACACCTGAACAACAAACCGAGCAACAAACATAACAACGAACCAAAAGTCAAACAGAACGACAAACAATCTTTTATGAGTTCCACAATCCGACAACAAACGGAACGTTTGTGCTGTTCCATAATTATTTTCACTAGTTTTCAGTTATATATATTTATTATTTAGAAGAGAAAATTGCGGAAAACAAGAAAATAGTGCCAATCAAATTTTTACGCACAAAGAAGAGTAAAAAATTATAATTTACTTCGCTTTTTTTTTATTTTGGAAATTTCCCGCCCAAATGATGCTAATAAGGACATCATTTTTTCTTGCATTCTTAAACACTGATTAATTTAAAAAATTTTTCTTCTGTCAACTCCATAATATTACCTAAAACACAACAAACCCACAAGGAAGGACTAAAAAATAAATAATTTAATTCTCCCGCATAAGTTTGTTTGTCGTTTTGTTTAGATTAAATCAAACCTGCAAACGCATTCGCGCGCATTTTCTTTGATGTCGGAGAAGAAACCGACAAGTTGCGGGAACGCCCAAAGGCCGTTTGTGGAACAATCAGGACTTGCCGAATCTGTTCTAAAATTCGTACGTAGCACCGTCCAAATTAATGTTCCGATTGACGTTCGGTTCGTTGTTCTGTTTGTTCTTCGGTTTGTTTGTTCAGGTGTGTACGAAGCTTTACAATAAGCATATTAATATAGAACTATATCTTATGAAAGAGTTATGTAACTATAATTAACGACTTAACGTTACGTTAGTAGATTCCATTTACTATTTACACATAATATTTTTTCTTGGAACATTTGATAATTAACTATCGGAATATGTGACCCTATACTTCGCGAGGTTAGTGCGCAACTGGATGACAAGCAAATAACTTGGAGCTGTTACCCTGGCCAGCAAAAAGCCCAGATTTTAACATTATCCCGAAAATGTTTGGGCTCGAATACTTTGCTGTTATCCGAAGACAACAAGGGCCAAATTTTATACCATGTAAACCGTAATGCACTAATTGCAGCCATTGATACCGCATAGGAAACGATTAATATTAATTATATTGATACCTTGATAGCGTCAATGAGCAGACGCCTTCCAGAATGTATCAATAATGAATGGAGGTCACACCCATTATTGATTTCTTATATTTATTTTATATAGTAATACCTTTATTTAAAAAAAAAAACGTTTTCATTTAATTTTAAACTATAACTTGGTATCTTAATTATAATTATGTAATAAATTCTTGTCCAAAAACTAAATATATACGTTGACAATAAGAATTGCCTTATGTTTTTATTTTCACTTTTATATTAACTACAGAAAAAAATGAAACGTCATAAAATATACACGGAATTTTGTAAGGACTAAATATTATGAATAGAGAGTTTAATGATTTTTTAAATAACTTACAATAATTAGTAGGTTAGATTTATTTAAAAATAAGTAATAATCAGTCAACCCAAATAACCATGTTTAGTTTTTGATTTAATTTAAAAGTTATTAGCTTGTAGACGTTTTTAAATCAAAATTATTTCTAATTTTATTTTGTAAACATTTCCTAAACAAAATTTTGATTCGATAATTAATCGAGCTATGGTGTTTAATTAGCGATACCTTCAAATATATTCTTTAAAGAAAAAATTAAGTAAGCAACGTAAATTACCTATTTTCTAGAAACGTGCTTAGTGTAATGATTCATTCTACAGTCCTTCTATAAGATAACCCCTGCTGAGACTACCTGCTGTTAGAATTGTAAATGATACCCTTAAGCCCGCTTCACAATGTGCAACTTTTGTTTACAGAAATTGTGGTTGTCAAGTTTTAAATTTCATGAGTGTAAATCTGACCTGAACCTTATTTTGTTGTACAAGTATGGCGGGCATTTATTTAACATAATCTTGTGATACAGATAGGCTAATTTAGGTGTCTCCTATTTTCCGTATTAACTCTACACTGGTACACCCCTTACTCAAGGGTTTTGATACTGGTACTAGGTCATTCGGACCCTACATTAATAAAATCAGTAAATATTGTTTTATACAATTCTCATAACAAACAAATATTGTTTATAACTATTTATTAATCATAATACAATACATGCCGAATGTCAGTACATCATTATATAATATTTTAACTTATATACAATTGCTGCACTGCTTAGAACGATGCTCTGCGCAAATATATTTTTACATATATTACACTGTATATTTGTTTTTCTATCAGAATTTGATATATGACACCTCTTTCTTTTACTACTTCCTGGAGAATCGAGATTAACAAGAGCTGATAGTTTAGAGTTCCCCCGATGACATCAGAAATTCTAGTTTTGATAAAATTCTGAACGCTTGGAATTGTCCGACGATATTCCAGTAAGGTTAAATCAAGGAAAAATCGAGTTCTCTGAAAAAAATAGCTCTATTTTTTGACTTTATAATATTCAAATCAGATCTCGCAATAATGTTTAGAATTTGACAATTTATACCTGCGTAATCAAGCATTCCATAAAATGTACGCAATAGCCAACGATTGGTTTTTTCTTGCTGTTGTATACGAATGGCATAGTTGATCAAAACTGTCAGTTCCACCTTTTGTTTTATTATATGTAACGATCATGTTTGGTTTTCCAGTTGTGTCATCCATACTGTATCGTAGTGCATGGTGGAGAGAACTAATATACTTTTTGTTGTCTTTTGGAAAATAGAGATAACAATGTTTTGTTGGAGTCATATAGAAATAATGCCGATCCAGTAGGTGTTTTTGTAAGACATTCTGAAGGGATTTCCCTTTTATTCTTTCTCAAAGTTTCTATTATGATCAGTTTGTGTTTAAGCAGCATCTTTTGTACCATTAGTACAGACATAAGCCAATTACGTTACTTTCTTTCTCAGTCACTGCTCCTACATATGGTATAGCATTTACCATGTAAAATGTGGTGGCATCATTCAACATAAAATTTTTATACCATATTTGTGTGGTTTTGCCGGCATATACACTTTGAAGGACATCTGGAACAGTACTCAGTAACCGCTCGTTGATAGTACAATATTCGCCTGGTGTATAATAAAGTTTACAATTCTCTATAAAAAATATTCCAAATTTCTCGGATTGGTGCGAACTTGTCAATCTTTCTTCTTTCTGTCCAGGTACTTTTATCATCAAACCTCAAACATGTTGTCAAAAACTGAAATCGTTTTAGAGACATAGTATCACGACAAATGTTTATTCCATACTCATTGGACCACAATGTTTCTAAATTTTGATTAGATACTCTAAGGCTTCCTAAGATGTAATATAAACCGAATAGAGCATTTATTTCTAACAAATCTACATTCCGACATAACTGGCCGATTTATATTTAGGAGCTTGGCGATTTATTTCCTCATTTGTATGATATAATTTTGCTCATAATCTAATCACTAAACAACAATTTTCACGCTTCCCAGGACGATTTTACGTCTTTGGCTGCTCCTCTAACTTGACGCTGTTTAGAAACATAGTTCATGCTAGTGGTCGTCTTCTTTTTGTTGGAATGTGTGTGCTCCATTCATATCCATTTTTTCCAAATAGTTTCTGTAGAACTTCATCTACTTCTTTCGGAATATCAGACTTTTCAGCAGAGACATTATCTACTGATACTGAAATTATATCATAGCTACGGAGATTTAATAATAAACATTAGGAGGATTTTCTTTATTTAGAACATAAACACGCGGCTACTGTTCTCACAAAATAAATAGCTATTTATATTATTTGGAAAAATTACTAAAACACCAAATCGCACGCAGTTGATACACGAACATTAAGTTTTAGGTTAAAATTGACTATGGTGTCGCACTTGTAATTAACATTTGCCGTTCTGCCAAAGAAATAACAAACGGTGGACAAGCTGACGGCACACAGTAAAACGGCGACCCGAGAATTTGGACAAAAATCAAAATCTCGGCCAAAAGTCAAACAATTAGGCGACAACGTCGTACTCGGGGAGTTTGAAGTCGCTGATTACAAATTTGTAGTCAAAATTATAAATTCAAAATGGCGACTTTCATATGGTGGCGAAAATTTTTATATGTCGACGGATGTAGCTGTAAATGCTTACTCGGGGGTTTTCGGGGTCGCTGATTATGAATCTGTAATCAAAATAACAAAATTTAAAATGGCGGCTTTGATATGGCGGCGTGCAGTAGACCCGGCGATTTAATAAGACTAGCCATAAATCCAATGATATAATCATCCGAAGATGCTTTTAAATCTTTTAAAAACACTGTATTATGTAATGTAAACATGTTCTGTAAGAAAAAAAATCATCAGCTGTCACAGGTGTTTGAGTTATTTATCAAGAACAAATTTTGTTGTTCTCTCTCCGCATATTTCGTGAGCGTAATAAAAAAGTTCCACGAGGTTCTTTGCAATGAATTCTGACAGCTGAAAGTCTCCTTGTAATTTCTGAAAAAGATGATATGTTACTTTGCGAGATAAATGCTGTAGAAGTGACCTTGTCACCACCGTACCTATACACTCGGTATTATCGCGACGAATTGACCGTTATTATTGTTTTCAATATGTTCATCTTCTGTTAATGAATATTTTACATTCCAATTCCGCTTTGGACATTCTAAAGTACATATCAATATATACAAACAAAAGATAAACATATTGAAAACAATAATAACGGACAATTAACTTTTTATATAGTTCACGAAATATGCGGAGAGAAATCACAAAATTATACCGAGTGTATACTCGGTATTATCTGCGACGAATTGACCGTTATTAATGTTTTCAATATGTTCATCTTCTGTTAATAAATATTTAAATTCGATTTCGCTTTGGACATTTTAAAGTACATATAAATTTATAAAACAAAGATAAACATATTGAAAACGTAATAACTTAGACAATGCTTTTACATAGTTCACGAAATGTGCGAAGAGAGAGAACACAAAATTTGTCTCTTGATAAACAACTCAAACACCTGCAAACTCAACTGATGATTTTTTTTCTTACAGAATATGTTTACATTACATAATACAGTGTTTCTAAGATTTAAAGTATCTTCGAATAATTATATCATTGGATTTATAACTAACCTTACCAAGTCGCCGGGCATACTGTGCGCCGCCATATCTAAGCCACCATTTCCAATTTTGTGATTTTGTTATTACAGTTAAATCCATTGACATATAAAAATTTTGCCGCCATAGTAAAGCCGCCCTTTTAAATCTTATAATTTTGACAACAAATTCGTAATCAGCGACCTCAAAAACTCCCAAGTACGACACGTTATAGCCCAATTGTTTGACTTTTAGCCGAGATTTTGATTTTTCCAGCGTACCAATTAAATAGTATTTGATATTATATGTTGTTTCGAACTCTGGACATTATTCTTGGAATAAAGTTAAATCCGCAGCTAATTATAAATTTTATACGCCCCTTTTATTCCCCAAACTTACACAATTTTTAATTGTAATTTTGAGGCATCAAAAAACGAACGTTCGCTGATTAAGAACATAAACAATTTTAACAACAGAATGGTGAATAAGGTGTAGCAAATTGTGAACCACAGTTGCATGAAATTCTAAGATGGAAAATTCTCTCAGTAATGGTCTCAAATTTTCTACTCGATTTGTTAAAATTACTTTTTTTTAGGCATTATTGTTTCTATTACAGTAGAAGAGTAAAGGAGTAGTCGAACAAGTTTAATGTTCTTATTTTGTAAAATAATTTTTAATTTGTTTAATCCGCAGTCCATAATTAATTTGCTGTCTTTCGGTAAGACTTCCATTGTTTTGCCAATTTAAAAAAAACTCAACATTGCATTTTATATATTCAGACCAAGTGTAGAAAATTTTAAACTTAATAGGTAACAATTTATGGAACATGTCTGCAAAAATTTTTGAAATTCACTGCGAGGCAATCCAAACTAATCTATTAATCTTAAGAAAGTATCATTAATCGTTTGTCTTGGTCTTCATGAGCACTAATTTGATATGGTTGAGAGGAATTTGACAAGTCATTAGTAAGTTTTTGATTAATCAATACCATGTCTCAGATACTCCAATGTAATTTTTGGGATCTTCACTTATAAAAAGTTTATAGTAAACGCCGCTTATGTCATTTTGTTACTAGATTTTTTCTCTATAGCTCCACATACGTTACGATGTCTTAAAACACAGCGGTTGCAGCAAATGTATTTGTTAGATTTATTGGTGAATTTGCTGGAGAGATTGCAGTACCGACATGTATGGTTTTAGCCAAAACAAAATCAGCTGTAAACGTAGATACAAAAATTTTAAAAGTATGTGTACAGTCTATCGTAAGCTTAGGTCAGGTGAAATTGTAGGAGTTTATAGAATTTAAAAGAGGTGTACCAGTAACAGTACACTCGGGCAGAAGAGTAGTAAGAATTACTAGCAAATAAAATAAATTAGTGTAGGATAAATTATAATTTATTACTTTTCTGTAGCAGGTACTATAACAAAACGCAAGCATGATGTTAATATCATTATGCTTTGTTAATTAATAATAACACTTAGGCAAATGCAAACAAACAAATAATAAAATAAATACAGAGCGTTTGTGACATTTACTTAACAACAGACTTAATTATCGTTTGTAGATTCAAATTTTATATTTCTAAATTGGTCATTGTTAAAAAAAAAAACTTTTACATTTTAATGATATTAATTTGCAGCCGGAAATTAAAAAGATAAAAGATAAAAATTTACATTTCACATTATAAAGGACGATAACTAGAAACTAACTATGTGTTATGATTTTAGTTTTAATTTTTATTACTAGGTAAGTTTTATATTTAATTGTCACTTTATAAAATTAACATTTTTTAGGCATAATTATGCTAGTAATATAATTAGCAGAAACGATGCTATTATAATTAAAAATTAAATTAAAAAAATTTTTGTGTTTATTTCTTTTTTTTATTACCAAATTTCTGGAAACATACATCTTATTTAACTGTATTTTAACCGTATTTTTTCATAATATTTGTGTTACACGAAATATAATACATTAGATAACATTGTTAAGCTAGAACTGTAAATGCAAAGAAATATTTTAAACTAAATAATTAAACTAAAATATTTTAACTTTTTCCACGGTGACAATGGATTGACTGCAGACGGTTTTACGAGGTAGTAGGAAATAATTAACTGACGGTTGTAATCAACTTTTGTTTATTTTCCAATTGTAGATAAAATATTAAAATTTTCAAATTATACAGGGTGTTGCTATATTTGACCGACAACGCTCTACTCTAGAGAAATCTTGTAAATTGGTGAATTTTGATATAGAAACACGAACTCTTGAACGGTTTAGTTGCTGAGATACAGGACTTTGAAAGTTTAAAATAAAAATTAAAATTGCAATAAACCAAAAATGCCTTTAAGTTTTTTTTTCAACTTTGGTGACCATTATGCTCTTGAAGAAAGTTATATTTGGACATAAACAAACTTTTAAAGATTTAACCAATAGCGCTATAAGGGTTAGTGACAACTTTTACCCTCCTACTTTTTACGCCACTGGAGGAAATAATTAAAAAATTTTTTTAAATTCTCTATTCACTTTTGGTCAAAAAAATAATAACATTTTATGGTGTTAAAATGAATGGTTTTGAAGATATTTGCTTCTAAACAAGTCTGCAAGTACTGACATATTCCAAATTATTATGTGCGTGCATTTGCTCGTCGGCGTTTTGCTAAACAATTTCCTTCAATCTATACTATTAATTCAATTTTAAAAAAGGTTAAGCTTAAATTGTTCAAAAAGTAATACAAACTATTTTAAATGCATTTTTGACTTATTGGAAATTTTTAATTTTTATTTTAATTTTTCACCACCCTGTATCTCAACAACTAAGCCGTTTAAAGGTTCATGTTCCTATATCAAAATTTATCAATTTAGGAGACCTCTCTAAGGGTAGAGCGTTGTCGGTCAAATATAGCAACACCTTGTATATGTAATAAAACCCTAACCAATTTATGAAAAACGACCGTATCGGCGTAATAGAAGAAAGTGTCCTCTATAACGTGGTATTTGAGATTAACGGGGGCATGTCCTTAATATTCCAAAACAAAAATTAATGTAAACATTGATTTGGTTCATTATACAGGGTGTTACTATTTTTGACCGACAACATTGTACACCAGAGAGGTCTCATAAGTGAATTTTGATATAAGAGCATGATAATAATAATAATAATAATAATAATAATAATATTAATAACAATAATAATAATAATAATAATAATAATAATAATAATAATGAACCCTTAAACGGTATAGTTGCTGAGATAGAAGGTGTTGAAAGTTTAAAATAAAAATTAAAAATTTGTAATAATTCAAAAATGCTTTTGAAATAATTTGTATTACTTCTTGAACACTTTACGTTTAACCTTTTTTCAAAATTGAATTAATAGTATAGATTGAAGCAAACTGTTTAGCAAAACGCCGACGAGCAAATTGCACTGCACATAATAATTTAGAATATGTCAGTACTTGCAGACTTTTGTTTAGAAGCTAATACCTTCAAGACCGTTCATTTTAACACCATAAAATGTTATTACTTTTTTGAGCAAAAATGAATAGAGAATTTAAAAAATTTTTAAAATTATTTGCTGCAGTGGAGTAAAAAATAGGAGGGTAAAAGTTGTCACTAAGACTTATAGCGCGCCACTGGTTAAATTTTTGAAAAGTTAATTTATGTTAAAATTTGACTTTCTAAAAGAGTATATTGATCACCAAATTTGAAAAAAAATTTAAAAACAGTTTTAATTTATTGCAAATTTTTAGTTTTAATTTTAAACTTTCAACACCCTGTATCTTAGCAACTAAGCCGTTTAAGAGTCCATGTTCCTATATTAAAATTCATCAATTTACGAGACCTCTCTGAGGTAGAGCGTTGTCGGTCAAATATAGCAGATATTGTACCAAAATATGTTGCGCTCGAAGTGTATTTAATTTTTTCCTTATCCGTGTTGCCGCCAGTAGCACCACCAAAATTTTTTCGAATTGATCTATGAAACAAATAAAAAAACGTACTAACAACATTCTATAATATATTTGTAATTCATACTTTATTGGTCTTGAAGAACATGTAGGTTACAATGATGCTTTTAGTAACCGTATTTTGGCTGCGTTGTATCTGTTATCGTTTGTGATAAATTCCGGTGTCATAAAAATGTTGATAATAGGCAAATTTTTCGAATTTGCTTTCACAAATCCAGGTTTGACTGTATAAAACTTTAAAAAATTGCTTTTGCTAAATACCGACTATGATCTAAAATATGGGATACGCTAAACCCGGATGTATTTAAATTTTTAAAGCATCAATAATGCATATTTTATCTAGATTTATTTTCTTAATATACAGTGTGTCGCATTTAAGATGTAGACATGGAATGTAGATTAGAATGTTTAACCAAGGTGATATTTTTTAAAGATATTTAAGTTAAATCTAAACTTTAAACTCAGCCGCTGTAAGAAGTTTTTTTAAGACTAAAAGTGTTATTAAAATTCATCACTTTATTAGAGTGATCATCCTTCTCGAATACATCCGCATCTTGCAGGGTGTTAATGAATACGTGTTACAGATTTTAGGAGCAAACAAAACATGAAAAAATAGAATGAAAGTTAATGTAAACAAATATTTTTTGAAGATTCGTTTCGGTGCTGGAGCTCTTTAAAGATAACGTTTTTAGGTAATTTTTCTATACATATCTTCAGAATGTCGCTTTGAAAGAATAACAAACTTGGCAATTTATATATATATCTTTAGAACGGCGGTTTAAAATAATATGAACCTTTACAGAGTTGGTTAACTTTACAAGCCAATTTTCCTGATGCAGCTTAGATTTTTCTAACTTGATCATAAGCGTCTCATTTGAGGGGGTCAAAGGATATTTTAAATCATATTTTCTTATCTGTCACTATTATACATTTTAGGTAATGAATTATTATTTATTATTGACAATTAACATTGCGATTAAGTTATTGATATTTTTGTTGTGTAGATAAAATGAATAATCATACACTTAATGATTATTATTGTTAACTTACACAATAATCACGTTTGGTCTGAAGAAGATCCTCATTCTATCCGTTCAACCAAATTCCAAAACAAGTTTAGCTTCAACGGTGTGGGTGGTATTGTTCGTTGGTCCGTACCTTCGGCCAAATCGTCTAACTGGTCCTTATTATTTGGTATTTTTGCAACAAGTGTTACCAGAGTTGTTAGAACATGTACCATTAAAAATTCGTCAGGTGATGTGGCTTCTACATGACGGTGCCCTGGCACATTTACGCTTGATGTTTGAGGTTACCTCAATCAATCATTTGGTGGAAGATAGCTAGGTTGAGGAGCACCAGTAGCAGGGCCACCCCGCTCTCCGGAGTCGTTAGAATTTTATGTGGAGTCATATAAAAACTTTGATATATAAGACACCTGTCGAGCCAGAAAAGGAGTTGATTGCTCGATTCAAACAATACCTGTTTTTTTGAATAGGGTTTAGCAAAATATAATTAGAAGATGGTATGGCTGTATTAAGGATGGTGGTCGTCATTTCCAATATTTATTGTAATAATTATTACTAACAAAATTTAGTTTTTTTTATTTATCAAAGCTTACTTTTACCTTATTTATTTTTAAAATCTGAACACGTATTCATTAACACCTTGTATATTGACGGAAAATTAAGCAAGCCTTCAAAATTTCTTGTCTCTACTGCAAGGATAAAATAATAGATATTTCATTCGTCACAAGATCAAGCCGTATACCTGGAAAGAAGGTAATAATAATAGCTTACATTATTGTTATTGAGATAAAGGTGATTATTTAAACAAAAGAAATTTTTTCGATAAGATTATGTTTGCTAATGAGCCAACAATCAACACTAATTAGGTTGTAATCGTTTCAAAACTGTAGATACTTGACCACAGATGATCCTCAATGGGGCATAAATTGTAAAATAAAAATATAAATTTTGTTACAAAATTCAGTATATTCCTAACAACTTTTTATAAAATTTTTTTTTATATATCTTTATCAATCAAGCGTTATCAGTAAAAAAAACGTCACACTGACACTGTCTTAGTAATATTCTTTTCTTAAGGGAGTTTAATATATCTGGCACCGGATTTTAATAAACGTTTGAATAATTTTGACTTGTTATACGTCGTTCTTTTACCTTTTTGAATAGACACTAAAAACGTTTAAGGTAAATCTAATTTTTTTCCAAAATTCATTTGTGTAGAGCGAAATATAAAAACTAATTAAAACATATTAAATGCATTTAAGAATCTGTTCAGAAGTGTTTATTTTTGGATAGGTATTTTATGTAATTTGTTTTTAAGCTACTTACAGAATTTCTTTTACTTCATTGATAATATAATTTTATTGTTTGTATATTATCAGAACACAATAATATTGACGTAAAACATAAACAATAAATCTAAATCGTTATGCAAGTTTGAGTTGAGAAAAAAGATACTACTATAGTATACCTACCTGTTTTTATTTTCTTGATTTTTCTTCGCAATGGTTTAAATTGAATATTTTAGCAGGAATCTGTCTACGAGAATATCCATTAAAAAGCTCTGTGAATTGTAGATGCGCTGCATTTTCTATTAAGGTGTAGCATCACTTTATTACAAATGATAAAAAGCAAACTCGGTGCAAATCCTTCCATAATTTCTTTGTGTCTTACCGTTACTAAAATTCGATGTTTATTTTATTTATTCTTTTTTCAAATGTTTTATCCGCATTTAAATTGAAGGAATCTACAAGTGACTTATTATTCAAACATACATGGAATTTAAGATAGTATATTTATGTAAAATATGCTTGAACTTGATTTTTACAATTAATTTTAGTTAAGTTATATGATCGTAACACCCTGTTTGTTTTAATAAAATTTTATGATTAATGGCATCAATCACTCACATAGTTTTAATAGTATACTCGTATGCTCATTCAAATCAAAATCGAATAAATAAGAATATATTTTTGACATTGGCATTTTCTATAATAAATTAAAAATTAACGTATATCTTTTTCTGACACAATTTTAAACTAGATAACATAATATGTTGGACACATAAAATTGAATAAATTGATATGAAGTATTCAAAGACTTAAAACATTAGTAAAACAAGTTATTTTGTATAAATTTATATTTATTAACCGAATGAATTTTTAATCATTGAACGGTCTTTGTAGATAAATTGGTTAACTTGTTGCTTAGTAATATTTTGTGCTCACTAACCAGGGTTCGATTCCGATTGCAGTACTCTTTTTATTAATTTTATTATTGATATTATAAGACAATTTGTAAAATGTAACATTTTAAAAATAGATAAAACTCATTTTATAAAAATTGTGTTAATAATAAGATTAATAATAATTTTATTTATAAAAGACAATTGTAATCGAACCCGATTTTTGGCGTAAACCATTATGAAATTTGTACTGTTGTTTTGTTTTATTAAAATAGGTTTTAAACTTTACATTATCACATTAATTTCTTCTTATTTATCTATTTAATAAAATATGTTGTTATATTGTGATAAAATTATGCCAGAAAATGATATGCATTAATTTTAAATTTAACATAGAAAACGTTCATGTCAACTATTTCGTGGAATTTACGAAATTTTCAACAATTTCTGCAAGAAATCCAAAAAATCGCCATTCTGCTGGTCCATAAATTCGGATGTTACAGTCGTGTAGTTGACCTTAATAGCGTGTATTGCCTCCTCAAGCATTGATAACAACTTGCATCTTTTGTGACATAGTCAATGATCATTGTAACTTTTGGGTGCTCAACTTCTCCTCATGATTCCATTAATTTAAGAGTTAACTTCGGGAGGTTTTTAAGAGGGTGTTGCAAGTGTTTAATCATCCTTCCCACAATATCCCATAGATGTTATATGGGATTCAGGTCGGGACTTTGTGCTCGCCAGTTCATTCTAACAATTTCCATTTATTCAAAATACTGGTTTGGAATTCCGGCGGTATGCAACCTGGCATTATCTTGCATATAAATGAAATTATCTCCGATGTACGGAGCAAATTGTACAACATGAGGGTCTAACACATCTGTGATGTATCGATAAGTTGTTAGTCGACCACCATTAATAAGTACCAACTTTGTTTTTGCTTGTAATGTGATACATGCCCTTACCATGACAGAGCCACTACCATGTTGTACGGTTCCTTGTATGCATGCCTGGCTGTATCTTTGCCAGGACGTTTATATACTCTACTACGGCGGTTATCACTATATAGAGAATATCTAGACTCGTTACTAAACTTCTACCTCAATCAGCATTGTTCCAATTTAGATGTTCCTGCGCAAATTTGAAGCGTTCCTGTCGTTGTTCCCGAATTAGCAAAGGACCTTTAGCAGCTTGATAGGGTCGAAGATTGTCTTCGGCGAGTCTTCTACTGATCGTATCTTTGCTTAGTCGATGACCATAGGTTATAACAAATTGTTGTTGTAGGTTAGTGCTCGATATAAATAGTTACCTTCAACTTTGAAGCATCAGAAATCTGTCTTCTCTTGCCGTTGTAGTCCTTCTTCGACCTTGCCCGTGTCTTCTTTTGTGATAATCTGGTTCCCTGAATCGGTAAAAAACCCGCGATATTGATGAAACAGCCACATGCAAACGTTGGGCGATGTAAGTTGCAGTAAATCCTTTCTCTTGCAGCGCTAATACAACAGCACATTCTTGTCCCGTAAGATTTCTCGAAATCCGTCCGGGGGGATTCATTTTTGTCTGTTTTTTAAATGATAGTGTAAATACTTCAATAAGCCGTAGAACTTACATAATAAACAATATCTCACTTTTTTAACAACAAAAAAAAGGTTGTTTGACAAATAAAAAAACTCTTTTTTAGCCTACTAGATAAATAGAGAGTATTTTAATGTCCACTTCAGAAAAATACAGTAAAATTAATTTTTTGCAACGAAATTTTAAATTTTGTGTTAATTTTGCGGCGCAGTGTATTTATGTAACCTATTTGTTCATTATTTTGTTATCACCTGTGTATAGATTTATGTTGTATGTATGTGTACCTGTGACACAAGGTCGCTCGCTCGCGCTATAAATTATATGCTTCTCTTGTTTGTTTTTTTGTGTTTTAAGTCCTTATTGCTGGAACTCTATTATATGCTATAATTTTATAGGGTGGCACTCCTCGTCTCGGTGAGTATTTTCTACTGCTGCATCCTCCCACCTCCCACGACTACGCTCCGACATTAATTATCGGGTGATGCTCTGAAACGACTAAAACTTTTTCTAAAATAAATTTTCGACGATAACAAACTGTAACACACATAATATCCTTGCCCTAATCCTAGAGTGATAAAATTATTAACAACAGCAACAACGTTTACGTTTTACTTGGATTGAGCGCTTTCTCGATGAGTTTTTATATGGGTCCTTGTTACACATCATTGATGGTTTTGGAGAGAATCTGAAGGTTCCTTCTGAATGTGTGTAAAATCTATTCGAAAGAAGGGATAAGAGTCACGTGAAGCACTAAGCACGTCTACACAAAGACTGTACACCATCCACCGTTACAGGACAAATGCCAAAAAACTTTATACCGTAGATAGCTTAGACCGTCGTTTCGAGTGGGCTGTGAATTTCTTCTTTATTATTACCGTCTCAACACCACGCATAACTAACTCCACTCCCAGAGTTTAAAGTGCGTCTTTGGTTACGAGAACCTTCACCAGCTTTAGTCTTCCCACACTTGTCAATATAACTATTGGCAACAACCTAATGTTTACTTTGCTTATTTTTCCGCGGTGTTATATCACAACTAGCGGACCATGATGTAGTGACTATGCACATATGGTACATACATACACAGTATACATGCTAACGACTAGTAACAAAGCTTTCAGTGACAATTTCATGTTTTAATGATGTTTTAAAGTTTACGTTATTTTGAAAAATGTGCGTTGAAAGAAAATTTCTACTTAAACACGACTGATGACAATTGCAGTAAAAAGTTATATTTTTTTAATAAACAAAAATTGCGTTTAGATCGAAAATGACCAAATAAAAATTTATATTGTAAGTTTCAATTTCAATTTAATAACATAATAATTTAGTTTGAATATAAATTAATATTTTTCGTTTAATTAATGAAATAAAATTTTTTAGGAAGTAAGTTATTTGTAGCAATAGTAAGAAGAATGCTCTGTAAAAAGTGTTATTAAAATTTAATTCCGTGAACAATGTAAATAACTTTAGAGTGCAAAAAATGACGAACGTGCATTAGATTTACCAAGGTTAAAGTGAACAAAATAATTGTAGTGTTAGAAGATTAAGAGTGTAAAAGACAGAGAACTTTAGGTATTGAAAAAAAAAACATTTAAAAATAACGTTCAATGTGTGAACACGAAAGGAGTGTCCCAACTTGAAGTAAGTATTCAGATTTGAACGGGCAGCTATAAAGTATTAAAAAGTCAAGTATTTAAGAATCGCTAATAAAGCGTCAAACATTCATCATTTTGAGTTAGAAATTCTAAACACAAATGGTACGCCTATTAAAATTAAAATGATCTTACAAAAGTAATATTGATCATTCAAAAATTTGACGACAATTAAAAAGTGCACTCGGCGAACTCTAAGATAACTGAACGGTGTTTGACCTCATCATCTATTAATAGAAACAAAAGGTCGGTGAAAATAAAAACTATTTATTATTTTTTATGCATGCACGACGCGTACTAAAAATGTTAGGGTTAGAATTTATTATTTGTTAACTAGTTGTTCTATATAAAATCATTTTTTAATGTATAAACAAATTTATTATTTTAAGCATTTTGGTCATTGTGCAAACGAACCCAAGCCTTGGGATAGATAAGTAATTGAAACGCCAACAAAGAGTTTCTCATTGCTCTAAATGTAATTAACATTTTCTTTATTAAAATATTTGTCCGTAATCCATCGCACTATGATTCTTGAAATTCTTATTACACACTGGTGCTTATTACAACTATTAACCCAGTGTCTACACTTGCTTCAACAACAGCAGTAATTAGAGAATAAAGTTTAGTTTATCTGCTTTCTAAATTATATGGTTTTCTATTAAAATTTTAACATTTACTATTAAGTAACGATCAACTAAATTAGTTTCCATAATGTACGATGTAGTCTTTTTTTCATTTATAATAGTCAAAATTATAATGTTAATTATATGATTAAAATAAATGTATTCCTCGGACATGAATTTTTCTCTTGACACAATTCTATTAAAATTGTTTCAGAAGATATGTTGTTTGGTCATTTTCCGTGTTATTGAGCATGTGATTGTGACAATACCAATACTTAATTTTTAATTATAGCTGCAATTATACTTTCGCATAGTTTACACAAAGGTAATGGATTTAATATTTTGTCAGTTGTAAGATGTTTATTTTAGTTTGCTAGATAGTATTTCAAATTATTTATTTAACCTTTTTCTTAACTTTAATTAGCATCAGAAAAGCCCAGCATTCGAATTTTCATTTTAAAATCCTATAGCTTAATGTAGGTGTTGAGACTAGATTGTTCCTTTTGTTTCTCAACCTAAATAAAACTATTGTATACGGAATGATAACTTACAAAATACCGACAACAAATAGGTATTTTGAGAACCATAACAATAACTGCATTCAGTAAGCGTCTCACACTTAATTAAAAAGAATTTATTAATCTTATACTTTAAAAAAGACACATAAGAAAACGAATAAGAACATTTGCTAGGATATCTAACAGTGAAAGAATACATGCTTCTTAAAAAGTTTTTGTGTCCTAGAGGTAAGGAGATATTAGCAAAACGAGACATTAAACTTCGCCTTTAATTTAGATAATGATGTTTCATCAATCATTGAAACATGAGTTAGATAATGGATTACGACAAATACTAACGTTAAATTCAATAAAAACAAAAGCTATGATAAAAAATTATGTTTGGAATCTACCCCTGAATCCTGAAACCAAAAAATGCTATCAATTCTATCAGGAACATCACAAACATAAATGTGTAATATATTCTTTTAATTTAGATGTTGTGTATACGGAGACACGTATCTAACAAAAGTATCCACGTAAAATATCAAAGGTTTTATAATTGCCATAAAAAGACATGATGTTATAATAAACGTCAATAAGAGAACCTTAATAAAAAGCACTAAAAGAAAACTAATAAAAACGTTCTCGGTTTCGGATAAACTTAAACACCATTTTAGTGTTTGATGACAATTTTGTTAAAAAATAAAGACGAAAAAATTATTAAAATGTTTTTAAGAAACTTCTCTTATACTGTTAGATTATATTTGAAAAACAAAAATAAAATAAAATTAATTCTGATATTTTTTTTTCATTTAAAAAAAACAATCATGTTACTCCATTTTATTTTAATAAAATTTTTTATTCATAACATAAACTAAGAAACGTTTCATTACATCATACCTCCAATGAAAAAAAAATGTAATTGTAGACTAAAGTAACACAATAGCTATATAAAAACGTATCGTATAGCGTTCATTCTTTCTTTGCAAAATGCAACATTTTACTGTTAGTAAGGTGTTTATTTCAGCTAACAATAAAAATGAGTTTCAATTTTTAACCAAACTGAGTAGAAGAAATAATATACTTTGAGAATACAAGATATAAAGTTCATATCTGACGAACTCACTAATATAACATATATTTTCATACGATACATCAAAATCGTATAAATTAAAATATCAACTTATAAATTTCAAACAAAAAGCTTAATACATAAATTTACATAAGAGATTTTAAAATATGAATCATTTTAATTGTGAGGTTAAGTAAATATCAAGCCACTAAATTATTAACTGATTGATATTCTTTGTCCGTGGGATCAAATATGACTATTAATTATTTATTAAAACACACAACACCAAACCAGTAAAGGTAAGACTAAAACGTATCTAACGAAATGGTATACTTAAGAGAATTATTAAAACACAAAGACATAATAATCAAAAATCAAAAATTGCAATTATTTCATTAAAAGCACAGAATAAATTACTAGATAAAGAAAATAACCAAAATAAACAAATACACGCGACCCCTGTAAACAAATTTGATAAATCAGAAAAATAAAATACAAACCCCGCTAGCTATAGTGAGGTAACTAAAACTAACAAAGAAAAAGATTGAGTAAAACGAATAGATGGAGTAAGTGTTTCTAAAACACAAATCGAACACAAATATTGAAAATTGAATTCTAGAAAGTGTTGTTCCAACTAATGGTTACAATGTACCTTTCACGATAGTGTCACACACGATACAACTTCGTAAAATTTACCTATCATAGGAGTAAAAGAACAGAATGATAATATTATAATAAAGAACTAGTTTCAGAAAACGCATTTTATAAGACGAGTACGAGTCGCTAAAATGCCTTCTGAAACAAATTCTTTATACTATTTTTTCTATTTTGGGCTTTTCAAATTGATTTTAAAATAAAATTTCATGCGAGTTTTTAAATTTAGGGAATTTTAAAGTGTAATTGATAAGGTGGCAATATTTACATTAAACTTTGGTTTATATGCTAGTTTAAGTTTAATTAGTACATTTATCATATGTTTCATTAAAAAAATGAGTAGAAATAAAAATAAGTAGATAAATAAATCGACTGAACATTAATTACGATTTAAATTAATGCACACCGAAGATAATGACATCTTGGACGTTATCAGTGTTACCACTGTTCGGAATAAAAATTGTTCTATTTCTTTAAAAGAACTCATTTGGGTGCTTTTATAGCTCTGTAAGCGACCCAAAATAGAAAAAAAACAATAACCCACTTACTGCAGGTCCAAAAAAAGCGTACTTGCATGTATACCCCTTACACATTACCTTGACATAAATATGTTGCTAAAAATATATTACGCAGACGTCCAATCTAGGCTACTGTATGGGATTTTAATATGGGGCACTTCTTCATATTTAGATTCTGTGTTTATTGTACAGAAACGGATAGTGAGGAGTTTGTTAAAGAAAAGTAGATTCGAGTCATGTAGACCTATATTTCAAAATCTTCGTATATTGTCATTACCGTGTCTTTTAATCCTTCAATTGGCTTTACATGCTTTTGATAATAAATACGCTTTAAACAATAGAGCTAAACATGATCATTCCACACGCAACTTTCATTTATTATTACCTGAGAAGGTAAATTTATCATTATCGCAAAAATCTCTGAATATAATAAGCGTCAAAATATTTAATAAAATTCCCGAAAAGTATAGAAGTATGTCACGTTGTGACATTTTTTTGTCTTTGAAAGAAAACTTTTCTTTAATGTAATTAATTCCTATTTCGATTTAAAAGCATTATTATTGTACAAATTTGATTTTATTTTACGTATACAATTTGCTTTAAATTGTTATACGCCTTATCTATCTATTTTTCGTACGTGTGTTCTCAACGATAGGAACTGGGATTTCTAATACTTCGTTTGCATACGCATAAAACGGCACTTTTTGAAAATTTTCCAATGCGAGTGTTGCTTAACGAAAATGCTAATTACTATTAGTTCGTTTTAATGTGCTTCGCTTATCAGTGAATTATCTGTTCAGTTGAAATAAATCTAATGTGCTGTACAGAAATATTTTCTTCCGATTGCATTTTAATTAAAATGAATCGTTTGATGTAAAATCCGTTTTACATGTGATCTTTACAAAACTGCGCGTCGTCACCGTCCAATTTAACTGGTTGTTTATAAGTTTCGTCGACGTCGTGCAGGTAAATTAAATTAAATAAAAAGCGATATCTGGTTTCTAATTTTTTTTTTTGTTAAAGTTTTTATTAGGCGGGCTTTTATCGTGTCTGTTCTTAACATGGCGAATTTTATATCAACGCCCGATAATGCCTCTGCTGATATCCAGATGGTTGCTTGGTTCTGATGGTACTAAATAATAACTGGTGGTCCGGAAATTAATAACGGTGGTCCACTGCTCTCAGATTTATTTCTTGCTTCTGATGGTTCTACGGCGAGAGCACCATTGCTCAACCTTGCAGCTTACCTTTTGGGTACTGGTCCTACAGAACGCTTTCATCCAACTGCAGTATAGGGTAACGTACGAACTTTTATTACAATCCTTAAATACGGATGAGTGGTTCTTGGATGATGTACATATTTGTGAGAAATGCAGCCTAAGCTGTAAAGAACGTGATCTGTTTGTTTTTCTAATAATTTTAGGTGTAGTTTTTAAGTTTATTGCGTCGCAATATATTGAGCAACTAAAGAAAACCTTGAAGATAGTTTTTGTTAAGTTCACAATTTGTGGTACTCTTTGGATGCTCCCTAGAGCTACTTTTTAAAGCTCCAGTGTACTGTTTTATTTTTGTTCATTTACCTTATTGTAAATTTCAATGTGTAAACATTTATGTACTCCTACGTACGACTTGAAGCCGGTTACGCCATATCGTCCATTCACATACGACGACAAACTCTTGGATGGAGGCGTAAGTGGGGTTTGTACATATCTACATTTATCAACGTAATTATTTCGTTTCTTTTTCATGACTTCCTTAAATACTGACTAGAGAAATAAACGTGTATATATGATTTTGGCGTGGTTTATCATTTCTTTTCTCTCTCCTTGGCATTTGCCCAACAAAAAAAAACAACCAATAATCAACATCCTCAGGTTCGGTCTCGAAACGTCCACATTTCCAGACCGTATATTCGTATGTCACATTAAGGCATCTGTGGACTGGCGCCCATTTCGATCTAATCTATTCTACTACCTTGTAAAAATAATCTCGAACCTACGCCACGAGCGAATTGCCGGATTTCTATACAATTTTGGCACGGGTGCAAGTTTTGCCCGTAACAAGATTTCGTGGCGCCCAACGTGGTTTCTTTTCTCTTTACTCGACATTATTTTCACCAGTACTTTTATTTTTGTAAAGGGGGTATAACTCGTTTCTTTTATTAAATCGTCCATTACTTACTTGACGAGTCTTTCTGTGCTTTGCTGAGTTTTCTACATACACGAAGGTTTTTAACCATTTTATTATCTACTGCATCGCTAATTTGTTTTTTGCTTCTCTTTATGTTAAAATGGCTTCTTGGAACGTAGATGTTTCACGTCTAAACAAGGCAGAACTAGTATACGAAATTTCTTCTCGCGGACAACCTTCCACTGGTCTCAATACGGAAGAACTGCGCAAATTTGCTCGTCAAACCATTGCTTTGGATGGAGATACTTCTTTCAGTACTACATCTACTACTACACTTCCTTTTGCTGATGAAAAGCTAGCTGTAGAAGCTTCTATTGCTGAGCTACAATCATATCTAACAAACTTTAATGGTGACGAAAAAGCTCCTCTCCTCCGGCGAATAAAATCGGCGTGGGCTCACTCATTTCGACGTTGCAAATTGATGACTGCTACTACTGACCCAGAACAGTCTACAAAAACTGGCCTAGCCGTTGCTCTCAAAACCATACAACACGATGTGATTTCCACAATTAAAAAGTTCAAACGAACATCTTTTTATCGGGGCTCAATAAACGCTTCTAGCCCGAAACCCAATAAAACTACAGGACTAGACGACGATGACGATAATGTACAAGATTCGTCTTCAGAATCTGACTTTAACAAAACAGAACTAACTCCCTCTGCAACTGTTGTTACCGCACCAAGACTTGTACACGTTTCAAAATGGAACTTGACATTCTCTGGAGAAGGCCCTTCCTCACTCAATGACTTTTTAATCCGCGTGGACGAACTTAGTACCGCACATCGGGTTACTCCGTTACATTTATTTCTTTCCGCTCCGGAACTGCTCTCAGGTCAAGCACTCTTGGTATATCGCGCTCATAAAGAATCACTAAAGTCTTGGTCCGATGTCGTAAAATTATTAAAATCTGAATTCCTACCTGTAGACTACGATGACCGTTTACTAGACGAAATAAAAGCAAGGACGATGGGTCCTTTAGACACGATCTCTATGTACGTGGCCATAATGCAAAGTCTTTTCAAACGATTATCAGAACCACAATCAGAGGTACAACAACTCAAAATTATTCGTAAAAATCTTACTCCGTTCTACCAAACTGCTTTAGCTTTATCTGAAATAACTTCCATTAATCAACTAGTTGTATTAGGGAAACAATTGGAAAAAATAAAATTTCTATTGAAAGTTACAAACTACCACCATCCCGCAAGTCTACTAAGTTACTGGAACCAAACTTAGCATATGTCGGTCAAACTTCCGAATTAGCTACTACCTCAACCACTCCTCCAGTACTTTCGCGTACTGTAAGATTTTCTGAAAGCTCTGGTGTGCCTTTGCAAGTGTCTACTGTGCAGAAATTGACCACTACTTCTCCAAAGTGTTGGAACTGCAACCAGGGTGGTCACTTGTCTCCTCAATGCCCTTTACCACAAGTTCTTCACTGTTACGGTTGTGGACGACACGGTGTTCGCCGTGCTACTTGTCCCAGTTGCTCCGTTCAGGGAAACCGATCTTAGAGGCTACGATCCGAGACGTTGTCTCTACTCCTTTTCTCTGTTCTCGGAAATTCCATTCAATGGTCTTCCTGAAAATCAGAGCCTTCTTCTTAATTTTATTCTCACTGGTATACGAGACGATGAGCGTCCTCATCTCGCAGTTGATATTCTTGGTCAAACTTTTAACGGGCTTTTGGACTCAGGTGCCTCCCGAACTTTACTCGGAGGTCCTGGATGGGATCGTCTTTGTGCATTGTCTTTACCTCTTCGACCACCTTCGCCGATTTCTCAGTGTCACTTAGCTAATGGCCATCCTTGTACAATCCTTGGAATTCTTTCTGCACCTGTTCGCCTAGAAGGAAAGATGAAGTTACTCGACATTTTGGTGATTCCTGAGGTGACTCAAGAACTAATCCTTGAGTTGACTTTTGGAAAACGATGAAATTTGTCCCGGATCTTAGACGTGGTGAGTGGAAATTTTCTGATAACCCAAGTGTGAACCCTGCAATTAATTTGTCTTCCTTGTCTCTTCTTACGTACGAACAACAACAGGCGTTGAACGCTCTGACGGATAAGGCTTTTTCTCGACAGTCTTCTGGACTCGGGTGTACTACACTCGTTGAACATCGCATTAAAACCCACTCGGAACCGATTAAGCAGCGTTATTATCCCCTGTCTCCTACCCTACAACAGATAGTAAATGATGAACTCGACAAAATGCTTGAACTTGGAGTAATTGAACCTTCTTATAGTCCGTGGGCTAGCCCCATTGTACTCGTTCGCAAAAAGATAATTCTTACAGGTTCTGTATTGACTATCGAAAATTGAACCAGGTCACTAAAAAGACGCTTTCCCGCTTCCTTACATTTCTTCAATACTAGACCGCTTAAGGGATGCGCGCTACCTCTCTAGTCTTGACATCCGATCCGCTTATTGGCAAATTCCGATGGAGGAATCTTCAAAACCAATGACGGCTTTTACAGTACCAAATAGAGGGCTGTTTCAATTTACAAGAATGCCTTTTGGCCTGCACAATTCCCCAGCTACGTTTCAACGATTAATTGAACGAGTTATAGGAGGAGATCTCGAGCCCTATTGTTTTGCGTATCTCGATGATATTGTAATAGTTTCGTCTACCTTCGACGCTCATCTAAGCATTTTAGAGAAGGTTTTAACTCGTTTGTTTGCCGCTGGTCTGACGCTAAATCGGGAAAAATGTAATTTTGTCTGCCAGAATTACGATATTTGGGCTATGTAGTAAATAAAAATGGACTTTCAGTAGATCCAGAGAAAGTCACAGCAATTATTAATATTCCTACTCCTTCCACAGTTACTGAGGTTCGTCGTTTGGTAGGGATGGCTAGTTGGTATAGACGCTTCATACCCAACTTTGCCACGTTACTCGCTCCTTTAACTGCACTGACTAAAAGAATGCCTCTTTTATATGGACGACTGACTGTCAATCAGCCTTTATTGCACTCAAGGAATGCCTTATTTCTGCACCGATCCTATCTTGCCCGGATTTCACTCTACCATTTACCATTCAAACGGATGCTTCCGATTTTGGCTTAGGAGCAGTCCTAACGCAAGAATCCACCGAAGGCGAAAAAGTGGTAAGTTACATAAGTAAATCTCTTTCCCGAGCTGAGAGAAACTACTCGACGACCGAGAAAGAATGTCTTTGCGTACTGTGGGCAATTGAGAAGTTTCGGCCTTATATTGAAGGAGCTCATTTTGTTGTAATTACGGATCATCATTCTCTTCTATGGTTAAATCGTCTGCAAAGTCCTTCCGGACGATTAGCACGATGGTCAGTACGATTGCAGCAATATGATTTTACTATTGTGCATCGGAGAGGAAAGGATCATGTGGTGCCAGATGCACTGTCTCGATCGGTACCTGTCCTCCATATTGCTAATACAGCTGTTGTCTCTACGCACGATTTAGTTCTGCCTACCCAAGACAAGTGGTATAACACTACTCTAGAACGCATTGGTACTTCTCCTAAACGGTTTCCCAAATGGTCCGTTATTGATAATGTGTTGTTCCGACGAGTGAAAAGTAAGCCTCCTGAGTTGCTAGGAAATCCATCGGATGAATGGAAGTTAGTAGTTCCAACCGATCAGCGAACAAAGATCATCCAAAGTTTTCATGACCCTCCTACAGCAGGGCACACTGGTGTTTTTAAAACGGTTGCGCGAATTCTTAATTTTTATTACTGGCCTAAACTTAGGGAAGACGTTCGTAGGTATATCCGTCGGTGCAAAACATGTGCTACGCATAAAGTAGAGCAGGTCGCTTCACCTGGTCACTTTGCCCCTCGTGCTAAACCCACAGGTCCTTGGCAAATTCTTTCGTGCGACATTGTTGGCCCTCTTCCGCGATCGACTAAAGGAAACTCGTATGTGCTTGTAGTGACAGACTGCTTTACTAAATTTTCGCTTTTCTTCCCGTTGCGCACTTCAATAGCTTCGACCATCGTTCGCATTATCGAAGAGCAAGTCTTTCTTATTTTGGAGTACCTCAATACTTTATTACCGATAATGGTGTTCAATTCAGGAGCCGCGCGTTTACTAACCTGTGCAAGGAATACTGTACTACTATCTTATACACTGCCAGATACCTTCCGCGCGCAAATCCCACCGAAAGGGTCAACCGGGTGTTAAAAACAATGATTTCGTCTTATATAAACGAAAATCATCGACGTTGGGATCAGCACTTGTCAAAACTCGGTTGCGCAATACGCACAGCCAAACATGAAGTGATCGATTGCACTCCTTTCTTTGCCCTTTTGGAAGGGAACAAGTTCTTTCCGGTACGACCTACGGTCCTCCTTCTTCTGCCCCTGACATTGAGACACCTATACCTAACCCCAACGAGACTTTATTCTCTTCGATAAAAGATTTTATTCGCAAACGCCTTACAAAAGCTTATAATAATACCCAAAGTCGCTATAACCTCCGACAACGACCGGTGAAGTATAACACAGGTGACCGAGTATGGAAACGTAATTTTATTCTTTCCGACGCAAGCAAACATTTAAATGCAAAGCTAAGTCCCAAGTTTACCGGACCATTTACGGTGAAAAAATAGTGTCTCCTTGGACATACGATCTTACAGACGATGCAGGTAGTCCTGTAGGCGTATGGCACGCTAAACACCTCAAGCGCGTTTTCACCGATGACAACAACCCAGAAAATGACCTGAAAGACAAGGAAGATTTGGAAATAAACGAGATTTCCTTATTATACCCTCGTCGTAAGAAACGACGCAAAACTTTTAGATTACATCCAACTTTCGCTGACGACTGTGCTCCGTACTTCATATTGTATTTCTTAAATTATCAAAAAAAAAAAAGGAAAAATTTTTTTTCCTTTCGTCAGACCCCATTATTTGTTCTGTTTTGGTCTTTAATGTTACTCTACTAAGTATGCCTTAGGTTTCCAGTACCGTGGAGATTATTACGATTTAGCGATACTACCTCACTGAGGTCACGACGTGGTCGGATTGATTCGCTTTATTGTGTGTTGTGTCTTGTATTTCCAGGTTCTGCTTAGATTTGGTTCTCATTCTTATAACTGGAAATATTTCGCCATAGGCGACTCGATAGTTTCTGCTCACTTTTGGAACCTAGATTAGACAAACGACAAACTGTAGGGTTACGACGACCTTCAATTTTTGTTGTACATATATACCACTTACTATGCATTGTTTAATTGTGACAAAAGTTCGCGGTCAAGTCTCTTTGTCCTTATAGTGTCATGGATCTTAGTGGCTCTATATTTAGTTGTTTTGGACTAGTAAAATTACGTAAATACTCTACCCATCCTCATGCTTTACTGTACTGTTTGATTCGAACGAAGTTACGTCTAGAGCTACTGTAAATGGTATTCACGACTAAGGTTAAAATAGGTTAGAGTATGTACTTCACTTTAGCATCGACATGTGTCGGATCTTCTACTCTAGCCTTTATTCTTGGTATATCACTGCTTACAGAGGTGATATTTTCGCTCTTGGCGGGTAGTAGAAACCTTAAGTCGATTTATGCAGTTCTCTGTTCCGGTCTGATAAGAAGAAAGGTATGATTAGGGTTCCTGATAGAACGTACGCTAGCTCTGAATGTACTAAATAATAACTGGTGGTCCGGAAATTAATAACGGTGGTCCACTGTTTCTCAGATTTATTTCTTGCTTCTGATGGTTCTACGGCGAGAGCACCATTGCTCAACCTTGCAGCTTACCTTTTTGGGTACTGGTCCTACAGAACGCTTTCATCCAACTGCAGTATAGGGTAACGTACAAACTTTTATTACAATCCTTAAATACGGATGAGTGGTTCTTGGATGATGTACATATTTGTGAGAAATGCAGCCTAAGCTGTAAAGAACGTGATCTGTTTGTTTTTCTAATAATTTTAGGTGTAGTTTTTAAGTTTATTGCGTCGCAATATATTGAGCAACTAAAAGAAAACCTTGAAGATAGTTTTTGTTAAGTTCACAATTTGTGGTACTCTTTTGGATGCTCCCCTAGAGCTACTTTTTAAAGCTCCAGTGTACTGTTTTATTTTTGTTCATTTACCTTATTGTAAATTTCAATGTGTAAACATTTATGTACTCCTACGTACGACTTGAAGCCGGTTACGCCATATCGTCCATTCACATACGACGACAAACTCTTGGATGGAGGCGTAAGTGGGGTTTGTACATATCTACATTTATCAACGTAATTATTTCGTTTCTTTTTCATGACTTCCTTAAATACTGACTAGAGAAATAAACGTGTATATATGATTTTGGCGTGGTTTATCATTTCTTTCCTCTCCTTGGCATTTGCCCAACAAAAAAAACAACCAATAATCAACATCCTCAGGTTCGGTCTCGAAACGTCCACATTTCCAGACCGTATATTCGTATGTCACATTAAGACATCTGTGGACTGGCGCCCATTTCGATCTAATCTATTCTACTACCTTGTAAAAATAATCTCGAACCTACGCCACGAGCGAATTGCCGGATTTCTATACAATTTTGGCACGGGTGCAAGTTTTGCCCGTAACAACGTAATGGGTTCAAAAGTAGTCTTAGAGTATTTTTGATAGATAATGCCTTTTACAGTTTGTCCGAATTCATAGAATGTACTTTTAATGTCTAATATGTTCTCAAATTTATGTAATGTTGTTGACTTATCTTATACTTATTATAATAAGTTTTTTAGATGAATAAAGTTTATTATTATTATTATTATTATTATTATTATTATTATACAAATTACATCCAAAAATTACTGTAGATAAAGTACCACTGTATCAAAACCTATGTTCTCTGAAATAATCTGCAAATAATTAAACTCTTTATACCCGCAATGTTATTCATCTTTTAAAGTAACAATATGTTACGGTTTATTTGTAAACAAACTCCAAAAATATAGCGGTGCTAGAAGGCCTGGCCGGCAGCTCCTCTTAGTCGGAAGTGGTCGTGGGCTTATTGAGAATCGTTTGAAATGAAAGCTTCTACACTGCACGAAGAATTTATGAAGCGCCATTTAGGATTTTGTATAAGATATTCTAGATCAGTAGGAACTTGTAGACACTAAAACAAACCGTACGTTAATATAAATGTGTATATTATTATAGCAATGAGGAACCAAGAAAAAAAAGAAAAGATTCCTGCAATTGATAGAAAAACTTATTCCCTAATTTAAATGGAATGATTTTACTTCAATCAATACTACAGAGTAGGTACATGTCGAATTGTTTAATTTGTAGACAACGTGCAACTTGCAAAATTATACCGTCACAAATAAATAACGAAAATTTGACAAATGCAATGAATCCATCAATTTGACCAAAAGGAACCTGTATCAATCGTTTTTTTTACCAAAGGAAAAGGTTAACGCCAACAACATAAAAACTTTGGAAGACAAGTATCAAAATACAGAAATTAATTTCTTGGACTTTCAGGAGTTTTCGCTTAAAATTCTTGTGGACAATTACATTTAGAGGAGGAGTAAAAATTTGGATCAGAAATAAAACCCGAAATGTAAAGAAAATAGAATTAGACGGGTTTTGAAATAATAAGAATATTGAAACATGTTGCGTATCATGGGATAGAAAGGAACAAAAACGATTAATTATATTGGCTTGTTATAAATCTCCTACAAGCGAATTTAAAATATATATAAATCGACTGTATTAAGTATTAAATTATCTGTATAAACCAAGTGTTGACATCGTACTCTGTGGCGACTTGAATATAGACGCCCTGAAAAACCTAAATAATAGATATGAAATTCTAACAGTATGCTCCTATGTTCCAATCTAAAAAATATAGTCCTATGGTCTACTCGTATTACCAGTTCAAACGCTACTTTGATTGACCACATGCATACGAATTTCAACAACATTTGCCGCTGCAAAGTCACTGACAACATATTATCTGATCATAAAACCATCTTGTTAGAAATAAAAATACAAAAAAAAAATCAATGACAGTACCACGCATACAAAACGGAAATATAATTAATACAATACTTCTCAATTTATTACGAACTTATGTAATCAAAATTGGCGAGCATTGTACACATTTACTGATGTAGATCTGGCCTTTAAACATTTTTATAAGATTTTAATAGAACATTTCCATATTTGTCTTCTTAAAAGAACTCAAAGTATATGTGCTAAGAAAGAAAGTTGGGTAGATTTAAAAATTAAAAATCTAGTCAAAATCTAAAATATTTATTATTATTACAAAAAGTTCTTCCGTTGTTGAAACATTTATACGTCTTGAAAAGAAAAGAACATATGGTATTAGTTAAAAACAAACGGTTTACATTTTATCAAAACAAAAAATTCGTGTAATATGACAAAGACAGCATGGAATATACATAGTATCTGAAATAAACAACAAAGTTAAGGTCGTACAAAACATAACGCTAGTCAAAAATTCCTTAGAAATAAACAAACCAAAGGAAGTCGCTACAGAATTAAACAACTTTTTTAAAAATGCATCAAAAAACATTATAAACGGTTATACCCCTTCAACAGTAACCAAAGTATGCTCTACAAATAATAGATAAAAATCGATCAGTTTCTTCCTTTGTTCATATACAAAGAAAGAATTGCAATTAGTTCTACAACAAAAACTAAAAAATAAAACATCCTCAGGACGCGATGACGTACCCCTGTATCTATTAAAAAAATATACACCTTATATTATAAAACACCTTACATTTTTAGTAAATCTATCATTTAACACAGGCAATTTGCCATTATTACTGAAGAGTGGTAAAATAACACCAATATTTAAAAAAGATGATAATAAAGTCAATGAAAACTACCGGCCTATAACAATAACATTTTCGTTTTCAAAAATCTTTGAGTATGGTTTTGTTAACAGACTATCAAACTTAGGAAAATATAAAGTTTAGAGTTTTTAGGAAAAAAAGCTTTAAATGGGAAAATATAGTTTAACCAACAATTTTTAAAAATCTGAAGAAACGGCTTGTACTACCGTGTTCTACGCATTGATTTACATAATATTATTATAACAAAGCCACACAAAATGTGTTGCCAATTTTTGTCAAAAGACCAAAGACTATAGTCTTGGGTATAAAATCGGGTAAAAAAAATTTTGCTTTCGATTTGACTAAAAATTAGAAAAAAGACTAATATTAAGGTGAAGAATTCAGAGATACAGTCAGTTGTCATCAAAATATTACTGTAAAATTTAGGAAAAAAAGCTTTAAATAAGAAAATATAGTTTAACCAGCAATTTTTAAAAATCCGAAGAAACGGTTTGTACTACCGTGTTGTACGCATTGATTTACATAATATTATGTTAAAAAAGCCACATAAAATTTTTTGTCAATTTTTGTCAAAAGACCAAAAACTATAGTCTTGGGTATAAAATCGGGTAAAAAAATTTTGCTATTGATTTGACTTAAAATTGGAGAAAAGATTAATATTAAGGTGTAGAATACAGAAATACCATCAGTTGTCATCAAAATATTACTGTAAAATATTGCCCACGTTTGCAGTTTTTGGAAAAAAAGCTTCAAATGGGAAAAAGTATTTTAAGCAGCAATTTTAAAAAATCCAAAGAAACGGTTTGTACTACCGTGTTCTACGCATTGATTTACATAATATTATGTTAAAAAAGCCACACAAAAATTTTTGTCAATTTTTGTCAAAAGACCAAAGTCTTGGGTATAAAATAGGGTAAAAAAAATTTGCATTCGATTTGACTAAAAATTGGTGAAAAGACTAATATTAAGGTGTAGAATACAGAAATACCATCAGTTTTCATCAAAATATTACTGTAAAATTATTGCCCACGTTTAGAGTTTTTGGCAAAAAAAGCTTCAAATGGTAAAAAGTAGTTTAAGCAGCAATATTGAAAATCCGAAGAAACGGTTTGTACTACCGTGTTCTACGCATTGATTTACATAATATTATGTTAAAAAGCAACACAAAAGCTTTTGTCAATTTTTGTCAAAAGACCAAAAAATTTTGCTTTCGATTTGAGTAAGATGTGGTGAAAAGACTAATATTAAGGTGTAGAATACAGAAATACCATCAGTTGTCATCAAAATATTATTGTAAAATTTGACCACGTTTAGAGTTTTTGGGAAAAAAGTAGTTTAAGCAGCAATATTGATAAATCCGAAGAAACGGTTTGTACTACCGTGTTCTACGCATTGATTTACATAATATTATGTTAAAAACCACACAAAATTTTTGTCAATTTTTGGCAAAAGACCAAAAACTATAGTCTTGGGTATAAAATCGGGTAAAAAAATTTTGCTTTTGATTTGACTTAAAATTAGAGAAAAGATTAATATTAAGGTGTAGAATACAGAAATACCATCAGTTGTCATCAAAATATTAATGTAAAATTTGCCCACGTTTGCAGTTTTTGGAAAGAAAAGCTTCAAATGGGAAAAAGTAGTTTAAGCAGCAATTTTAAAAAATCCAAAGAAACGGCTTGTACTACCGTGTTCTACGCATTGATTTGCATAATATTATGTTAAAATGGCCACACAAAATTTTCTGTCAATTTTTGTCAAAAGACCAAAGTCTTGGGTATAAAATAGGGTAAAAAAAAATTTGCATTCGATTTGACTAAAAATTGGTGAAAAGACTAATATTAAGGTGTAGAATACAGAAATACCATCAGTTGTCTTCAAAATATTATTGTAAAATTTGACCACGTTTAGAGTTTTTGGGAAAAAAAGTAGTTTAAGCAGCAATATTGATAAATCCGAAGAAACGGTTTGTACTACCGTGTTCTACGCATTGATTTACATAATATTATGTTAAAAAAACCACACAAAATTTTTTGTCAATTTTTGGCAAAAGACCAAAAACTATAGTCTTGGGTATAAAATCGGGTAAAAAAATTTTGCTTTTGATTTGACTTAAAATTAGAGAAAAGATTAATATTAAGGTGTAGAATACAGAAATACCATCAGTTGTCATCAAAATATTATTGTAAAATTTGCCCACGTTTGGAGTTTTTGGGAAAAAAAGCTTCAAATAGGAAAAAGTAGTTTAAGCAGCAATTTTGAAAAATCTGAAGAAACGGCTTGTATTACCGTGTTCTACGCATTGATTTACATAATACTATGTTAAAAAAGCCACACAAAATTTTTTGTCAATTATTGTCAAAAAACCAAAGACTTGTCTTGGGTATAAAATCGGGTAAAAAATGTTTTGCTTTGATTTGACTAAAAATTGGTAAAAAGACTAACGTTAAGGTGTAGAATACATAAATACCATCAGTTGTCATCATGGAAAGTCAACATGGTTTTAGAGAAAATAGATCTACAACTATCGCGCTGCACGAACTTTATGAAACAATTGTAAGTTACATTAAAAACGGTGAATGTCCCTTAGGAATTTTCTGTGATTTAAACAGAGCATTTGAATGTGTCAATCCAAATATACTGCTACAAAGAATGGAAGCTTATGGTAATAGAGGACTTCCAGACGCATGGATTCAATCATTTGTAACAAATCGATATCAGTATGTTAGTCTGCCATACATAGAAAATGACAATATTCATTATGTGAGCTCTGATACAACTCCAGTAAAATTGAGTGTTCCGCAAGGAACTGTGCTAGGACCGGTACTATTCATTTTATATATTAACGACATCTGGACAATAGACACATCAACAAAGTTTGTTTTGTATGCAGATAATACGACATTGTATGTATTTAATACCAACCAAAAATTATTAAAAAATAAAGCAAATTTAAGAGTGGAATAAATGAGGGATGGTTTTGAAATAACTATTTATACCTAAATTTAAAAAAAAACAGTAAATTTAAGATTTTATAACCGTCAGAAGAACTGCAATTCTATTGATCTAGCTATTAAAAATACAACTATACTTCCTAAACGAGTTATAAGTTTCCGTGGGGTTTACATAGACAAATGCTTAACATTCAAAGATAATTGTAACAAACTATCACAGAAACTAAACTCAATTTGCTATTTATTCTAAAACCTTAAAAAGAATATTAAATTGGCAACAGCTACTAATGATATACCAGTTTGCAAATAATAATAGGTAAAAACAAAGTGACGGCTCTAGCGATGCAACCTAGTAAAGAAAGAATACAATAATATTAGGCTTGAAGTAGCGCACCAAATGCTTGGAAAATCCCGTATTTGAAAACGTTAAAACAGCAGTGTCCGGCTGAGTCGGCGAGATGGGAAAACTCCTTAGAAGAACTAAAAGAAATAACTGCTGCGTAACGAGACGCTACCTGCTGGGTAACGAAGAAAAATAAAACCGATCAACAGGAATTCACTTAAAGTCTAACACGCTACAACAAACACCAATAAGAAAAAAGACAAAAGACATATAAATATAGCACATACAATTTAAAATATTAGGAGTATCTAGGAGAAATGACAGAGTCTGTCGCATGAAACTTGCGTGCATTAGCAATAACCAATTAATTATAGTTCGCGTTCAAATATGTGGCAATTTAGTTTAGTTTTTCGTTTATTAACCTTAAAATAGAAGTAGCGTACCAATTTAAGATTGGTGAGTAAGGAAACTCGACGTACACATGTCACGTACACGCGGTGACTTAAAAACTAATAGTACGCTTGTTCTAATACGGAATGTAGCTTTCGCCAATACAACAGGTTTTTTTTAGCTTACTCCGCGATACCGACAACGCCATCAACTCTGAAGGAGTTAGTGCCAACAACAACGAGCGTGGGTGGATAAAGACTACCCCGAATAACAATTTTCTTAAACGCTAAAGGTATAACCGCTTGATGTCGCGTGTACTTAAGTTTCGAACACATGCTTAGCTGTAGTTCTGATAAGGAAGGTCCTTGCTAACGACAGCCAGTTGACAGCTACTTGAAGATCGGTATGATTTTGCTGGAAAGAAATAGAAGACTCAGTTCTGGGAGCAGATGATTGTTTTTGTGAATAGCAGGGGAACGCGTGCGTGACCCCCAACCGCTGATAGATGTTTGGCCGTGTACCCTCGAGGTCGACTACAGTGCGATCGTAGGCACGTTTTGTGTCACAAAAAGGTTTTCGAATGGCTCGTTCCGCGCCCCCCAGGAATTTTCCAGACAGTCAATTATGAGTAGAATATGAGGTACAGACACGTGCTAAAGCATACGTTGTAATTAACAATTAATACAACCACTAAATTAACTAAAGAAATAGCAAAAAAAACCACTTAAGGCGTAAATTGGTTGGATTTATATCACAACACTAATTTATCGTGCAATTATTGAAGCCACATTAAAATATTATATGTAGTTTTGGGCTTCGTACAGCACGTCATCCGCCCAAGATGAAAAGAAAGTTTTCAATATGTCGGCCCGTCGCTTCGATTAAAACCCCGAAAATTCTGATCCACCAATAGGAAAATTCGTTTCAATGCGCGGTAAATTTGATTCTTGTCGTGACGCGCAACTCGAATATTTACAAAATTTATTTTCGGTTGCACGTACCCGACTTAAACTAAAGCGATGCTTAAAAACAATCATTACAATGGTTTTAACAATTAACAATTTAAACAGGGTCGTGTTAATGCAAACGGCTGTAAGTGTTTTTAAATATTTAAATACAAATCTAAACTATGCTAAAAAACAACAATTATCTTAATAATAGATTCTTATGATACAATTATAATACTAACATAGCATCATCAACTCGGAAGACTGTCAGGTATCTTATAGATGGGATCCATATCCAATAAATATGGTGAAAACTTAAAGTCTTAAACCCATCGGATGATTTATTGTGAAATGCTTAATTATTGTTGTTGCAACATGTAACATCTAGTAATTAAGAATTTCACAATAAATCATCCGATGGGCTTAAGAATTTAAGTTTTTACCATATTTATTATAACATCATTAATTAATACCCCTGATTGTCAATATACCTATTCTAAAATTATCTAACTCGACAAACACAACGTTGTTTATAAAATAAGTTGTCTTGACTGCAGTAAATGTAATGTAGGACGAACAAAACAAAAAACCAGACCATTCTTTAGCCGTACATTATATTGAGTGGGTCATAATTTTTATTATAATAATTTTACGATTTTAAATGTAGTACTTACGTATTATTGTTAAGTCAACATTCTATAATTATACAAATGTACTCTGTGATATAATTTTGTTTTACTGTTAATTTGAAACCGTCGTTCATTATTTAAGACACTTCAATACATTTCTTTTGAATTATTTGCCGTGAGTACTTTACTTTAATATTTTATAACATTGATTTTTTATAATACAAAATTTAGCACATTATCTTAAAGTATAATGAAGCATACTTGAGTGACAAATAATAAAGTCATACACCCACTCACACATTAAATTTATTCAATCGCACATAGAATTTATTATGTAGGGCAAGTCTAGATTAAACAAGAATTACTTTACCTAATGTTTTGCATCAACAATAACCGCTCACTTGCATGATCCTTTCTAATTTCACGCCAATGATAATAAATGCAAAGTTAATTATTCAAGAACTACAGATCTATTTTAATCCGTTTATGGACTAAATGTCGCAGCTATGTGTGTAAACTTAATGGCAATTCTAACCGTCAATTGAACTTTACAACTATAGTTTGAAATTTATTAATAATTATAATTACATACAATTTCAGTAGTGGTAGATTTACACTATAATAAACGTTATTAACTGTTGATGTTGGTTAAGAAACTTGAATAAAGCAATAAAATGTCAGTGTCAAATTTTCAACATAAGTGGATTGAGAAGTAAAGTAATTGCTTTAATTGTTCTTAGAAAATGAGTTGTGATAGTGTAGGTATAACTGTAATTAGACCATTTTTGTGTATGATACCAATACCTAAGAATAGTATATTTTACTATTGGAGATAAAAGTTCGTTTTTTTTGTGAGAGAGAATCATTCTCTAGAGCGCCAGTGAGTGTTCAACCTCTCGATTGAAAAAAAAACTAAATTTATTTCAAAACACTATTTTTTTTACAAAATAAAAATAAAATAATAAAACTAGGAATAATAAAATAAAAAATAATAAAAAAACGCTTTTAAATATGTTGTATTATATTACTAGATTTCTGTCTAAAATGACCCAAAAACGATTTCTTTTAATTTTAATGATAGTTGAAGTCCCACTTAAAGTAGCCTGATATGCTCGCAACTAGTAATTAACATGGCAAGATATAATTATAAGATATTTTTTTATCGTAATAAAGCTGAGAGTGGCATAACATACCGCCTATGCGCAATACATCAAAAGAGTCTACACAGGGGTTTAGACTCATTAGCGTAAATTTGATTAGGTTGCATTGGGATAACATGACAAGCCCTTCACCAAAGCTTTGTTTTTGAAAACATTGATTAAAATTAAGAGAGACCTGTAAAGCCTATTAGAAGATAAAGGCCCAATTTTATGTTTCTGTTGGGTTACAAAGCAATTATTTCGGAAACGCAAGCAATAAGCAATAACCCTGCGAAGAAAAAAAAAATTAGATAATCTCTCAAATTGAAATGTTTTGGTTTCAGAAAGACTTCTCATTTGACTTTCCATCTTGGAAATGTCAAAGGATGAAGCTTTAAGTTTAGCTCATTTGGAGTTTAGTTTGTGAAGAAACGGAGGGCCTTTCCACCACAAATCAAAATTTATTAAGTCTCTTCAGGCAACTCCTCTGGATGGCAAACCAACTGAATTTCTTTTCTTAGAAACATGGCGTCAAAAAAAAATGAGAAGATAGTTGCTGAATGTCAGCAACACAATTGCACACGTTTAAGGCATTGGGACTTGTTTTTAACCATCGTAAAACTATGCTGGAATTGGTCTACAAGAACTAACTAGTAATGGGACAAGTGACAGATCTTTGAACTTGGTCGAGAAGCTTAGATAAAAGATAAACTCCGCAGATTTTATGTTTTAAGATCGTAGTAAGTTTATCGGGAGCAACTTTACCGTTTGCACACAAAATATTAGCAAAAATGTGTTCTTCGTTATTTACAGACCTGTTGTATACACTGTGTCTACGAAAAGAATAAACAGCATGGAGATCTTGAAAACGATAGAAGATACAAGGTTGCTAAAATTGTAAAACAGTTGGGTAATTTAGAGTGTAATTACATTGTGTTTGAAAAAGTATAATAATTTTTTTCGTTTTTCAGATTTTACAAAAAGATCAATGTCTTTTATATAGTCGCCTACAAAAAACACTTTGTATTGGGTGGTGTTTATTGTTACAAACTCAACAATGTATCACACATAAATGTTTAGAACTTTATTTTATAAGAAATAGTTTAAATTTTTTAACTTTCTTGCAATTGCGACCTTGTATCTTTTACCGTTTTTAAGATCCCCACGGCGTTGGTTTGGCACAGGGTTATCCCAAGTCAATCTTTTTAGCCAAAGAGAATTTTGTCAACAGCGTTTAGGGAGATTATTGACCAATCAGATCAAAAATTTGTAGAAATCTGCGAAGGCATGGAGCTTTTAGTTATGTTGTTGGCGGAAGATTTTGATATAGAGTACATTAAACTTTCAGAACAAAATTCCTACATTAACTCTAGAGTGTTAGTGTGTTCATGTTTGCCAAATTTAAAAACACTAAAATCATTCTTGGGAGCATCGATCACAACACTAGGATTGTTCAAAATGTACTTCCGCAGCTTAAAGTATGCTGAACTTAAAATCTTAGTTAAATTTGCACATAAAAATTCTTCAAAATCATTTTAGAAACAGTGGGTTTTGATATTTTGCAATCTAACCCCTTAATTGTGACACATATCCTTTTTTAAGACTGTGTGATGTGGTAATCTACCGTTTCAGAAGGAGTATACGTAGTTAAAGACATATGACCAACATTTTCGTATTTCTTTATAAATTAATTTGCTATTTGATTGACGCCTTCTTTCTAACGCACAAAATCTCTTAAGATGCTGTAAGAATCGCTCAATTTCTCAATTATTCTTTTGAAAAATATGCACACGACAAACCTTCTATCAACATCTCGTCCGGTTGATTAGTTAAAACGCAATTCCCAAGCACTCTCTTCTTCATTTAACACCTCATAAATTAAGAATAAATCAAAGAGGTTTGACTCAGAAGCAAGTGATTTGTGGACTGTAACTATTTGAACAGAGTATAACTTATTTTTCGAAGTTTGGAAAAAGATTTTGTGCTTAAAGATTTGATATCAAGAATTTGTTTGAGGTGATTAAGCACTAGCATTCTCGGATTGTTATAACTAAAGTTGTGAATTATATGCACGAAAAAGACGAAAATATGCGCATATATGTGCACTAAATTAGAGTAAAATATGCAAAGATTTTCACATATATGCACAACAATCTGAAACATTATTTGTACAGAATGGACAAGTTTGTAATTATATCATTTAATAATGTATGTATTTTTACAAATGATTTTTATTTTATTTCTAGTTATTACAACTTTGATACAAACTAACTATATTATCCGCAAGAAACGAGTGTCTCCTGTCACTTAAAATTAATTTATAAGCTGAGAAGCTTCTCTCTACATCAACAGATGTAATGGGCGCATTAGAGAGGGCTGATATAATATCCGGAGTCATTGTCAGATCTTCAACAAATTCTCCATTCAAAACCATTGCAACACTTCCTGCCATGTTTTTGAAATGCAATATCCCTTTTTATCCTTTAAATTTTCAATATTTTTTCCAAAATTTTTATTAGCTCTACAGAATCAACTAGTAGAGTGCCTTGCTTTTCTAAATCCAGAAATAATTTTGGTAATACACTAAAATAACATGAAATGTAAGCTAATTGTTGGCTCAACTGAGAATTAGCAAGTATTTTTTTGATTCGATAATTGCAGCGGACGAGTCATCGGTTAATTCAGATAATACTTTTTTATACCCTGAAAATGCTCTGAATAAAATAAAGCCGCTTCTATCCATGTACCCCATCTAGTTAACACTGGTTTAGACGGGAGAGGAGTGTTAGGAAATGTTTCTCTATAAAACTGTACCCTCAAGGGCGCTTTTACAAATACCTTTTTACGTTATTTATCAACTCGTTTACTAACGGAAACTGATTCCTAATTTCTTCTGCAACTCTATTTATTCCATGTGCCAAGCACGTGTTATGGATTAAATTTGGATAAAAATACGTAAATTTTGAGCAGCTTTTACCATGTAAGGTGCTGCGTCAGAAAGCATGAGAAGCACTTTGTCAATTGGCAGTGCACCTGGCAAAAATAAATCAGTTAAACCGTCTTGAATAAATCTTGAAATTGTTGCAATATTCGGTTTATCTAGTTGTTTACAACTAATTAAAAATGGTTTGTTCGAACAATTTTCGCCCGGAACGCCTACCATTAAATTTGCAATGTATTTACCACAAACATCAGTCGTTTCATCGACTACAAAAAATAGATATCGATTTTTTACAATTTTTTGGATATTGACCATTGTTTCTCTGTAGCAGTCCTCGACGTACTTTTTTCGCAGTGTGGTTTGGTCAGGAATAATTTTGTTACAGTATTTTTCCAAAAATCCCTTAAAGGCTGGATTACTTAGTTTATTTAATGGGATGTTGGACGAAATCAAGCATTTGCATTAATCAAATTTAAACTGCTCCTCTTCTGATTTGTTTTTTTTTACTGCAATGGATTAGCGCATGGATATTTGGTACATTCCTGCAGACTTTGATTTTTCGCAGTTCCTCTTGTGCAGTTGTGTACCACAATGCTGGTCAATCAAATATTTTCTTCCGCAAGATATCTGCATTTAAACAAATTGTTGGAGGTTTATTTAATGCACAAAAAAAAATAAAATTCTGCTTGGTATGAATTTAATAAAAATAAGATGATTGATATGATAGTAAATACTTACAGATTTTCCGCAAGGTTTACAAAACACCGTCTCGTTCTCTAACGTAAGTTCTCGATAAGGTTTTATCCAAGAAATGATGTTACTTTTTAGCCATTTTACACGTAGGTACCAAAGCACTACCTATAACCACAGTTTAAACAATTGCTTAAGCTTTTAGTCACGATGTTCACTACACGTGTTCTAAAGCCAAACTAAAGTAATTAACTGTTAATTACCAAGTTGCACTTGAGAGTTGCGACGCATGTCAAAATCGCATCGGGATTAGACTTAAATGCACAATGGTCAAGAATTAAGTAGATTACTGCCTTTTAAACATATATCTTTATGATTGACAGATACCATTTAACAAGGATTACGCGAAACAAAGGACCTAAAATACCTGCAGGTACCTCTATTTAACTTGAAACAAGTTTCAAAAAAAAATTATTCCTTATTCAAACGAGAAAATGCGCAACAAAATGTTTCAAATTGAGAGAAGCATATGAAATTTTACAAAATTAAAAGATTTTGCACAGAAATAGAAGAAAAATGCTAAATATGCATTTTTTTACCTAAAAATGCAAGACCTTGACAAAATATGCACTTTCAAAAGTTCGGTTAAATATACCGATAAATAAGGAATATGCATTTTGCATATATTCACAACTTTAGTTATAACGATCACAAACCGAGTTCCACGCAACCATATAATTTGAAGCTGTGAACTAGAGAGATTTTATCAGATCAGCTGCCTCGCCTTGTGGGGTAGTTTTAAGATAATGCAAGCTCTGAATGTCAGAAATCTCCTCGTTTTTCTGAATTAAATTATTAAATATTTTTTGATCCAATTTTGTATACCACCGTTATATTTTGGAAGATTGTGGGTTTTGTTTAAAACAAAATAACTAATTTAGCATCAAACTGGAAATTTACAAAACCCTATCTCTGTTCGTTCATTTTGAAAAATACAACGTTACCAAACAAGTATTACATTAACAAAAAGGAAGGCAGTCTAATGAATAAACCTTGCCGGAAGATATTAGATTACCGGACTAACTCAAATTTGAATTGGTAGAGTTGTAGGTTAGGGAAGGTGAATTTAGTCGACGAAATATACTTGTGAATCCTTACTTTTACTTTAATACTTCTCTTTTTTAAAGAAATAAAATAAAGGAGAAGAAAAAGCAGCCAATAGAAGAAATTGGTAAACAAAGGTTAATTAAAAATAAGTACTAGATAACAATAACGGTGTAAAATTTATACTAGTCTAGATTTAAATAAAAAAACTCAATAGTTAAACGCACGCTTAATTTGCGTTGGGCACGGAATTAATTGCAAAGCGCACGCAGCCGCATTATTAAGGTTGCCGAGCAAGGTTAGGCGTAAACATTTAGTAACAAACGCAGCCTAAAAAATTAGCACTGTATTGTCGTTTCTGCAGCAGCGATATGCATTCAAAGAAATAACGTTACGGGTACTAAAATAATCGACGTATCAGATTCCTGAGACTACACTTAAATCTAGAAATCAGTGAAGACAGTCGTTATTTCAACTGTAACGCCGTCTCGGCTTGTAAAATTGGCAAGCGCTCTGAAGATACGCCCACACCTACGTCTAAAAAAATAAGAAAGATGTCAATATCGGTTGTACAAACCAAAGCAGAACTTACGGTAGAAGTGTTGACGTGAAGAACAAAAAAATAAGACTCAATAGAATGTTATTGAACTTTTCATCAAGCATAAGAATCACTTCAAGCTAACGTTTGATTACAATCAATGGAGAACAAAATGTCAGATTAATTACCTGTCATGTGCTACCAGCTGGAAGACAAAAATCCGCACCATTATCTACCACGAAGAATTGTATAAAAATGAAAGCGACAATATGACCGCTCGTCTTCAACCGACAACCGAACGTTGCCTAACGAATCTCCGCAACAGAACACACGGCCACCTATTGGCGTCGGACAAAAACAGGAACCTGTTTATTACGCCGATTTATCCGTACAATGTTTTTACGGTATCCATTGCTATATTTAGCGTTTGTTTCGACATTTTATTTAAATCGAACGAAAAATCTCTTTAGTTTCGCAAATTGCATTGTTTCTTATCTTTATTATCAACGTAATCAGATCATTTCTCAATAGTTACGCAGACAACGATTCGCGTACTTTCATTACCTGGCGGTTGTATAATTTTACCAACATTATTCCGCTAAGTGCCTTACATGCTTTACTACATGTTATTAATCTAGAATCTGAATATGGACTGCCTTAACAATACTAAAACACAATCTGGGGAGGTGCATCCCCCTTCTTCAATTTTTCTTACATACACTAAGCTCAAGCTCTTTTCTTGGAACGAACAAAGAGTTTGTTAATTCAGCAAAACCAAAATATTGACGTATGGGGTAAGTTTCTACAAAACCCTTAATGAAAACTGTCAAAATAAATATTTTTTTACAGCTTGATGTAATAAAACAAAGATAACGCCTTTCACTACACAACGTCTGATTTTAAAAACATACCAAGATGACCAAGGTGACAACCATTGCTTCCAAAAATGTTACGAGCACAAATCAGTACCCAACAATAATATTCCTGTATGTTTCAACACGTCTAACGACAGTAGATAACCTTCTAGTTTATCAGTATTTTAAAGTGTACATTTGTGCATGCACAAATATCAAAGGTTATGGTGAAGAATAGAGTTCGAAGAAAGTATTTCCACTTTTAATATCAATAAATCTAGCTCAAATAAACTGGCGCTTAATTGATTGATCCACAAGCTTAGAATTAGATGGAAAATGTTTATCTTTTTTCTGCAGAACAAAGGAAATTTGTTAAACATTTGTCTGCTACATTTAACATAGGACAAGTTGCGAAGTAACATGTCTTATTTTTTAATATAATGATGACATTATCAGACGTTCCCATTATCTTTCCTTGCATATTTTACTCATCCGGTTTGTTTTATGATTTAGTTCTATTGAGGTAAATTTGTAACTATAATAATAATAATATATTTTGAAGTGTATGATAATCCCATAATGACATGAGGCTTAGGTACTTTAGTTGATTCATATTTATATTTCTTATTAATAAAAACATAAAAATACCTATGTTCAAAAAACAAAAAAAACTGATTAAAAGTTAATCCAAAATGTACACTGCCATCTATTAAGAATATTAATGAGTTAATGACTACAGTGTACAAAAATATGTACCGTTAACTTTAGGGAAAATAACGATTTTTATCTGCAGCTAAAACCACCAGGCTTCTGACAAAAAAGTGAAATCTTCAACGTCAAAATAATGGAATTCGGACAAAACGCCAAATGGACAAAGATCCGAATGGACAAAACGCCTAATTTGTAGACAAATAAATACTAAAGAACAGTGGAAAATCATTGACAACTTAATTGGAATTAAAAACAAAAAGAAAACTGTAATTGAAAAAATTTTAGACCCCATTTCTAACAATATTTATAACACTGCTGACAAAATAGCAAATGCAATTAAGTTACATTTTGAAAAAGCTTCTAATGTGCCAATTTATTTACCAGACTTAATAAACTGCGAACATTACTCTACCTACTTCAACGACAATACAATATCAAATTTTATTTATATGCATGACATTAGTGTTAATGAAATAATAACCATTATCTCTAACTTAAAAAACAAAAAGAGTATTGCAGCAGATGGTTTGTCAGTGGCACTTCTTAAAGCTACAAAATTAATTATATCTCCTTTTTTGACATTCATTTTTAATCTCAGTTTAAGTACAGGCAAATTTCCAGTTCAATTCAAGAATTCTAGTGTTGTTCCGATACATAAAAAAGGTAGTATCACTGACATAAATAATTATAGACCTATTTCACTCTTACCACTTCTGTCTAAAATTTTTGAAATAGCTGTAAAATCTAGATTAACATATTTTTTAAATTCCGTAAATTACTTTTCAAAAAACCAATTCGGATTTATTGCTGGCAGAAACACTGAAGCAGCATTAATTAATTTCTTATCTGCAGTTTATGATAGTTTAAATGAAGGAAAAGTGGCAGCAAGCGTTTTTATTGATATCACCAAAGCGTTTGACACTGTCAATTATTCAATTTTGTTAAATAAACTGTGGAGTGTGGGTGTTAGAGGAATTGCATTCTCCAGCTATCTTTCAAACAGAAAATTTAAAGTCTAAATCTGTAATACTCTAAGTTTACCATATAGTGCATCGTGTGGTGTTTCTCAAGGTTCTGTGTTAGGACCTTTATTGTTTTTAATCTATATTAATGATTTATGTTTAGGAAAATTCAAAGGAAGACTCACTGCTTTTGCCGATGACATTGCACTAACCTTCTCATCTAGTGAAAATGATAGCTTATATACGAGCGTTCCTAAAGATTAAAAAAAAATTAAGTATTGGTTTGATCAAAACTGCTTAACTCTCAGCAAAAAACAAAATCTATATATTACGGTTTACGAAAAATAAACTCATTTCTATGTCCGGTTTATTATAAGTGTACATTCTGTCTTTCTAAGAATGTGAACAATTGCAATAACTGCACAATTATAGAACAGGTAGATTTTATACAATATTTAGGGGTTATTATTGATAGTAAACTTAGTTCGAAAACCATCTAAATAAAGTAAAAACAGCTTTAATGCTGAACTCGAGAAAATAGTATTTTCTACGTAATGTTTGCCATACATTTACATTTATGGCAAATTTACTTTGGCATAATAAATTCTAAATTAGAATATGCCATTGTTTACTGGGGAGGTACATATATGTCAAGTTTAACTTCACTAATTACAACACAAAAAAAATCGTACGTATAATTCTAAAGAAACCTTTTAGAGAAAAATCATTTCCTTTGTTTCAAGAATTGAACATTTTATCGTTGAAGTATTTGTATTTTTATAAAGTAACAAAGTTATTTTTTGTCAGATCTAGCAGTTGGAACATTAATTTAAACAGTTACGATCTAAGAATGGAAAGGCATAAATCATATGAGATAACCAAACCTAGGTTAAATATCTTTAAAAGTTTCTTTAAATATGCAGGCCCAAATTTTTTTAGCAAAGTACCTAATCATATATGTAACAAAAATACAATTTACCAATTTTCTAGATCTGTAAGAAGATGGCTTTTAACTCTACCTAATATAGATTATCTCCTTAGTGATATTATGTGATTATAATATCTATTTTGTTCTCTTCTAGATGCAGGTATTTTCAGCTATTTCTCTCAATCTATATTATTTTGTAAACGTGATGAACGTTGCGGCCACAACATCACCTAGTTTAATTTAATTATATTTAAAAAATGTATATTTTTACTTTACTTGAAAACTACAACACGTATTTTATTTCCACTTGTCACATTTTTTTTCTGTTTTCTTTATTGGTACTCAGATACAAGTTTTCTTCAGGGGTTACCTAATTTTGAGTATTATTTTTCTTTATGTTACTGCTAAATGAATAATATAGTAATAATTAAGTTAAATTAAGTTAGAATGTTATTTGATTGTATTTTTACTTACTTGAATGCTTGAAATAAATTTAAATCTTAAATCTTAAAATCGCCGAATATGGTCAAAAGGTCAAAAAGTAAAAAACGAAGTTTTAGCGTTTCTGATGATGCGTATCAGATGATTATAATAACTATAAATTACATAATTTGTTGAAGAATGTACAATTTCAGTTGTTGGTCTAGTTTTGCAAATTCTGTCTTTATCCTTTATTTTCTTGATAGAATGTTTAAAAAAATTTTTTTAAACCGTTTTAAGCCGCGATTTCCAAACCGGTTGAAAAACCACCGTTTTTTAACAGCTTCAACAAACCAGTTTTAACTTGATTAAAAACCGCTTTACATGGTATTATTTTTTTTATGCTATGGAATGCAATATTATTAAAACTAAAATACTGAAACAGTCAAACAAATATAACTTTGTAGGTACTTAGCACGAATTTTTTCTGATTAAGACAAAAAAGACAAGCAGTCATATTTCATAATTTCAACACGGTTCAACAAACCGCGTTGTTTAAAGCGATTCAATGATACGATTTTATTAAATGGCGTAACAAACCGATTTTATACACCCGTTCAACAAACCGATTTTTTAAATCGGTTTAACAAACCCATTGTTTAAATCGGTTCATGTTAAACCGGTTCAACAACCCGATTTTTCTACATGTTCAACAAACCGATTTATTAAACCGGTTCAACGAAACAATTTTGAAACCGGTTCAATAAACCGAATTTTATAACGGTTCAACAAGCCGATTATATAAACCAGTTTTCCGATTAATCGGTAAACCAGTTTTAACCGGCAAACCGGTTTTCGTTTTTTTTAGAATCTCGATTAACCGTAAACCGGTTTACCGATTAATCGTTAACCAAATTTCATTTCCACCGTTTATTTTCTTTCTTTATCTTTAGTAGCTTTATTTTAAAAATTTTGAATTGACAGTTGATCACGTAACTTGAATGATGTTTATTCTGTTGGAAATAATATTATATGGTAAAGTAAAACATTTGTCTGTGTGGGTCACTTCAGATAATTTTTAGATTTAGGTAATGTAAGCTCTCCACATTCTAAATTTTTGTGTAAAACAACTGCAGGAAACAATAAAAAACAAAGAGTAATATAGTAAACACAAATATAATTAAAAAAAACAAATACCTATAAGTTACATATGTTACTATCGATAAAATAATGAAGTTACGGTTTCATTTTTTATATCTATTATCCCAAAACATATCTTGCAAAACTTTCTATTGACGTCTTTAAATTTATGTTACCCTACACTCTATTTCGCTCACATTAATCGCACAAAATGTTTTATGTAATAATAATAAGTCATTCCGGTGTGATAAAGCAGACCTACAGAATATATTACGGCATACATTTCGTTGTGGTTCCTAAATTGTTATCTACATAGAAAGTACTACTTCAGCATTTTCTTGTTGATTTTGCAATCGAGTTGAAACATATAAGCTCGAGGATAAACTTAAAACATTTAAATTGTGATTAAAACTAAATAATTTTGCGATAAATATTATTCAATACAATAATTTTGTGTACAATCGGCAATATACAACTAGTAAAATATAAACAAATATTCATGCTTCTAAGTTTGTGTGGGGTCTTCTAACGTATTAATTATAGATTAACGAAACAAGAACTTTCAATATTGTTCCAAATCTAGAAATTGGTCACAGGGGTAATCTTTCCTACTAGGCCTACGGTAATCCCTAGATAATCTTATTAATCTTTAGCGTTTGGAACCCTACACATAGGATTCTTGTTCTAAACTAAGTATTTTCGTGATCGTTTTTGATGGAAATTTATTTTCTATGTTAATGTAGAGTGTTTCAGTAAAAAGAAAAGCGATAAAAATTAGGTTATTTAAATTATATTGTCGCACGTAGGCAATGTTTATATATTTTTAGGAGAGATAAAATTTTTGCTATAGTCAAAGGTATATCTAACCATTTGTACGTTATGCATTTAAAAAAACAATTTCGAATATTTGGTAGATTTAAACATAATGAAAACTAACTAATTTGTTATAAAATCTTTCATAGAAGAATAGGAATAGTGTATTATACAGAGGAAAAGTAATATTTTTCATGGCGCAACTTATCCTCTAAATAAAATATGCGTTCAATATTCAATTTAATATAATTTCTTTTAAATTCGTTTACGTGTAGTGTATTTATAAGTTACTTCTATAGTAAAGATAACATCGATGTTGTGTTATGTATCAATTTTCTTAACGCCGCGCCGGCGGAAAAAGTGAAAAGTAAAAACTCCGACGGAGAAGAAATCGAACTTCGCAGTCGATTAAAAATGTCAAATTTACTGATGTTTGCAAGAAATAAAATACTACTAATGTTTATTAATTTTGACATGATTTACATTAGAAATTAAAAAACGTTATAACGCAGCAAAGAGAGAGCTTTGAGATTATAGTGCTCACACGCTTTTGTGCGTTTATGCATTTGGACCGCAAGCGGCCCCATATGTTGGTTGTCACCCAGGCAAACTGAAGCGCCACAGAGCAGTCTGACCAGGCTTTCATACCACAGCCACTACGAATCCAATCCTGGTTGATAGGGGTAAGCAGCTAGATGCCAACCCCGGCTTGGTCATCGAAAACCCATAGAAGTCTCAGATTACCAGATTAGACAGTACATTAGCCCTATCTAGAAATAGGTCCGACCTGTAATAATGCCAGCCGACAAGAGGCCACCTCTCCTAGCGCTAGTACAATTACCTAGTTGGGTACTCAAGGACGGAGCGATGTTTCAGCTTCGGAGGGCTGCTTCACGGAACCACGGAGTACCGGGCCCAATACACGCTCGGCGAGGCAGAGCGCCCACTCAAGACAGAGTCCCACGCACATGGTCGACGCCTGACATCTATGTGATGAATCCTGATGGGGGAACTACTGTAATGAGCTGAACGTCAATAAACCGTCAAGGAGCCTTAGGCTTCCTCAGGTTCAGGCCATCAAGGAACCCCCCATTTCCGAGCAAGTTGTCTGTAGTCACCGACGTTTAGGTGTCCGGAGGGCCACAGAGCTGCGTTTAGAGACCCGGGCATGAAGTTTGCAACTCCACCTCGATTGTTTTGGTCCAGTTATGCTTGACCTTGAGGGGTCGCCACTTTCCAATAGCTCCATTCTAAAGTTACTCTACACAAGAGGACCACAGTGCCTAGGCGGGTAACTCTATATCAATCAATCAATTCAATATTTATTTTGTCTTAAAAAAAATTTTTTCTATAACAAAGATTTGGTTTGTCCCTTTACAATCTCAAAAATAAATAAAAAACAACATAATATTTCATTAAATTATAATTTAACTAATTTCTGTTTCCTTCTTCAACCTTCCATCCCTCTCTCTCTAAACTTTCAGTATTTTTCTTTTCCTCTCCTCCATCCCTTTCCTCCTCTCCAACACTTCCCTCATCCATTGTTTTCCTTCTCCTTTCTCTCCTAGTAGTAACTTCCATTCCTTTTCCTCATGTCTTGTTTCCCTGCATTCATCCCCATACAACCTGCATACTCTCTCCTCATCACTCATCCAATATTTATTTTCATTTTCTTCATTACCCATTCTGAACCTTGCAATCATTCTTATTTCATTCATTTCTTTTCCTTCTGTTATGTACCTTGGTGTCTTGTCTGTCATTATTTTTATGTATTTCCCGTTATATTTTCCTTCCTTTATTTTTGCTCTTCTTTCCTGCTTCTAAGTATCTTTATCTCTTGCAATTATTTCCTCTTCCATCTTTCTCCCCCCTCTCTTAATCTCTTTTCTCTCGCGTATCCCACTCTTTCATAGTATTTTTTTCTTTCTTCTTCCCCATATTTTACCTTCTGTGCCTTGATCTCTTTCCAAACTTCAAAAAGTATTTCATTTTCCTTCCCACTTCCCAATTTTCTTCATACCTTACTGCAATTCTTCCTGCTTGTATCCTTATTTTTTCTATTTCTAGCTCTTCTTCCACTATATATCCCGGTGTCTCTTTCTCTAGTCCTAACGTCCACCTCCAGTATTTCTCCTGTATCTTCTCCAGCTCTTGCCATTCCCTCCAACCCCAAATCTCCGCTCCATACAGTACCACACTTCTTACCAACTTTTCAAACATCCATCTTCTTTTCTCTATATCTTTACCAAATATCCTTTCTCCTAACCCCATACTTGTCCTACTATTCTATTTCCTTTCATTTCATCTCTTTTATATGGTCTCCATCTTTGTTATCATATCTGATGTTGTAACCTAAGTATCTATACTTATCTACTTTCTTTACCTCCTTCTCCCCCCACCACCATTTTACCTCCTTTCGTCTTCCTTTTCTTTTTTTAAATTCCATAATTTTTGTTTTCCCGACATTTGCTGCTAGTTTTTTATTTTCTAGGATTTCTTCGTAAATTTAACTACTCCTCTCATCTCTTCTTCATTTCTCGCTATTGCCACAATGTCATCCGCATAAGCTAAAACCCATATCTTTTCCTTCCTATTATTATTCCTCCTACTTGTTTTTCCATTTCCTCCTCAAGATCACTAATGTATATCGAGAATAAGATTGGGCTTAGCGGACATCCCTGTTTTAGTCCTTTTTCCGTCCTAAATTCTCTACCTAGCTTTCTCCCTACCCTCGTTCTACACCTTGTTTCTTCGTATATTTCCTCTATTGCATTTTTTATATCTCTGTTTATTCCTACCTCCTCCATCCATTTCCATAATCCCCTCTTTCCACATTATCAAATGCCGCTTTAATGTCTAGAAATATAGCGTACATCTTTCCTCCTTTCTTTGCTAACTCTTTATTAATTATGTGCTTTAATATGTATATATTGTCTATCGTTCCTCTTCCTTTCCTAAATGCTGCTTGCCAATCCGGTATTATATTCTTTTCTTCTATTTCTTTTCCAATTTCCACATATATCTTATAGCCCGCATTCATTATACTCACTCCTCTATAGTTGTTCGCTTTCTTTCTATCTCCCCTTTGTAAATTGGGCATATTATTGCTTCTCTCTATTTTTCTGGTAACCCTTCTCCTTTCCATATTCTCTCGAATATTTCTCTCATTCCTTCTCCGATGTACCTCCATTGTTCTCCTTGTATTCCATCCGTCCCTTCTGCTTTTACTTTTTACTTTATTTATTGCTCTCTCTATTTCTTCTTTGCTTATTTCCACCCTTTCTGTGTCTTATCCTTTTTTCCAACTTCTTAATTTCTTGCTTTTTTTCACTCTCTCCTACTAACTTCTTGCTGTGTTCTTCCCATTTTCTCCATCTATATTTGCTTTCATCCTTCCTCCTTTTTTCTCTTTTTTATGAATGAATTCCCATACCTGTCCTTCATTTTTAATTTCTCTAATCTTTATCTTGGTTTGTTTTTTATGTTCTTCTTTATTTTTTACACATATTCCTTTAAAATTTACTGTTAACCTTTTGTATTCATCTATCTCTATCTTTCTTTTTTCCATTTCCTTCTTCCTTTGCTTAATTCTTTTTCCCTTTCTCGCATTCTCCGTTTCACCAATCTTTTTTTCCTAATTCTTGTTTTCTTAATCTATACTTTATCTTCTCTTTGCCAATTCCATCCTGGCTGTAATTCTCTCCATCTCTTCCTCCACCTCTCCTTTAGTATTTACTTTCTCTTCCATTTCCTCTTTATACCTTTTTATACTCTTTTCAGTCCATACTTTCTTTTCTCTCCATACCTCTTCTTGTTCTTGTACCTCTTTCTCTCCTTCTTCCATCATGACTACTTCTAGCGGCTGATGGTCCGATTCTATCTTCTCTCCTATTCTTAGTGTTTCTATGTCCTCCTTACTTTTTTGTTTATAATCACATAATCTATTACTGACTGGCCTCTTTCTCCCACATATGTAAATTCCCCTTTTCCTTCTTTTTCCAAATTTCCGTTCATTATTGTCCAACCTCTCTTCACATAGTTCTATCAAAATTTTTCCTTGTCCGTTTATTTTCTTATCCATTGATATCCTATTTCTTATCTCTCCGTTTACTATTATTCCTCCCTCCTCTCCTATCCTAGCGTTCAAATCTCCTCCTATAATCAACTTGCCTTCATCCTTTTCTTCTATTGCCTTTTCTATAATTGCTTTCGTTGTGTCCATTTTCTTTCCATATATCGTAAAAGTATTATACTTTTCCCCTTTTCCGTCTTTACTCTGATCTTAATCATCCCTCTACATTTTCTTTTTCTATTTCCTTTTCTATTTCCCATTCTTTTCTTACCCCCACTATTAATCCTCCTTTCGCCCTTCCCTTCCTCTCTTTTCTTTTTGCATACTGAATTTCCCATACATATTCTTTCGGCATCTTATCTTTCCATGTACTCCATTCTTTTCCTCCATCCACGTTTCTACTAAACCTACCATTTTAAAACCCTTTATATAGTTCCAAAAATCTACACCTTTGTTTTTTATCCCCAAATAAGATCTTATTTTTCTCTTTATTTTTTACTCCCCACCCTTTTTACTCCCTTTTTTTCTTTGCCTCCCCCCTCTCAATGTTTAGTTTTTTGGTGTCCATTTTCTTATCCTCCCCTCGTTCTCCACTCATCTTCTTTCTTATCCCTCTACACACATTTTCCTGTATAAAATTTTCACTCTCAAACCCTCTTCCTCCACTTTTTTTGCTTCCATTCTTATCTTTATCTGTATTTCCTCTCCCTCTTTGTCCTATCTTCGTCTATGTATATTTTGGTATCTTTCATTCTACTTTTGTTCTTTAGTATCTCTATTTTGTCCTCCAAACTCGACATTTTTATAATCACTATACCTTTTCTTATCTCCACGGCTTCTTCTATTTTCTTTTCCAATCCTAGATTTTTCTTTATCAACTCCTCCATTTCTTGTTTTATTTCATTCTTTCCTCCCTTTATTTCCATCTCCTTTACTAACAAATTTTCTTCTTCTCTTTTTTCCGAGAGTTCTACTCTTTTCTCCAGCCCATCACATTTCTCCTCCAAGTATTTACACTTTACCTCGAACTTCTCGCCCATTCTATTTATTTCCTCTTTTATCTCTTTCATTTCCTCATTATTCTTCACTTGCACCAATTTCATTTCCTTTATTTTTTAACATTTCTTTTCATATCATTTTCATTTCGTCATTGTCTTCTTTTCTTTTTGTTACTTTTCTAAACCTTTCCTTTTCATCTCTCTTCTCCTCCTCTTTCCCTGGTGATCTTTCTATTTTTTACTTCTTCTAAATAACCTATACAGTTCTTCTTCCTGTCTTCTTTTTTTTGTGTATGTATTCGACCCTTCCGATTCCGACATTTTGATAAATTATATAATGATATCTTTTAGACTTTATAAACTCCGCTTTAAAACTAACATAAAAATTCACACCTTTCTTTCCGAACTGTTTCGAATTTCTCACCGTAATTGATTATTTGTTATTGAACGTACACTTAACTAATTACTTTATCTAATTTGTACACTATTAAATAACGTTTATCGTTTTAGAATGCCAGAAAAGTTAAAAACAACGATAACGTAAATACAGTTCTTTATCACTTTCTGTTTATGTGCCTTATTCCTTATCACTACTTATCACTATCACACACGTTGTTGTCTATTTCCTATCGTAATTTCCGATATATTCTATCTCATTAATACTAAACTACAACGTCTATTACTTACTTATAATTATTTATAGTTAAATTACACTTCTATCCCAAGAGCGAATTAAGATCACTTCATTTTTCGCGAACGCTTACAACCGAATCCGGTAACTCTATATCAGGATGCTCCAAGAAGCATCAAACAGCCAGAACAGAGACGAGGAACTTCCAACCCTACGTACTCAAAGTCCTCTTATGTTTGCTAGAGCAAAGAGAGAATGAGGAGGAAGTCAATTGATACAGTTATAACTTAAAACAAAACATTGACACATCAAATTCTTGCCAACAAAATAAAATGGTGGTCAGAGAAATTTGCAGATCTACAAACAAAACTTACACACATGTACCTACCATTGAAACTCGTCAGTGTATAAACCTTCCGAACAATAAACATATAAATTAAATTTCTTCTTCTTCTTCTTCTTATGGTATCATGTATGAATTCAAAAGTTAACGACTAACATGGATATTATTTCTTGATATCGACCTTTTGCTGTTACTCCAGTCTAATTCTTTTGTTCTATGTCCTTTTTACTTCTATCTTGCTGTTCCGTATGAACGAGTAATTTGTATTTAAGTCCACGCACCTACATTCTTTTAAATTTTTTTTTGTGGTATTTAAGAGCTCCCCTTCTTTGCCTATAATATTAAGCACTTGTTCATTATAGCTGGTGTGATTGATGCAACTGATTTTCAGCATTTGCCTGTACATTAATTTATTCATGATGTTGGTTTGTTGAGTGTTTCAGTCCACATAACAGTAAGAAACTTTAATCTGAGTGAGAGATTCAAATGTTTATTAGTTTGGATCGATTACGAACGCTTATCGGTCTTGTTTTATTCAGCTTTTTATTTTCTGTCTGTATTTAAGTTTTTCGTGATCCAGCTGCTTAAATAATTAAATTTCTGTACCTTCTCTACATTTTCTTTAACTAGTGTTAAATTTGCTGGACCATTTTTCTATTTGTTAGCCAGTAGTTTGGTTCTCTTATTTTTGATGTTGAAGGTCTCTCCGACTATATCCTTGTTGTTCTTTATTCAACTTGCGTTGAAGGTCATCAATACCTTCGACAATGATGGCACTAATCGAATGCTATTATAGTCCAGGGAAAATGAATTTGAGTGGGAATAATCGCACAAAAAAAAACTAGAGGGTCTTTACTGAATATAAATCCCGATCCTCTCTATAAATGGAAGAGAGTTATATTTATTTGATTTTGATCTAAAGTGATCGTCTTGAGGGAAATTTTGCACGCAACAATTTTAATCCTTTTAACCAATTCTAAAAATTAAAATTTATTGAGATTCAAGCTCAAAAATGGGTTTTTCCAAAACAAACGGATTCGTTTAAATTGAAAAAAATTTGCGATTACAAGAATCTTTAAAAGGTACCCATTCTGTTTAATTTTAGACGCCGGACATTTTTGGTCGTATCATGGATACTTTTCAAGATATCGAAGGAAAAAGTGCCCCGAGTTTTAAATAATGCACTTTACATGCAAAGTGCTGCTGGAAAGTAAAAACTGTTTTAAATATGTCAGGTAAGTAGACTGTTTTCAGACCAACGTTGGGGTAAAGTTGCAAGCGCGTTTTGTTTTAACGTGGTGCTCTCGGAATGCCTAATCCACGGCAACGTGTTTAGTTTGAGTATTTGAACAAACGGCCTGAATTCACCTATTCCTAGTACGCTTTTTCGCACTTAACTTTACACTTTCCTCTACACTTTGCTCGGTCGTAATATTATCCAGTTTCTCTTTAAATGATTTTCTTGGCTTCAACATCAGTATCGGCTGCGGTGCTTATTTTTTTCTTCCTTTTCTTTTATCTGTAAGCAGCTGGGATACGTATTCAAATCTAACTTGTCTATTTTCAACTTAAAACATGCGTTTGTAAGAACACGGCATCCCGAGTTATAGTCGATTAAAGGAATTTAGGTGATTATTAGGAGTTCCTGTGAGTCGGGAGTCAGAAAACTTAGATTGATATTCAGCATAGACCCCTCTATAAACCATATAGTTGTTTTGTTTGTGCAACTATTTCCTACTTAACTTCTTGTTTAGCACAATTTCTCCGGATCAATTAAGTATTTGCCTCTTACGTTTATACCACTTTTATCTCTTAGTGTTTCTTTGAAGACTATTTCAAAATATGCTTTTTCCTTACTTTCCAGCACATTGTAAGAAAATTCGAAAAATGATTAGAAATCTTTGACATCTAAAGTGAAGAAGGACTTATCTGAATTTAATGTCTATTCCATTTGAAAAAAGAAAGACCAACGTCTTTTCCAATTGTTTTTACTGGATGGAAACGTTAAAGATGCTGTAAAATAGCTTTCCTCTTTTGATTAACTAGCTACTTTTGATAATACAACTTTTAAAAAACTGCATGATAAACATCCGCACTTCTCTAGATTGCTATCGTTAATTCCGATAATGGGTCATCTGGTGATATAGATAGGCTCCATCCGCACCATTTGAAAAAACTAGTACAAAAATCAAATTGAGCAGTAGCAAAGAATCTTTTCCAGTGCTTTAGAAATTTTTATAATTTTATGTTGGACGGAAAGGTTTACAGTCTATGGTGATCCCATTGCAGTGGGAACTGTTTTAAGAAGATTAGTTGCAAAACTAACATGCAAAGAATATTGTTGGGGATCAGGTTACTATTTACACCAAGACAACTAGACTTTAGGTTGCGAAAGTACTATACAAACCTTGAGATCATTTATTGACATAAACACGAGATTATTTAAGATTATTTCAAAAATGCCGTCAACTGTATTAAACGTGATTCACAGATGAGGAGTTCCAAACTCTGCAAATTTTTCTATTAGTGCTACTTCACCTCAACTGCCTTAAACTTTCCAAATAGAATTATTTCATCTCAAGTGGGTTGCAGCATGAAGATCTTTCTGATCTATTAGGCTTGAGTATAACAATTGATTAGTTGAATGCTTTTATCTCGATGACCGAATTATTTGTGGTGACACGTACAAAGCAAGTAATGGGAGACTTTAAGTTAATTGTTAACAAATGCAAACTGTACTGTTGTTCCAAAAAAAGACAACGGATTGTTGTAAGTTTACCTGTTAAACATGATTGGTAATTTGAAAATTTTAGACTTTTTCTTACCGAATTTTCTGTAAACAGCGTTTTTGTTCTTACCCAAGACATGAACCCTTTAATACAAGACATGACTCAAGTACCTTGCAAAAAGTTTGTCGAAGGCACTGGTCTTCCGATATTAGACCTTCGATATTGGAATCAAAATGAATATGAATGCATACCGGCGTGATTTTACATTTTGGATTTGAAGTCAAATGCATTTGAATTTAAAAACTCAATTGTACCCTTGCCGGTTTTTTATATGTTGCTCATTGTAAGCCAGTTTTTATAACCATAGCAACAAATTACCCCAAAGTGCCAACAGGGGATACCAATTTTTATTCTAAGTGAAAAAAATTAACTAAAAACATTTGAAATTATGCAATTGTACCTCTGCCCATTTTTGATAAATTGATAATTTTAAGTCAATCCTCACAAATTACTCCAAAGTGCCGCCAGGGGGTGGCAATCTTTATTCTAAGTGTAAAAATTGAGCAAAAACCTTAAAGATTTGCAATAATGGGATTGTACCCCTGCAGATTTTTATATGTTAGTCATTATAAACTAGTTTTATAACCCCAAACTGCTGTCAAGAGTGGCAATTTTTATTCTAAGTGTTAAATTCACTAAAATCGTAAAATATTCGCAATAATGGGATAGGACCCCCGCAGATTTTTTAGGTGTTGGTCATTGTAAGCTTGTTCTTATAACCCTAACAACAAATTAACTTAAAATGCCGCCTGGAGGTGGCAATTTTTCTAAGTGCAAAAATTTTGCAGAACAAATTAACAAATCGCAAAAACGGAGTTGTACCCTTTCAGTCTCTTATATGTCAGTCCTTGTATCCGGAAGAAATTAAAAATTCTTAAAAACAACAATTTATACCCCTGCAGATTAATAGTATGTTAGTCCTATTACCCATTTTTTTTATGACCTTTGCAACAAACCACTCCAAAGTGTACTTTTGTACTTTGTACTCTTGGCACTACAATTACTGACATATATACATCTTCGGAGGTACAATCTCAATTTTAAATTGTTTAATGTTGAGCCGTCTACCGACGGCATTAAAGTGCTTTGTTGCTAGAGTTATAAGAACTGGTTTATAATGACCAATATATAAACAATCCGCGGGGGTACAATTCCATTATGGCGAATTTTTTATGTTTTTGCTGAATTTTTGCACTTAGAATAAAAAATTCCATATCTTGACGGCATTATAGGGTAATTTGTTCTTAAGGTTATAAAAACTGACTTACAATGATCATCATATTAAAAATCTACGGGGGTACAATTCCAGAATTTCAAATGTTTAATGTTTTTGCTGAATTTTTACACTTACTTAGAATAAAAATTGACAACCTTTGACGGCACTTTGATGTAATTTGTAGCTAAGGTTATACGAAGTGCTTTACAAGAATCAAAATATAAAAATCAGCAGAGTTTTTACACTTTCAATAATAATTTCCACCCCTCTATGGCAGTTTGAGGTAATTTAATACCATGGTTATAAGAACTGGTTTACAGTGACCAACATATACAAAATCTGAGGAAGTAAATTTTCCAACTTGGAATGATAACTTTCACTCCTTTATTGTACTTTGGAGTAATTTAATGCCAAGGTTATAAAAACTGATTTACAGTGACCAACATTTAAAAAATCCGCGTGAGTACAATCTCATTATTGGAAGTGTTCAATATTTGTGTTAAATTTTTAAACCCCCTGACGGCATTTTGAAGTGATTTGTTAGTGGTGTTATAAGAAATGCTTTACAATGACCAACATATAATAAATCTGCGGGAGTACAATCCCATTATTGCCAATGTTTATTGTTTTTACTGAATCCTTAAGCTTAGATTAAATACCTCCTCGCCCCCTGACGGGAATTTGGGGTAATTTAATGTCAATGTTATAAGGACTAGTACAATGACTACAATCCTATTATTGCGAATGTTTCATGTTTTTATTACATGTTTACACATAGAATAGAAATTGCCAACCCCTGAAGGCAGTTTAGGTTAATTTGTTGGCAGTGTTATTAGAACTGGTTTCAATGACCAACATATAAAGAATCTGTGGGGGTGCAATTTTTTTCTAATTTTTAATGTTTTTGATCAATTTTTCAGTTAGAATAAATATTGCCACATTTTGACGGCACTTTGTGTCAATTTATTGCAAAGGTTGTAACAACTGGTTTACAATGACCAACATATAAAAAATCAGAGGGGTACAATCTCATAATTTTTTTTGTTTTAAGTTTTTACTCTTTAACCACAGAATGTATGGAAGTCTTTAGTCGTCAATTACATGGAAATATTGGAAGTAATAAACTGTATGATTGTGTCGTATACGGTCTGCTGATGTAGAGCTAATAGATAAGAGATGCTTATCGGTGAGTACACATTTATTGTATTTAATTTCTTTAGAAAATTTTGTCTATTAATTTTGTACTTTCTACAAGCAAAAAGCACATAGTTTGCGTTTCCAATTGAGGTGTTATTACAGTCACATTTGTCTGATTTCACAATTTTTCACTTGTATAAATAGGATGGAAAGCTGTACTGTCCTATTCGCAGGGTGTAGCATAGTGTATGAATTACAATTGTTCTTCACATACTCGGTCCATTGTGTTTCCCAACTAGTTCTAAGCAGACATTTCTTTTCTTTTATAATGTCCCTTATTGGAATATAAGTGGTTGACAGTGGTAATTGTAAAAGTTTTTGCTAGCGCGTCAGCCCACTCGTTTTCTATGTCCGCTATGTCCTTTAACCCAAACGTATACTACCGTGCTGCCTCTTATTTTTAGTTGGCATTGATGTACTTGATATCGTACACGAGATCATCGTGTATAGTTGTTCTATACAGATTGTTAATAGAATTTAAAATAGAAAGTGAATCCGTTAAAATAACCATTTTTAATATTTTATTTTCTAGTGCCCATTGTAGGGTGTAATCTAAATTTATAAGATATCTTAGTGCTATAATTACAAAAGGCAGCGCCTACACCATGTTTGTTTTTTGATTTGTCTGTAGCCACACATAGAAAATCTTTGAAATCTGATAATACTGCTTTAAGAATGGATTGGTTTGAATTTTTGTTATCTGTATAATTAGGGAGAATGCTGTTGTCCTACTTAGCTGCACCTTGTAATTCAATGTATCAATGTTATTAAATTGCAATGTATCAGAGTATGCATCTACTGATGGAGGGTTATTTTTAATACGCTAGTATTGGTTAAGCATTCAATAAAAATAAAATGTATTTTATTAAATAAGATCGAATTATAGGCATTTATTTTTAAAATTGCTTTTGATGGCAGGTATTTACGTCTGAGGGAAAGGGGAGGTTCGTGGGCCTCAGCTAATATCACTGGAGTTGGAGAGGATTTCATTACTCCCAAACATATTCTTACAGTTTTGAATTGAATTTTATCTATAGTAATGAGGTTGGTCTTAGAGGAGGAACCATATACCGTACTACCGTAGTCCAACAACAAACGAACGTATGCTCTGTAAAAATGAAGGCACGTGGTGGGATCTGCACCCCATTTTGTTTTAGAGACATATTTCAATATGTTTATCCCTTTTTCACATTTGCCTTTTAAATACTGGATATATTTGGTCCATAATAATTTGCGGTCTAGGATAATTCCTAGGTATTTATATATGGATACTATAGGTATCTGTATGTCGTCGATTATGATTTGAGATCCAGTTTTAAGCCTGTGACGGGGGAACGTTAAAACAGCAGTTTTTTTAGGGGTTAAGCAGAATCCGATTTGACGCATCCATACATTAAGGCGTCGTAAGTTATTTTTGAGGTCAGCTACGCATTCGTCATAGGAATCACGGCTACTATATATACAAATATTTTCAGCAAATTGTATGCATTGGATATCTGGGTTCCACAATTTATGTAAATCTGCTGTGTATATGTTGAAGAGCAATGGGCTAAGGCCGGAGCCCTGAGGAATTTCTTGACTCACATACCTTAGTCCATGTAGCAAGTGCGTGTGATCTCATATATATATTTGTCGGTTATTATATATATATTTATAATATTACATGACACTTTCTCTGATATACCCAATTCAAATAGTTTTGTTTTTTAGTATTTTTAGGTCAACGGCTTCATATGCTCCTGTTAAATCAATAAACAAACAAGTTAAATATTTATTTTTTGAAAGGTTAAACTGTATATCAGAAATCAGATGAGTAATTGCATTTTGTGTGCCTAGACCTTTTCGAAACCTGTATTGGTTTGGGGGAAGCCAAGAATTATACTCGCAGTGCCATTCTAACCTAATATTAATTAGTTTTTCAAAGATTTTAGTTAGACATGACATAATGGAGATGGGTCTGTACGATGTAGTATGTTCTGGGTTACAAACCGATTTTTAAGAAAAAAATTGTTATGATTTGTTTAAGTTCTGGTAGGTAGGAACCGTTTATCCACCAATTATTATATATATCGAGTAAAGTGGACATAGCTATTAGAGGAGTTTTGGAAATAATACTATAGGTATAGCTGTCTAGTCCAGGAGCACCACTTCTGTAAAATGTTTGTACAGTTTCCAGTTCTTTTAGGGTAAATGGTTGACTTGTAACACCACTGTTGTTTATTGTGTCTGTAGGACTTAGATCGTATGTGACAGATGGAGGAGCGCATTTGTCTAATAGTTTGTTTACCATTGTGTTGTCCAGTATTGTTTTTTTGGATGGCGTGATAGTAGAAGTGATACTTTTAACTATTTTCCAAATCTTTGTCGGGGTTGTATTTTTATTTAAACTATTTAAATCTTTTTCCAAGAATCTCTGCTTTTTTGAAGGAAAAAACGTTTACCTATAGCGTTAGTTTCTTATAGCTTAAGTAATTGTCAAGAGTAGACTTTTTTTTATATTCTCTTAAAACCTCTTTTTTCTTGTTTATCATGGATGTGCAACTTTCATCCCACCAAACAGGTCGTCGGTGTTTTAGTTGAAAAGGTTTTTTAACTTTTAAGTATTTGAACGCAGCATTGTTAATTGATTGTGTAAGGTATGTAATTTTATCTTTATTATTCTCAAACGCGTTTTTATTATTCTGTAGGTCATATTGGATTAATTCTGCAAAGAGGTTCCAGTTAGCACCGGATTCATTCAACTTGGATGATGGGTAGATTAGCGATTTAGTCCAGAATTCGTTGGTTTTAATGAGTAAGGGAAAATGATTAGATCCCATAGGATCATCTAATGCGTTCCATGACAGTTTCCCTGCTAGGCTTGGTGCAACAAAGGTAAGATCCAGAGCAGACGTAGTTTGAGAAGGGGCCGTTAGGAGTGTGGGAGCACCGCTATTTACTATAATGTAATCAAAATTATCTACTGCATTAGCTAATTTGATTTTTTGATTATTGTCATGATCCGATCCCCATAAAGTATTGTGGCTGTTATTAAAGTCACCTCCGATAATTACATTGCCTGAGAATTGGAAAAATTTTTTCAAATTTTTTTTTGTTTATAAATAAGAGAGGTTTTTAAAAAAAAAATTTTTATTTTTTTTTTTTTTAGAAATATAAAATATAAATTTTTTTTTTTTTATTTTTTTTTTTTGTTTTTTTTTTTTTTTTAAAGTTGTGTGTTTTTTTTTATAGTTTCTCCACCGTAACCATCTGGGCGGTCTAGTCTAAAATTGTTAAAACCAGAAATTTTGAAATTATCCTTTGATTTCAGCCATGTTTCGTATATAATTAGTACATGTATCTCTGTTGTATTCAAAAATTGTGATATATACGGTTTATTTTTAGAAATGGATAGCGCGTTCCATTGTAATACATTTAATGCTTTATTAAAGTTTTGGGTCGCCATTGTTGTTTTTATTTTTGTATGTTCAAAGATATTAGATATACGTTCTTTTATATTTTAGGGTGCTAATTGGGTTTTGTTAAATCCGGTCGTAACTGTTTTAAAAAAGTCCATAATAATATGTGTTACTTCTTCAATAAATTTATGTTTACATTGGTGTATTTCGTTATAACATCATTTTGAGAAAACTGGTTCAGATGGAAAATTATTAACTTCTTCCTCCATTACCAAAATTGGGGATATTGGTTGAAAACTACTCGCCGGGAGATTTGGAAAATTTGTTAAGTTATTTAAGATGGCAAAACGGTTGTTTGATATAATTTTGTTATAAGAAGGGTTGTTTATTAGCAATTCTGCTTCTTTAAATGTTACGTTTTCTGTCGCCATTAATTTTTTAATACTAAGTTGTTTTGCGTAAATTGGGCACTTTTAATCTGTAGACGAATGGTCCTCTTCACAAGAGGGATCTGATTGTCCACATGTTTTGCATCTTGGTACACCCCTGCAGAGAGTAAGAGTGTGGCCGTATCTCAAACATTTTTACATTGTACCACTGGATATACATAAGGTTCTAATATAAAGTTTACACTATTAATATATACATTTTGTGGTAAAGAGTTCCCTAAGATTGTGACTATAATCGTTTGACGCTTAACTAAATTAATGATTCCTTCTTGTTCTATTTTTTAACCATGCGTTTCATTTCTAAAACTTTCTGATTACATTGAATGGCATTTTTCAAATATTCCTCTTCAAAAAACGTATCTACCATTCTTATAACACCTTTCTTTGTATAAAGAAAGAAGGTATATAAGCGATTAAGTCATGTTTTATTATAGCATCGTGGTTAATTAATTTATTTGCAATTTCAAATGAGTTGAAGGTTACTTTACTCTGTTAATTCCGATTACGGCAATATCGCCAATCGAATTTTTGAATAATGCGCACTCATGTAGATAATGCCCTATTCTAATAGGATGTAATTTACCAACATTTTTGTTTTTGTGTTTGACATACACAATATAAAGCCCAAAATCTACAGGTTTGTATTTATTATTTAAAAGATTATGTATTCTACTTACTTGAGTTACGCTATGGTCTTGAATTGTATTGGGCGACGAAGAATCGCCGCCCGTGTTACCAACAGCTGTGTTTAAATTATCACTATACACAAAAGTACAACTTATACTACATTCAACAATTGTTACTTAAATATGTGTCTATTAATTTTACTATATTACAATATATTAAATGATAGATTACCACTAGGTTGTCGAATTAAATTTACGTTCTAACCAAACTACGTCTATGTACACTCATGAAATTTAAAACTTGGACACTACAATTTCTGTAAACAAAAGTTTGCACATTGTGAAGCGGGTTTAAGGGTATCATTTACAATTCTAACAGCAGGTAGTCTCAGCAGGGTTTATCTTATAGAAGGACTGTAGAATGAATCATTACACTAAGCACGTTTTAGAAAATAGGTAATTTACGTTGCTTACTTAATTTTTTCTTTAAAGAATATATTTGAAGGTATCGCTAATTAAACACCATAGCTCGATTAATTATCGAATCAAAATTTTGTTTAGGAAATGTTTACAAAATAAAATTAGAAATAATTTTGATTTAAAAACGTCTACAAGCAATAACTTTTAAATTAAATCAAAAACTAAACATGGTTATTTGGGTTGACTGATTATTACTTATTTTTTAAATAAATCTAACCTACTAATTATTGTAAGTTATTAAAAAAAATCATTAAACTCTCTATTCATAATATTTAGTCCTTACAAAATGTATATTTTATGACGTTTCATTTTTTCTGTAGTTAATATAAAAAGTGAAAATAAAAACTAAGGCAATTCTTATTGTCAACGTATATATTTAGTTTTTTGACAAGAATTTATTACATAATTATAATTAAGATACCAAGTTATAGTTTAAAATTAAATGAAAACGTTTTTTTAAATAAAGGTATTACTATATAAATAAATATAAGAAATCAATAATGGGTGTGACCTCCATTATTATTGATACATTCTTGGAGGCGTCTGCTCATTGACGCTATCAAGGTATCAATATAATTAATATTAATCGTTTCCCATGCGGTATCAATGGCTGCAATTAGTGCATTACGGTTTACTGGTATAAAATTTGGCCCTTCGGATAACAGCAAGTATTCGAGCCCAAACATTTTCGATAATGTTAAAATCTGGGCTTTTGCTGGCCAGGGTAACAGCTCCAAGTTATTTGCTTGTATCCAGTTGCGCACAACCTGCGAAGTATAGGGTCATCATATCCCGATAGTTAATTATCGAATGTTCCAAGAAAATATGTGTAAATAGTAAATGGAATCTACTAACGTAACGTTAAGTCGTTAATTATAGTTACATAACTCTCCTTTCATAAGATATAGTTCATATTAATATGCTTATTGTAAAGCTTCGTACACACCTGAACAACAAACCGAGGAACAAACAGAACAACGAACCGAACGGCAATCGGAACATTAATTTGGACGGTGCTACGTACGAATTTTAGAACAGATTCGCAAGTCCTGATTGTTCCACGAACGGTTTGCGGCGTTCCCGCAACTTGTCGGTTTTTTCTCCGACATCAAAGAAAATGCGCGCGAATGCGTTTGCAGGTTTGGACGAATCTAAACAAAACGGCGAACAAACTTATGCGAGAGAATTAAATTATTTATTTTTTGTCCTCCCTTTTGTGGGTTTGTTGTGTTTTAGGTAATATTATGGAGTTGACAGAAGAAAAATGTTTTAAATTAATCAGTGTTTAAGAATGCAAGAAAAAAATGATGTCCCTATTAGCATCATTTGGGCGGAAATTTCCAAAATAAAAAAAAAGGAGGTAAATTATAATTTTTCTCTTCTTTGTGCGTAAAATTTGGTTGGCACTATCTTCTTGTTTTCCGCAATTTTTCTTCTCAATAATAAATATATATGAACTGAAAACTACTGAAAATAATTATGGGAACAGCACAAACGTTCCGTTTGTTGTTCGGATTGTGGAAATCATAAAAGATCGTTTGTCGTTCTGTTTGACTTTTGGTTCGTTGTTATGTTTGTTGCTCGGTTTGTTGTTCAGGTGTGTACGAAGCTTTACAACTTAAGCAACAATTTTTTGGCGAATAAAGATTAGTTTGTGATGTAATATTAGAAACACAAATTTATATCATATCAAATGTATGACAACTTAAAAACCAAGAACGTGTATGTTATTGCTAAGAAATTATTAAGGAAAAAGCGCAATTGCAGTGTAAATATTTATAATTAGATATTTTCGAAAGTTTATAAGTCCTCTATTGTAATCTTAATACTTAAAAGATAATCCTGTCCATTAGCATTATAAGGAAATGGCTTTTACTTTATGAATAAGTTTCAATAACAATAGAATATCCTTGCTTGTTTAATTTACTTCCTTTGAGTCATATTGCTCTAAGGGTTGTTACATTGGTGATTAGAAGTATGTAATAAATAAACAATTACCTACTGTTTGAGAAGGGTAGTGTGAACCAATAAATAAAGTAAGAAATGTAAATTCCATTTTAGTTTAAAATTTCAAGTGTTGTGAAAATGCCACCTCATCTCGGTGCTGATTTGAAAGCGCGGATTGTTTCGGAATTAGCGGCGGGCCGTAGCGTGCGTAAAATTTCACGTATGTTAGATATACCAAAAGCACCGTAGGGCATTACCGAGTAAAATGGAATCTTGAACACACTTTGGAAAGAGCCATCGGAAGTGGTAGACCTAAAGTATCTACACGTGCTCAAGATCTCGAGTTGTTTCATTACGTAACAGAACAACCATTTGCTACATACTCCAGGGCTATAGCAGATACACATTTTCCCGGATGCCGTATAACTGCACAAAAAGATTAAAGGAGGTGGGAATAAAGAAGTATAATGCTGCTGCGAAAGAAGTTCTCAGTGACGAAAATATGAGACGTCGTCTGGAATTTGCAAGGCGATATGTGAACGAACCTTTGGAATTTTGGAATCGAGTGATTTTTAGCGACGAAAAAACGTTCAATAGCCGCAACGATGGACCACTAAAAGTGTTTAGAATGGAAGGAACTCGTTACGAAAATAATCACATATGTCCTAAAAAACGAAGTGGTTATTTTTCTGTGAATGTGTGGGGTTGGGTTAGCGCGCGGGGTCCAGGAGTTTGTTGGGCTATCGATGGACGTCTTGATTTTGCTGCGTATTTAGATATTTTGGAAACTATTATGAAACCTTCAGTCGAAGTGTTTTATCCAGACGAAGATTATATTTTCCAACAAGTAAGTATTCTTATTTCACTATACTTTCTCAAAAAATAGTTCGGGATCTGTTGAATTAACATTTTCATAATGTATTTTTGTTGTTAAAGGACAACGCCCCTATTCATACTTCGCGGGTTGTGCGCAATTGGATACGAGAAAATAACTTGGAGCTGTTACCCTGGCCAGCAAAAGCCCAGATTTTAACATTATCGAAAATGTTTGGGCTCGAATACTTGCTGTTATCCGAAGACAACAAGGGCCAAATTTTATACCAGTAAACCGTAATGCACTAATTGCAGCCATTGATACCGCATGGGAAACGATTAATATTAATTATATTGATTTATATAGTAATACCTTTATTTAAAAAAAAAAAACGTTTTCATTTAATTTTAAACTATAACTTGGTATCTTTAATTATGTAATAAATTCTTGTCAAAAAACTAAATATATACGTTGACAATAAGAATTGCCTTAGTTTTTATTTTCACTTTTTATATTAACTACAGAAAAAATGAAACGTCATAAAATATACATTTTGTAAGGACTAAATATTATGAATAGAGAGTTTAATGATTTTTTTTAATAACTTACAATAATTAGTAGGTTAGATTTATTTAAAAATAAGTAATAATCAGTCAACCCAAAAACCATGTTTAGTTTTTTGATTTAATTTAAAAGTTATTGCTTGTAGACGTTTTTTAAATCAAAATTATTTCTAATTTTATTTTGTAAACATTTCCTAAACAAAATTTTGATTCGATAATTAATCGAGCTATGGTGTTTAATTAGCGATACCTTCAAATATATTCTTTAAAGAAAAAATTAAGTAAGCAACGTAAATTACCTATTTTCTAAAACGTGCTTAGTGTAATGATTCATTCTACAGTCCTTCTATAAGATAACCCCTGCTGAGACTACCTGCTGTTAGAATTGTAAATGATACCCTTAAACCCGCTTCACAATGTGCAAACTTTTGTTTACAGAAATTGTGGTGTCCAAGTTTTAAATTTCATGAGTGTACGTTGATTGCAGAATCGTGAATGTCCCATAATTGCGAATGTTCAATGTTTACACTGAATTTTTACAACTAGAATAGAAATTGCAAGCCCCTAACAACATTTCGGGATAATTTGTTAAAAGGGTTATAAAAAATGGGGTACAATGACCAACATATATAGGGTGTTTAAAAAATACGTTCTAATATTTGGCCCACTTATTGATATCATCAGTACAAACAAAAAGGTCAAAATAAACATAAGTCCAAATATCAACTGTTTCCGAGATACAACCTGTTTGTGAAATTAAAATAATTTACGCTCAGTAGAAATGATTCGTCGTATTTGTCAAGTCAGCTAAGGAAGTGGGTAAATCAAAGGTCATATTTATTTTAACGAGGTTTTCAATAGAATAAATATCAGTATAAATACAACATTTTAACTACAAATGATTCTTAAAGAAGATATTCAACATGTCCTCCTTCCAATAGTATACATATTTGGCATCTCCGTAAAAGTGAACGCCGCACTCTCTCAAAGAGTCCCGGATTTGTACGAACAGTCTGGCAGGCATGTTCAATTCGTTTTTGCAACTCATCTAAATTATTCATAGGACTTGATTAAACTAATGTCTTTAAATACTCTCGAATACGAAAGTCGAGCGGAGTGAGGTCGGGTGATCTAGGTGGCCATGCAATTGGACCTCTTCGCCTTATCTACTTGCCATTGTAATTTCTGACAAAGACTGCATAATGCGCAAGAGCTCCATCGTGCATCAACCACATATTAGATCTTAGGTTGAGGGGTACATCTTCTAACAGCAGTGGCAAGGTATTCCGCAAGAAGTCAAGGTGCAATTGACTAGTCAAACGGTTAGGTAGGAAACAAGTTCCTATCAGATGGTCTCTCAACACACCAAGCCAAACGTTGATTAAAAATCGGTGTTGATGATTCGATTCAACAATGGCGTGTGGGTTTTCGTCGGCCCAAACATGGCAATTATGGAAATTAAAAATGCCATTTCTTGTGAAACCAGTAAATAACATTTTCGTAACAAAATTTGGATTCTTTGCACCTTTGTCAGCATGCTTCGACAAAACACCAGTCGTGCGGCACAGTAAGAGCCTGTACCATTTGAATATGGTATGGGTGTAATTGCTGCTCCGTAACATTCTCCAAATTAGGGAAGAATTAATATTTGTTTCAATAGTGATTTTTCTACTAATTACCGGGATTTTCTTTAATTCTTCTTACAATGTTAAGTTCTGTCTCGGGAGTAGAAACTGATCTGGGCCGACTACCATCACCGTTCTTTGATTTAAACAATTCAACTTTGGATAAACGTTGATGTAAATTTGTAAAAAGTTTGGCACACAGAAGTACCCGATTTGGGAATGCTTCGGCATAAAAGCGACGTGCCCCATAAGCATTTCCATCAGCCTTGCCATACATGAAATGCATGTCTGCCATTTCTGCGTTGGTATATTCCAGCATATTTGAAAATTTCAATAATATGCAACAGCAACAACGACTAACACTAAATAACACAATGATTACAACATCTGCGGCAACTAGACTGACAGAAACGAACAAATTTTGTTTTGTTATTTCCATAGCTGACGTGATAAATACGACGAATCACTCCAACTAGGCTTAGTAATATTAATTTCAAAAACTGCCTGTATCTCGGAAACGGTTGATTTTTAAACTTATGCTTATTTTAACTTTTTGTTTGTACTAATGAGATCTATAAGTGGGCCAAATATCGGAACGTATTTTTTAAACCCTTGTATAAAATCTGCGGGTATACACTTGAATTTTTAAATTCAAATGCATTTGATTTCACGACTGTTAATGTGTAGCTCCCGGATGGAATTACAAATTGTAAATATCAAGTAAACTGTGACTTTTCGGGAAAAGTAAAATTACTTTTTATTTCTACTCCTAAATAGACGCCTTTTATCTAATTTAACCGACTCTCTATCTCTTACAGTTTCCGAGATCTCAATGGTGTCGACATGAAATGGTCTCCATCTGGTATATTATAACAAGACTTTTAATGTGAATTTAATTTAATAAACAGTTTTATAAAAATTTGGTCAAAACAAAACTGTACTGATATTAAACATTATCAGTTTGGTGCTTTGCCACTATGATGAGACTTTGAAGGGGTTTACACAACAAACTTAATACCCAGTAGCAATAAAATTTCTAATATTTAAAATTTTTTTTTGTTGGTTGAATTAAAATAATTGTCACAACTTTAATAAAATTAACGAAGTCTTGATAACGCTCACACTGGATAGAGCAAAACGTCAGCTAATTAAATGAAAGGTAGTCGTTTTTAATTTCATCGTTACAAGGATATTCAGCTATAACTAGAATTTAGAGGATTATTAAATTTAACTTAGTAGAATTCTAATTCTATTAAACCAAAAAAAAATGGAAGTTATAATATTTATGAAAATTGATAGAAGTTTTCGACAAGAAAAACAAAATTTAAAACATCGTGTTTTTAAAAAGAATTTAATCTATAATAGATATAAAATATTTACATTAATATATCTTATTTAGAAAATTTCATCTCGCTTATTTTCCAAATTATTAGTTTTTGTCGGTGTAAATCAAAATCATATTACTCATTGTTATAGTTTTTTACGTTTCAATTGTTTACTTAATGTTCGGTTTACTTTTAGGTAACAAATTAGAAACAAACAAAAAATTTATATTACATGCTTCAAATAAATTTATAAAAAATCAGAAATATTAAATTAAACTTAACAATAAAAATAGTTTATTTTCAATTAAAAGTAAGTTAAAATAACAAAAAAACAATAGAAATGCCGAGTTTTGATGAAAAAATCGATTCTTGAAAACTAGATATAATAACATATATTACTTTCAAAATAATAAATCATTATTTGAAAGTAAGACAAGAACTACAATTTACAAATTGTAAATAATAGGAGTTTTACATTGTTTAGTGAGTAAATAATGGTAAATCAATGATGTTCTTACAAACCATTACCGAATTAACGTTATTTGTTCTTTATTTAGTAGACAAAAATATATTGCAACGTAAAGGTCAACAATGACATATACTTTAAAAGTAAGTTACCCTTTTCAACTTTTTTTTCTGAGTACATTTATATTTTGTAATGTGAATTGCGGATTTGGCCTTAATGACGAGAACAACGAGTTATGTAGTTGCGTAAATCGTGTGATAGAAAATGTTTTTACGGAGGAAGACACACCACTGTTGGTTCTGCCATCACGGAGTGAAAACTACGTTTTCCCTACCAGTATCTCACAACCTCGTCTACTAGTTTCTAATCTACCACAAAATTTATTTAATTCTACGATTTCCATTAAAATGGGAATAGTTCTTTATGTGGACGGTTCTGAAAACATTTCAGAAAGAATAAATGCAGTGTTGAAAACGAAGATAGTTTTATTTAATATCAATCCAAGCATGAGATGGATTATAATCACACCAAGCTTTTTTATTGAAGATTATTTTTTAGAACTTTGGAAAAAAGGAGTACTTCACTTTGTTGTATTGGTCCACGGTTCTAAACTGCATCTATATACAAGTGATCCTCAAGCAAATTCTAACAACTGTGGAACGGCTTTAAATTTTGTAAATAAACAAAATTGTAATTCAAAAATTTATTTTGAATTTCCCGTAGTTTTAAGGAAATATTACAATTGCACTTTGATTTATACCACATTAAATGAATTTAAAAATAACGAACAACTTGGATATGCTGTAACAAATTTTCTCATAAACCTAATCACAAACCATTTAAATTCCAATAGTGTACATGAAGTGGGAATATATTACGAAAACCCGTTTATTATGTGTTCATATTTTTTAAGATTATTGATTGATTTTTCCCATAGTCCTATATTTTATAGTGCAAAAGCAATCTGGGCTGTTCCAAAGCCTAAAATGATTCCATTGATGGAAGTAATAAAGGTTATCTACTCAAGAACAGTTTGGACAGGGATTGTGTTTTCTTTCTTAATTACATCTATTGTTTGGTGGTTAATTCTTAGATACAAATATAAAGGGGTTCCTGGTAAGCGCGATTTTACACTGATTTTGTTGAACGTTTGGGAGTCTACGTTATTTGGATCAGTGAATACGGTTCCTGGGCTTTGGGCAATACGTTTTCTTATTCTTAGCTATATTGTGTATATTATTCACATACAATCTGTGTTTAGTTCAAAAATTGTAGAAGTCTTAACTTCACCTCAGTACGAACGTGGTATTCAAAATTTAGAAGAACTTTCTGAATCAAATCTTCCAATTATAATAAACAATCTCACAAAGTCGTATGTATTTCAAGATCTTTATATTGCGGACGACCATATCTATGATAATATATACAAATCGTTACGCGAAACTGACAAAAATAATATCGATGATGTCTTATTTGACTGTACAAGGAAAGCTCAATGCGCTGCATTTTTTTCAGGAGATGAAGAGAATTTAAATTATTCTTTTCTTGAAAACTCACGTATAATTAAAGACAATTCGGTTACAGGCAGCTTTGATTACGTTTTGATAATGCATAATACTAATTACTTGTTTTTAACTGTAAATAAAATTGTGTACATTCTTGTTGAAAGTGGTATAATAGAAAATTTTGTAAATGAGTTAGAAAATAGCAGAATTGGAATAGTTTCGACAGAAACAAGTGGACCACTACCACTGACGGTTGATCACCTATATATTACTTTCGTTTTCCTAGCTGCAGGTTTGTTAACATCAATGTTTGTTTTTATTATTGAAATGTCGATAAACTCGTTTCAAGATAAATGATTTGTTGAATTTATGCACAATTGAAACTCTAACGTTAACAACTAAAAACGACACTTCACGATAGGATAAGTACTTATTACTGGTATTGCAGTTAAATACAATTTTAAGCATTAATATACTTTTAGAAGTGTTAAATGAAATAGATTAGGCTTCCACATTTAGCGTCAGGTCTTGTTTAATAAATTTTATTTCTTAACAAGTGACAAACTGGAAATTATATGTGTCGTTGCATTTACTTACATTTGATAATTTAAATTGTATGAACAATAATTTAGGATATGCGAACATAATATTAAAGAATCAAACAACAAATGAGAGCATACGTTCTATTTGTTGCGTAGAACCGAAAATCTTTGCTTGCGCTTGTCAGCTAGAAACACATAATGTATTGGGACAATACATTAAGTTTAATTATTGTTCTTACCAGTTCCATTATCGAGACAGAAACAGAAACGGTGAGAAATATGGACAACAGGAGGTCGCTTTATCTCTATCTCCCTCAGCCCAATGCAAATTTAGTTTCTCTTTTACGCGACAGATCTACATTCAGCATTATAAGCATTTTTATTCAAATCATTTAACGGTTTGTTTCAAATAATGTGTGATCTTGATTTACTTATAGGGATTTTTATAACTTTTCTAAATAGCTATACTCTGGACATTTACATACATTTGTTATTTATATCCCCTATATGTTGTTTAAAGTATGTCTTATGGACATCCATTCAATGTCTAGGATATACGTACATTATTTAGTCATTACCTGGATGTCCACTACATATTGAGTGTTGTAGAGGATACATTAACTTTAAGTACACTGTAAATATAATAATTTTATATTTTTAAAAACTAATTTATTTATTTAACTTTAACTAATTATAGAATCACAATTAATATTCATTTGACTGTTTGACAAAGCTCCTGGTACAAATAAATGATCGTTTTATAGAATCTATTTGTTTATTTATAGAATTTTGTAGTATCTAAGTCTTTCGATATATAAACTTTTGTAATTAAAGACATTGATCTCAAAAAGGTTCCTTTTGTAATTTGCGAATTATGACAATCGTAACATTGAAAAAAAAACATAAGTGAAAGGTTCACTGCACATTTAAGAATACAAATAGACGTAGTTAATAAATTAGCATTAATCAAAGTAACCTAACAATTTATTTTCAAATAAAGAAGCATACAGTACAATGAAACATACCTTTGCTTTTATTTTGTAAAAACTGTTAAAACTGTTTTCAGTTTATGTAACAATTTGGATGTTAATAAGTATAACGATATATCGCATCAGAAAGTGTCACTGTTTTAATTATATGTTCTTTGAAGTCTTTCTACATAAATGATTTAAATAAACAATTGTTACAATAAGAATATTTAACTTCATATAAGCGTAACATTATAAGTATTGTTTAGTATTGGGTTCTTATGTGTTATATGCCTAACGATATATTAGTTTATTCTAAAACATGTAAATTTGACATCATATTTTTGTATTTTTATAGTATAAATTTAACGTTAAAAAAGAAATAAATTTTATATCATCTTAAACAATGAATAATTTATTTCTTTTTGTAGCTTCATAATCAAAACTCTCAAAACTTTTAACAATATCTGTTCTATAATAATTTATTGTCAAGTAGTCAAACTCATAATTCGGCTACAAAAAATTTCATGCATTCACAATTTGACTTTATTTTGCTGACTATATTTTTTAATGAATGTGATTATTTCGCTCTTAGAAACTTTAATTATTATGTATGTGAAATAGCTTATTGTTAAAAACCGTAACCTTGCAACCAACGCCTTTAACTCTCCAACATCAATAAGATTAAAATGGAAAAGTCCGAAAATATCGATACAGTTAGAGAAACGCAATGAAAGTTAATTCCTAAATTTCAGACTGTCGATCCCTAATTTATTTTTGAGTTTAGATCACATAAAATATTAAAAAAAATAATGCAATAAAAAATTCTCATTTTACCAAAATAAACTGCAGATCACACTATGACAATTTTTGTTAATTAAAGGGAATGTGGTTTCCAATCCACAATGTGAGTATAGAACTAAAATAAAGATCGTTACACATATTGTAGAATATTGTCACATTTATATTTGTAATTAAACAATTATTGAAGCTATATTGTTGTATATTGATTCAAAAGACTTAACCCAAAAGTTGTTCAACTCTTTTGCGTTTTTATTAAGTTTACTTTCTATTTGTGTATTAGCTTCAACATGTGATCATTGTGAGGTGGTGTAAATTACAAATGGTTGATGTTGTCCTTGGTGTATGTGCTTATTAGAAGGTTAGTGTGTGTTTATTTAACATATTGTAAGTAAGGGCGGTGAGCAGACAGGAAAGTAACAATTAACTGATGTTTTGTAAACTACAAACTGTGTATAGGACAGGCAGCCCATGTTCTCTGCTTTATAGCCCACCTCTCTGCGTAGGTAGCAAACGGGGTTATCCCACAGTTGAGACAATAACCATGAGAGGCTCTGGTTTGGCAGTAGTATGACCAACCCGCTGACAGGGTTGAAATCTTGGGACGTAGTCCGCCTCTCTAACCTTGTTTCAAAATCAACCCGAGTCAAAGTCAAAGTTAACGAAAGTTAGAGTGTTCCCGCATTTACTGGGTTTTGGGTTAGACGGATGTGATGATCAGCTTTATAGCCTGAGAGCTTTTGGGGAAGGGGTAGTAATTTCTTCTACATTAAGAATCACGAGAGTTTTTGGGGCGAATACTGTTGATATTTGGGCAGGTCGAGATATTATCCTCAAAAAGATTTTCCGGCGGTCTTTCTGTCCTTCTTAACCTCTCTATGAAGTTTCATCTGAATGTCACTTTATATGATCTCGCGTATGAGCTGCCTTATTTAGGTCTGATTAGGGCGGTATTCTTATTCGAAATGCTAGTACTAATGGTATTATTATCCGATAAGTGCGGAGACGTTGTGGTGACATCCATTAGGTTTTGATTGCTTTTTAGATCAAAGGTTAAGTGTTCTTTGACCAGTTCTCAATTTACGCAAGAATAGCAAAAATAAATAAAAATTCTCCACAGTTTCTGTAGGTAGTCTGTACGGTTGCCATCACAAATATTTGTGGACAAATACACTATGCCTACTAAGGGTGCGCTGTCGATTTTGTTGAGGTGTGATTTAAAACCCAGGATTTGGTTTAAGATTTTTTGCAATAGGGTTTGTGGTTGGTCATGCTGGTCTATAGTATTTATCAGTTTAGTTTTATTAAATGCCCTCTTTGGCCACTTCCGATCCAAGAGTTTCATAAACTCTTTATAGCTAGGGTTCTGCAAGAGAATAAATTGAATTTTCATTTCTCTCCTAAACATTGTTTGTTTGGAGATTGCTAGTTATTGGGTGTTTGTTAATAATTTTTCCGTTAAGGATACGAATTGGTTTTTGTGTCGCTAGAAGTTTTTTTGTCATACAGAAAATTTCAGGATTTTTTTTAGCATAAAACTTTTTTTAAGGGGGTAGAAAAATTCCTCATAGGACCACCAGCAACTAGTACTACTGGTTGTGCGGGATTTTTTACAAACTAAAAAGCCTCTTCTTGCTCCTTCCTATTATACCTTAGCAGTAATCTACATTGCTGAGGTTGTTTTGTCAAGGTTTTAGGCGCCTTCCTTTCATTGGTTTTTGTTCTTCACCTTGTTCTTTATTTTCCAAACGTTGTTCTTTTATTAATGCCTTCTTATAAGCTGGAGGTTTCTGCAGCTCTACTCCATACAGCTGCTCCCTATACTATAATACACTTAGTCACATTGCATACCAGTTGCCTATTCTCCCATCTTGGACCTCTAATCTCGTTTTACTTGCTTTATCTATTACGTATATGTACCCCAAAATTGTCATTGTCATGCAGCATAATTCCTAAATACTTAATCGCCCTTTTCGATTCTATTATTAGCTCTTCTACCATAAATACGAGATTTTTTTTTGGTTTCTTTATTATCACCGTTTTTTTGGTGCCAGTTTTAGTTTGTTTTTTTTTCATTTACCCAGGTATATTTTCAATCGATTTATTCGTAAACCCAACTACTTTTCTTTGCGTGTCTGCATATTGCCTCTTCAGGACAAACCTTAAAAAAAAACCTTGCTCGTATATTGCTGCCTTTACTGTCTCATCCACCTGCTGCAGCACCTGAAGTTGCATCTAATACTTTTTCAATGAGTAACACAACATCATCTTAATTTTCCATAACTATAATTAAACGTCAAAACGTACGTCAATTTTCTTTAGAGTTTTTTGTGTGTGTGTTTTTTAGGGTTTTGGTGCAAATATAAAATATGGAAGGTGATCAGTACCTTACAGTACTCCATGGTCAACAAGAAAACATGTTGTTCCTGAGAATCACCACTTTGGTATCCGGACCTGGTCATCAAGACCCTCCCGGATATTTAGGAAAAATCTACAACACAATTTCACAAAACACAATCATATTACACACTTAATTAATATTATTACATGTGAATACTAGGGTGGGTAAGGGTGGCATGTTTAGGTTTTAGTGGTTTTCCTAAACCTTGAAGTAAATGCTTTGCCAAGAAGAACCAATCCGCAATTGCACACGGTTTCGTCACCACACTGTACAGGTTTATACTGATCTTCTGGGACACCATACATAACACTTACATCACAATACAATATTTAAAATGTACCATACGATTAAATAAATTAAATAAATAACTATAATTTACCATAAAATATATTACATGATATTTGCAAACACACTGGTCAAAGTAAGTTATAATATTAACATATTGTCAATTCGATTCCTTTAGATTCGATATTTAAATCGAGTAATAAAAATCTGCTTTTTGTTCTACAGTCGGTAGTGATATTGAAGAATATCAGTTTGTCTAATAAATTTTGGCATGTAATGTTATAAACTTACTGTAATTTTGTCAAAACAGGGTTTTAAGGTTGAAAAAATTAGTCACGAACAGATCTTCGTGAAGTAAGTCGTTAATAAGAATCTTATTAACTCCTTAAGCTTTGTACTATGGCTCACTAGTAGAACTTAAAAAAATATGCATTTTATTAAAAAAAAACCTCAAACAATCTTTTTTAAAAAAATCAAAAACTACCTATTATTTAAAAAAAATTAAACTTTTGGTTAGAAAACAAAAAGTTAATAATTACTTTATTTAAACTTTGGAAACATCTAAAATTGTATAGTTTTCTCAAAAGAAGGTCGCATAACTTATTACTAAAACACATAAAATAGAAATATGACAAGAAAAATATTTAGACAAGTACCAAGTAACAGTAATTATTTAGGCCAGGGGAACTGCGGGTAAGACAAGATAGTGAGGTAAGATGGGCCAGGGTTATTTGTTGATTTTCAACATCATTATAAGCATGTAAATAAGCTTCGTAGCCGTTTATATCGTACAAAAACACAATGACTTATTAATATCAATTTTAAAATATAACTGTTTTATGTGTTGAGAACTACTGGTTTAGAACCTCTCTTTAGTACCACAGGTTACTAATAAAGAGTTATGTTTGTTGTCAAGTTTTATAATTTATATGATTATAACAATCATAACATGGTGTCAGGTTAAAACTCATACTTAGGAAGCATTTTCGGACTAGGTGAATTGGGTTAAATTGTCTTAAAATTATCTGAGGAATTCTCCGGTCTTCGTTTGTCAGAGAGTTTCTGGACACCCTGTATAGTACAAAAGAAAATGGAGATACATTGAGAAGGAATAGTTCTCATTTAAAACAATCATATACTGACGTTCAAATTGAATCTACTGTAAATTTTAATAACGAGTTTCCACCATTCAATGTAGTAGCAAGTCCAAATGTTATAAATAGTACAAACGAAACCAAAGTTCTATCTACCGACAGTGAAAGTTGCAAAGTTCTTTCCTCAAAAAAAATATTGTAAAACCTAAATATTTAGATGATTTTGTCTGTCAAGTTAAATAAGTTAAGTTAAAAGGGGGATGTTCTATATGTTGAGAACAAATCGTATGTACGCCGTAGGCTTTAGGTTACTAATAAAAAGTTACGTTTGTTGTCAAGTTTTATAATTTATATTTTTATAACAATCATAACATTCAGTAAATGAAATCTCCTGTCTTAATTGATTACAGTTTGTTCCACCAAATGATGGGCCTTCTTATAAGAGTATTTTTTGGAGTGGACTATTAAAACTCCATGTACTTATTACGTGCCGTGACCGAAACGTTGACACATATGTAGTTCTTGTTAAAATATTTTTTGTAAATTTTAAATGTTTGTCCTAGTGCTAGTTTTTATGATTGTTAAAAATCTGTTATCTATTTTAACAGTTTGTCACATTCAAACAAACACATAAAACGCAAAAATTTTATATGTATATTTTTTAAAAAACATTTTTGAAACCTGTTTGTTATTTTCCATTAAAGAATGCTTTGAGAAAAGCCGGGCAGATTGGTCGAAACCTTGGCAAAAATAACCAACAGAAAAATACCAAAAACTGCACCAAAAACTTGGCAAAAATAACTAACATATGCTTTTAATGTCATTCTCACTACCGCACCTCCTTTATTGAAGACTTAGTATATGAGAAAACCAACATTAATTGTATTTAAAAAAAGTTCAAAAATAAAATGGTTTGATTATGATTCCTCCTCACTGTACCAATCGTTTACAACCAATTGATGTATCGTTTAATAAAACATTAAGTGTCTACTTCGTTCTAACCCTGGCAAGGTAATTACAATGTTTCAAATTGTGGAAATATTTGGCAAAGCCTTCCTTCAAGCCACAACTATGGATTAAAAAAATGTGGCATATGGCAGTATGATCCATTAAAATTTAAATTAAATGGCTTTGTTGCACGGATGCAACTGAAATTTTGCTTTCCGAATCATAAATAATACCCTCTGATTCAAATGTAGAATACCTATAATAATTTTTTTGTCTCATGGTAATGACACCGAACTACAAGATTGCACATCATCGTCAATAAAAAAAAAAACACAAGATGATCTTGTTCCTGGATGTTCTTTCCATTTTGCATCACAGACTGGACTAGTAAATTATCGAAACTATAATAGGCATGTCGTAATCTTGATTCCGTTTTCAATATTTTATGGCAATTTAAAAAAGTAAGAAATTCCATCTCGTCAGGGTAAAACTGTTATTTCAACATCTTTACCATATAAGAAAGAACTAACCGTATTAAAAAAAAAGCAATGCTATCTAAACTAAAAGTATCAAAAATTAAAAAAACAAAAAACAAGAAGAAGTCAAAAAATATAAACCAGCTCAGAAACATTCAAAGAGGATTGTGAATGTTTGCATCGTTCTGGTTTATATTCTAAATCCAACGAAAACTGGGTACCCTGCCAAATTTGTAAGCAGTGGGTACATGAAACGTGTGCTAGTTGTGAGAATCATAGTACATTTATATGTGAAATATGTGAATAAATTGTTGATCCCATGTAACCCCCATCCTATTTTTTTATACAAGAAATTTGTTTTCTGTTTATTCCGTTTAAATATTTAATGTTTGATCAATGAGTTAATTCTACATTTTATTTATGTTTAACTTTGACACTAACTTTTCTTATAGGAGAGGATGGTAAATAATTAAACTAAATGTTTAATTTTTGGCAACGTTTCGCCTTTCTAGTGTGAAGACTTCTACAGCCATTAATTAATGTTTTAGTTGTATCAAAATTAAATTAAAATTGAGAAAGATATAGAAGTATAATTTATTTTTAACCTTCACTATCCCTGTCTTATCATTATATGTATTTTTCTACGCTGACTAAGAAAATCGCTAGCATTTTACAATATTTCAACTAATTTTCGAGATATTCAAACTAACTAACAGTATTTTGGCTGTAAGTTTGGTTATGAGCCGTACATTAACGGCTTTTTTTGAGTATTGTTCACATACTTAGTTAAATAAAAACATAACTATCTGGAGGACACGCTGATTGTAAACCGAGGATATGGCGGAGATAATCCAGAGGTTGGTGTTCTAACAATACGGAGACGTTAGCAACGAAGACGAAAAATCAAGATAATTCTATTTAATAAACACCAAAAACTGGCATGTCGGTATAATAACTTTATTTTGATAGGTAGAAGTAGAAATGTTATGATTGGTAATTGGACTTCTTGAAGGAGGAGCTCCATAAACCATAAAATTGTTTATTTCGGCAACGTTTCGTGTGCTAAAGATGCACACTTTATCAGACCTTATAAACAGAAGATGGTCCGTTACATAAAAGATACGGACACCACAACAATAAGATAAAGACGTCACAAAATAAATAAATTAACATGTAACACAAATAATAAATATATATGTATATAAAATACAAAATTTGTCCAGGCAAACATACATAGAAATTTCCTGTTTGCGGCATGGGAATTTTCAAACTGCAACAACGCAAAACTTAAAGATCCTATTACACTTCAAAGGTTACATTTTTCCGTATGAAGAAATTGAATATTCACAAACTTACGAAACGGGGAATAAACCTCTAACTAACTTTAAACTCGAAATTCATTTATTCCTGGTGCCCATGTTACGTGTGTAACTCACGTAACTAAACTCTACGAAAACTGAACGTAGACTCTTTTAAAACGGCCGTTGAGTCATTCTTATGATGACGAGTGCACGTACCACCACTAGAACTTTCTAGGCGATGAAAATTCTAATTACATTAAGTAAATCACAATAAGACCGCGAGTTTATTTTATTTCAAAGTTAAGTCGATGAACTGGCTGCGACTTGAAATGATGCAAGATAAGAAAATGGGACGAATACCACGTACAATCCCAAACGAAAAACAATTTTATCGTGTGAATAAAATTCAACGCAATTTAAGTATGCATAAAAAAATTTACATTATTTTAAAGGGAAAATTCTAAAAAGGTTACAACAGTTTGCATTGACCACGCAATTAATGTTCTATAAAGATAATCTCTAAATTACAACATAAATAAATTTTTAATTTTTTCTTCTTCCTTTCTTACTTTCTTCCTGTCGTTTATTTCTTCTTTACTTGTTTAATTCTCTTAACTCGCTTACCATTATTATGCAGAATTTGTCTCCTCCCTCTTTCTTGTTCTCTTAATTCTTCACATCCCCATATCTTGTGCTACAGGTCTAACTTTCTTTTCCCGTTTTTCTATTAATGTTTATTATAGTTTTTTTTTTTTTAATGCTGGTTTTAAATATTCATTAACTTAAGTTATATGCAATCTTAGCTAATTGTGTGGATAAGCTGTTAGCGGTGTACCATAAACTTTTCGTTTGCTGATTATAAGTTATTTGCCTTGATGAATTATATTATTTTGGTTTTTTAGAGAAATTTTTTTAGTTTCATTAAACAGTACAACTAATCTAAAATAAATTTATTTTATTTGTATTTACTATTAATTTTTTAGATTATTTTTATACATGATGTCATATACCGACTTTCTAATAAACCATCTAATAAACATAGTGTTAGGATAAGGGTACGTAGCGGCTGTATCTTGGAAATTTTTAAATTTAGAGTTTTGAGAAAAATCTTGATAAACAAAGTAGAAAAAATGAAGAAAAAAGTTCACGCTATGTAGATAGGTTGGACGATGAGCCATATCTTTATATCTGTTCAAAGGAAAGGAACACCAACTGCAGCGTCTATTTAACCAACAGAAAAACAGAAAGAATTGCACCAAAAACTTTACTCGGACACGTGTTTCAACAGCTAAGCTGTCATCATCAGCGATACCGATACTAAAATTAAAAACAACGGGAAGCTTATATATACTATCTGCTTATCACGCATCGTTAAACTTAATTGATTCTTAGATAAGCTTAAATAATTCCGAAAATCCTAATGGACCGTTATCATCATAATTCATAAGCAAATTTCTGTTTTTAAAATTTCTAAACTTTCATAAGAATCAAGTTCGTTTTTATTATCTACCCTCTTAATTAATTCAATGTCGCCTACTCTATGGCCATTTTCAAGCATATGCATGGCAACACTGGACTTATCTGTGCGATGATATTTGACATGAGCTACGTGCTCTTTAAAACGAGTTTTAATAGGTCTCTTGGTTTGCCCTATATATACTTGGTTACAGTCTTTACAATTAATTTTATATATTCCCGATTTATCACACATTTCTATTGGGTCTTTCGGATTGCCTAAAAGATTTTGCAAGTTGTTACTACTAGAGGTTACTGTTTTATAATCAAATTTTGAAAATATTTTTGAAGACCTTTTGTGTATGTGGGATAATTTGGTAATTTGACATATTTCTTATCTATTTTGCTATTACTAGTTCCTAACGTTGTAATGTTTCTAATGTTTAACTTATGTTTATGTTTTCTAATTATGTTTGTGACAATTGATTCTTAAAAACCATTGTATGATGCAATCTGCTTAATATTTCGCAGTTCTTTATCAAAGTTTTGTTTTGACAATGGGAAATGTAATAATCGGTGAATCAAAAATTGAAAGATGCAAGTTTATGTTGCATACTATGGTTGGAATCATTTGTTATAAACCTCATAGTGTTAGTGTCTTTACGATAAATATCTATATCTAGTTTGTTGCCATTTCTTGTCACTAAAGTGTCTAAGAAAGGTAACTTAAGGTTTGTTTCTGTTTCATAGGTAAACTTAATCGTCTCAAATTTTGAATTTAAAATTTCTACAAATTGCTGAGGGCTGTAAACTTTATTGTCGATGACTGCAAAAACGTCATCTACATATCTACACTAAATTCTAGGAAAATATTTTATATTATTTTTCAAATCAGTTTCAAATTTACCCATGAACAGGTTAGCCATAAACGTAGATAAGCTGTTACCCATTGTTGTACCATAATTTTGTTGATAAATAATATTGTCAATTTGAAAGTAGGTTTGACTCATACATAATCTTGCTAATTTAATAAAATTATCTACTTCTGAATTGTCTAAATGGTTTTGGTGTAACATATCTTTCAAATAATCTAAAGTGATATCTATCGGAACGCTTGGAAACAATGAACAGACATCGAATGAAACTAAAACTTCGTTCTCAGTCAGCTAAATGTTTTTAATTTTTTCAATAAAATCGTATGAATTTTGAACACTGAAATTTGATTGCTGATATTCAAAACTGTTGAATTTATTTGACAACAGTTTTTGGTGCAGTTCTTGGTGTTTTTCTGTTGGTTTACATCTGTTGATTTATGACATTTTTTTGTATCTGTCATAATAAGAGAGGGGCGGCTAATAGACTTTTTAATATTTATATTCTAATATCTCTTAAACCAATCAAGCTATTTAAATTTTTATTGATCTTGTATGAAATAAAAAAACATTCTCAGATCTTTTAAGAAAAATTTTTTGTTGCGTCCTTCAGTCATTTTTTAACAAGATTTAAGTAAAAGCTTTATTGATTTGTATATAAAACAAAATGTTGAATTTCGGTCGAGTACCTTAAAATTGGATCAAGTTGTCTTGGCTAAAAATAACAAATCGCTGCAAATGTAACTTCTAACTTGAAAGATTACGGATTTGACAACTGTTAATAGTTACTTCTGATAGTTCCTGTGACTTATATATTGAGTTTTTAATGTATTTTTTGAGAAATAAGCCAATTACAAACGGGAAGACGTATAACAATTTTTTTCAATTTGTTCTTATTCATTTATTATGAATTTTTTTAATCAAAAAAAACCGCGGCGTATTTAATTAAACGACATCCATATACGCTGCAGCGTGTGTTGTTTAACAATTTTGATGCAAGTATAATAAACACTAGCATAACAATAATATTATTTTAAATTTACCAATTCTGAAATAATTTATAATGTACAAAAAAATTTGTTTCTGAAAAAACGTATAATCCATATTTTTACGTGGACATTGTAACACGAATTGACTTAGAACTACGTTTTGTTAGTTTCTTGCTGAATCAATAAAGTAAAGTTCAATAACAATTGGGCGACGTTATTGTATTTGAACAACACTAATAACACTGAAGTTCTCAACTTAACATCGTTGTGGATACCCAAACAGAAAGCAACATACTCGATTAACATCAGCAAACATATTACGCAACAACTGGTTTATTTACTCGATTGAAACGTACTTACGTGCAACAAATATTACTTCGAAGCTAGATAATATGGAGTTATTTAGTCTAAACAAGGTCTAGAGTTTATGTTTGCATTTCAACAAATATAAAAGTTGGTATCTGAAAAACAAAATTCTCACATAATTGGTGAGTATGTACCCTTGTAATTCGTGTTAATGTTTATCAATACCAAAAAAATCAAAAATAGGACATTTAAATGTACGTACCCATATGTAAAAATAACTCGAAAAGGTCTTTTAATTGTATTTTTCCCCCCCGTTTTTTACTGAAATATATTGATCTGAACTGAACTTTACTAAACACTAGATGCCGCACATATTGTACAACAGTACAACACTCTGTTCCTCTCACTTCTGAGTGGTTCTAAAAGGAGGAAACAGTTGTCGAATGATTTTTTGTATTTGTATGTAATTGTACAATCTTTTGCAAATTTATAGTAGGCGATTCGAGATTGTTTTTTCGCCAACACTTAGTTGGCAATAATAACCGAAGAATTGACTTTTGTGACTATTTACACATCTGTCGACAAAATTTTAGTGCAAATACTAACAAATATTTTCTCAATCCAAGAAATTGTTTAAAATTACCACGATCACTAACATACGCAAAAAGATTATCCTATTAATTTTGTACGCATTCACGCATCTCTTTGTTTTTCGGGTGAAATATTTTCAGGAAGAATGTAAGTTCGCAAGTGACGGAAATTGGCATTTGACTTGGTTTTCTTAAATCTGCTAATGTATTCTTTACTTTATTTTTAGATTATACTTACTATTTTAGTATTAGTTTGTTAATGAAGGTATGTGTTAAAAATTCTGGGGTTTTGTAAAATCTTGATTTTTGAAAGAACAATGCAATTAAAAATTTGCACTTGATATCTGAACTTTATGTTAAGTTGGTACATATTTTCTAAAAATAATTGATTAACCTGCATATAGGGTGTTCACAGTAAGCGACTAAATTAGACATTTTTCAAATCACTTTTATAAATGGATTTATACACACGACATGTTTTTTACGGCCATACCAGCCTATTCACACAAGGTATTTTTTACAAGCAGCCGCCGCATTTGGAACACTTACCCAATTGAACATTTGGTATTGCATAGAATTCCTAGGTAAGGTTGAAAGTCAACGATAAATCATATATCCCCAGGATTTAGTTAAATTACCTAGATGAATTTTATATTTTAAGATTATTTATATGCAGCACGTCCGTAGAGTGCAAGCATTGGGATCTCCACTATTTGAAAAGATACGAAGTTGGTTAAATTGGAACAAATTTGCATATTGTGGTACTCAGTAAAACGCCTCTAAAATGCCTTTTTCTGAATTCTGAGCTTATTTGATAAGATAAGTGATAATAATAATAAAGAAAAAATTAACACTTTATATATTGCTACTTATTACGCTCTACATAGTGGTGTCATTAAATTTGAAATAACACGTCTCGTTTTTTAGAAGTCATCATCAATTTAATTTTTTTTATGACCGCTATCTTGAATTGTCAAACTTTTGAATTTGCATTTTTATTATGACTATGATGATGTATCATACGTTAAGGTTCCCCATATGGTTTGGTGAAAATTTTTGCAAAGAGTTCCTTGGAAATGACACTTTTATTTAAGAAATAATACATATAAAGATCATCACAATTTTAACTACTAAAATAAGAAGAAAGCATATTTTAAAATTAATCCAAAATTTCGGAAAGCGAATTTAGGTATGCTTGGAAGTGGAAGGTGCACAGTTCGAATACCTTTTATAATTTTCTTTGTTTCTTACTTTGTTATTTACAATTTAGTTTCACATGTGTTGTTGATTTAAAATAATATTAAAGAATTGTTTGTTGAAGTATTGATTTTATTTTCAAGACAACAATTTTCCACCAAACGAGGCAAAACTTTTACATACGATACATAGTCGTAAAAAAACAAATTCAAACATGTATAGTTAATGACGACTACCAAAAAACAAAACGTCGTATTTAGAATTTAATTACTGCATAATGTAGAGCGCAAAAAGTAACAATGACAAAGTGTTTAATGTTTGTATTTATCTTGTTAAATAAACTCAGAAACAAAATAAAAACCAATTTTCAAAATTTTGTTTTTCTGCAGATAACTCCGAAAGTAATCGGAATTTTTTTAATTTCAAAGAAGCATTTTACACAATACGCAACTTTGCTTTAATTTAACCAACATAGTATCTCTTCAAATAGCAAAGAAACCCATGCTTAAAATCTACGAACGGACACCCTGTATTTATGCGAATGTTGGGACGTACAACGTGTTCATAAAATTTATTTAAAGAAAAGTAAAAGAACTTTAATTAGAAGTAAAAAAAAATTACATTATTTTTGGTAGCTGATTCTACGTTTATCTTAGTTAGTATTTTAATAGATGTTACAACAGAAGGTACAGTCAAAGAACGATTTTTGGTTTTATTGAAATTGCCCTCAATATGGTTCGCCAATATAATAGTTTACAAGCTAAAATAAAAAGTGTGAAGGATTTTGCCACTTTCATACCATGGTCCAATTACACATTCAATTTAATTGGAAATTGTGCTGCGGAAGACGGTACATCAGCATGGTAGTATTTTGAATTTTCCTAAATCAATAAAGGGTGTTCTAGGCTTGAAAGAGTTATATAAGATATTAGAATAAACAACTGTTTAGTAAAACTTTTATGTTAGACAAATAGCTACGACAAAATGGCCCTTCAAAATCAATAATTTATAGTTTTTAGTGACTCTTTTCTGCACGGTTCTAAAATTATTGAAATGTTTTTAATAATATCTTATAGTTTGTTTTTAACCATGTACGATTGAAATTTGTCAAAATTTATGATCTATCAAAATTTAAAAAAAAATTTTGTTTTATGGGTTTTAAAATAAATAATAAAAAAGCAGTTAATTTTTGAAAATTTAAAAAAAAAATGTGCATGTGGTTCCTTGTTGACATAAACATTTTTAACTAATTTTTATAAAACGTGTACTTTAGAGTATCCTAAACATAATTGTCAAACAGATTCTTAATAAATTTAAAAATAAAAATGTTGTAAGATATTAAGGCAGAGAAAATAAGAAATTGAATGTCATCCGAATACTATGAAATTTTGCAAGAATGGTCCCTAAGTTCTCTTAAATACAAATTAAATGTCAAACTTGTAGTTTATTTATTTTGTAGGCTACAAATTGAGTAATGACTAAATCAATATCTAAATAAGCAACCTTAAATAATAGAAATTACAAAGTCGACTACGATTCAGTTGTAATTTGCACTAATAGTTGCTTATTATGTAGATATTCATTTACCCATTATAAAAATGTTTAATTTTAGTTTACAAAAAGTTTCACATTTTACAATTCAATTGTACATATAAACATAACTGTCGAACAGATTTTTGATAACTTTACAAATGAAATTTTTATACATAAAAAAATAAAAAAAGTTGAAAATTAATTAATAAGCACAATAGTAAATAATAGGCTTTAATTTCCAGCTACGTTTTGGGAACTTTTTTAATTAAGGTTCCTTCATCAGACTTTTATTAAATTATAATTTATACGCTTTCCACTGCAATTATTTTTAGAAAATTAGCTAAGTGAAAGAAATTACGAAGGCTACCAATATAATTTGCACTTATGGTTGTTTAATAGGTAGTTATAATTTATAAAATCAAATATTTACCTATCATCGTATTATTTAACCATAATATAAATGTTAAATTTTAGCATACAAATGAAATAAACATCAAAAATTTTGCACTTAATTGTTCTCGGCACTACTTGCAGACCATCAATTTATTAATTGTGTGACTGTATAAAATATAAATTATGTGTAACATATTTTGTATTAAATTGAGACTGTTTTATATTATAAGTCAACAAAATTCTGATGAAGGAAACTCAACCAAAAATTTTCAGAAATATATTGCTGTAAATTGAAACCTATCAAACTTATATTTTTTAAACTTTTAAAAAAAATTTTTTTTGTTTCTAACGTTATCTCAAATTTATTCAGCAGATAAATGAAAGTAAAGTTTATTGTAAGCTAAAATTGAACATTTTTAAGGTGGGTAAAGTAATGTCTATGTAATAAGCAACTATTAGTGCAAATTGTAGCGGCCTTTAAAATTCCTATTATTTAAGAATGCTTACTTATTAATTTAATTATAGCTAAATTATTTGCCTAGAAAATAAATAAACTTTAAGTTTGACATTTAATTTGTATTTATGAGAACTTAGAGACAAATCCTTCAGAAGTTTATTGTATTCGGGCGAATTTAATTTTTTTATTTTTTCGACTTCAATGTCTTATACAATTTTTATTTTTAAAGTTATTAAAAATCAGTTTTAAAGTAATGTTTAAGTTATTTTAACGTACATGTTTATAAATTTGTATGAAAATTGGTTAAAATTTTTATCTCGACACATTTTTTTAAATTTTCAAAAATAAAAAAAATCTTTTTTATTTATTTAAAAGCCGATAAAACCATTTTTTGTTTAAATCAATTTATTGCATTATGTTTTTAAAAATTGAATCTGTAATTTTGAATTTTGATAGATTAAACATATTGTCAAATTTGAATCCCGCATAATTAAAAACATACTATAAGATTCTTTTAATAACATGTCAATAATTTTAGAACCGTGGAAAAGGTAAACTTTTAAATTTTTGACTTTGAGGGGCCATTTTGGCGTTTAACATAATAGTTTATTTACTTAAAAAAGTTACTGCATGAAACCCACTGCTAAAGTAGAAACGAAAAAACTTCATAAAGCTTTAAACATGTACGAAATAGCTTTAATAACTATAGTATGGGATACGATACAAAGAATTAGTACTACTAACAAATCACTTCAATAAGTAGAACAAAATTCAGTGCAGGATTTAAATCTTTCAATTTACTTGTATATGCTAGGTACCTCAAAAGTCTGGAGTGTAACTTTTAAAGTATTAAAAACATAAATAAACGGTTTTAATTAAAGCTGTTTGGTAATTTACTTTAAATTTTACATGACATTGCCAACTTTGTAAAAAAATTTTGAAACCCCCTTAAGAAAACAAACTATTTTTTAAAATCTATTTGACCTTAAAGTGATTACAATGGTGTATTAACTTGATGTAACATAAGAAGTTAATAACATTAATAATAACAATCAAAATTATTGAAAATATCAAAAGTAAGCATTTAAAATATTTTCCATTAACCGCAAGACATGCACCTAAACAATTCTCGAATGCTTGGATGACATTTTGCAGCCAAATGTCTTGAACATTGTAAATTCTATCAATTATCCTTTCTTTAAAAACATGAATATTGTTTGGTCAATTTTTGTAGACCACTGATTTCAATTGGTACCATAAAAAACCATCCAAAGTGTTAGGTCTGAAAACCTGGCAGGCCACTCTACACCAAGCCACCTTTCGGAAATATATCTTGTTTTACTTTTAGTTCTCGATAACAGATTTAATCCTTTTTTACCAGAATAAGGTTATATCGATTATTTGGTATCACTTCTACCATTCACAGATAAAAATTTGCCAACATTTTTCAACAATTTTAAATGAATAAAAATTTTGTTAATTTTCAGGCGATCTTCCTCAAAAAGATTATGTAACATACCATAATTAATACACCGTTGTAACCATAAAAACAACCTCTTTTAACATTTGAGGCAAAACGGGGGCTATAATTAAAAAAAATTGGTCCTCTTAGGGACCCCAATTTTTTTTTTATAATTGTCTTAATGTTACAGTAAAAATTGAAGTAAACTACTAAACAACTTTTATTATTTTAATCTTACACTCATTATTACAGACTTTTAAGCCACACTGTATTTGTAAGTCCACCTACAAATTTGACATTTATTGACTGCAGTAAATATGCACTAGGTACATACATGCCAACTTTCAAAACAAACGAAAACCAAATAAAATAATATTCTAAACTCAGATGTCTTGCTTTTTGAAACCGATATTAGTTTTGATGCTATTATGATATACGAGCGTCATCTTCAGGTGAAAGTAACACACACACACACATACATATTTAAATTTGGTAAAAATACTCATAATAGCGTCAAAACTTGTCGCTACATTAAAATATAGTATTGGAGAAGAACAAAGTTGTTTTTTTATTTGATTTTAATTAGTGTCCAATAGTGAAAAACATTGACCAATACTTTGTTTACAAAATAAAAAATAAATCTGTGTATTTTGTTACGATAAAAATTTACGTTTACTAGCTTTTACTTTTCTGACGTTAAAATTTTTCTGCATACATGTTACTTTGCTTACTGCGGCCCTGTCTACTTACACTGCGAGTTTAATAGGACAAGGTCAACGTCTAAATCCAATTGCGCTTGTTGATGATCTTTCTCTTTTGTTTTGGACTTGCAACAAGGAGGGTCGTGTTTTGTAAAAAATTGAACTGCAAAAAGAAATTCTAAACACGATTAGTGGATCAATCCAAAGTTGTTCTTACCACCCGCCTGTTGTAAAACGTAAATTACACCGGATATGTAATGAGTTATAAACGGGAATGTGGTTTAGAATGAACGGTTTCTTATCCTGTTTGTTTGTATTACTATTAAAGCAACCTTTGACTGTTTTAATGAAGTACTTTTTAAGTCAAGATAGTGTTTATAATTAATTTACTCATTGTTACATTTGAATTCACACGCTCTGTGTGCGTAGCTAGCGAGATAAGTTTGACGCTCAAGAAGGATAAGAACCCGTCTCACTCAATAGCAAAGGATATCGAGTTTTGCTTACCTGTTTACTGTGTCGCTAATTAATTTATATTTATATGCGTGAATATTACCGAAAGAGCACGATTTTATTAATATATTGCTCCTGATATATTTTTGTATGACGTAGTATGTGTGTAACCGATTAAACAGCTCTTAAACCGATGCAACAATTTTTATTAATTGCCCATTAGCCGAAGTTATTGTAACAATTTATCTATTTAAACTTGATAAAGTTTTCTTAAAATATGTTTTTTGATTTCTTCAAAATTACAAACAAATCTAATTTTAAAAACAAAGAAATTATGAAAATCTCTTTTAAAAACCATATTAATGTACTTAATATTAAAAAGATACATTATCATTAGCAAATAATTTAATGTATAATGGAGCTCCTTAAAAGTTATTCCTGCTTCGGAACCCGAACATGTTAACAGATTACTGCTAAACATAATTGAATAAATGCGATTTTAAGAACATGTATATCAAACTCTTTGAAGTTTAGATTAAAATTAACACCTTTAAAAAAACAACTTAAAGAACTCAAACATCAAACTTCTCATCACATAAAAGAAAGTTATTTCTGAAAGTGCATTACATCCCGTGTAATTTAAAACGTCGGAAACTTTATCGCAACATGGAAAAATTAAATCGACAATTGTATTTTTGTTTGCTTTAAAAAACAAAACATTTTCTATTGTTTTTCAGTTAAAAATTACCAAATAAATACTAGTTCGACACCGAATGAAAATAAAATGCCAATCGTCCATAATTTAGAAGAGCAATAAGCAACTTCTGAATAAAAAATTATTTTACTGATGACCACATTTGTGTTGTTGAAGCTACTTACACCCGAATGTCTCTATTTAAATACATAATGCAAGACATAGTCCAAGTTAGATGGTGTTATTCATTACATACGTTTAGAACACTTTATTCAACAAAAGATTTATTTCCCAAGATAAGAAGAATATATTACAGAGAAAAACACTCTCACCTCTATAGTTCGTATAATATTTAAGAATCTTTAAGTATTTATTAAGTTGTAAATTTTATATATTAAAACGTACTGGGATCAAAGCCAAATCTCTTTTTTCTCGGCCGCAGTGCATCACGTACCGTAAAAAATACACCCAAATCAAATAAATTTAACACTGTTATTATTTCAACTCGTAAAGTTAAAAAGCTTTTGAAAGTTTTGAGTTTTGTGTAAAAACGTTACGGAGTAAAAGAATAATGTAATGGCTTCTGTCGACATTTTTACATAAACACGAAAGTAATATAATTTGTACGCTTACATAAGGGTTGGAATTTTTTAAAAACTTTGCCTTAAACACTTACGAATTAAGTTGCTAATTAAAATTTCTTGTTACTTATTCAAACATTAATTTTTGTATGTTCGGAAAAATTAATGCAGTAGTAGGTGGTTTATTATTTTTAATTTTCTGTTGTGAGGTTTCTTCACTTTGTAATTATTAAATGCTTTTGTTTCTGACGGTTTTTAATCAACTTGTTGGCACGTTTGTACCTACAAGATATTGGTGAAAAGGAATTCATTATTTTTTTTTAATTTGTAACTAAATTCTGCATTTTCATTTCTTGTTGCTTTTTTTTAGTTAGAATTACGTTTTGTAATTATAATGTGTGTTTAAAAAAAACATTCTGTAGATACTTAAGTAAATTGTGCTAATAGACTTAATAAAACTAATGACGGTTTGCGGAATATATTTCGCATTAGGAAAGGAAAAGTTGTTTTTTCTACTTTATCATTGCTTATAAAACGTATAACGATCCTTAATGTAATTGAAAAAATAAGAAACGAACACTTTCTTGACTTATGCAGTCCAATTTAAGATTGCTATCTAATTGCGAAAAAAGTAAAACTTTTTCATGCTGAGTGTTCAATTATTGTAATTAAAGTAAAATGTTTAAATCTACTTTAAACATTTCTTTTTTAAATGTGTAGCAATATGTTGTAGATAAATATAATGAACTTTTATAAATCAAGTAACTAGTCTTAGTAACGCAATATTCACTCGTATTCAGAAAAGATGGCAGTTGCGTCATTATTTAAATTCGTATGAATCAATACGAATAGATAGTTCTACTTCTCATTCTTCATCCTTTTTTAAATTAAGAGCTGGAAATGTTGTTTTTCTTTATTTTACAAAGTGTCTTCTTTTTTACGATTTTATTTTTTGTGTTATACCACATGAAACGCCGTGTAATTTTTTAATCAAGAATTTTGGATAACAAGTAGTAATGTCAGATATCAAAAATTAAGTCACATTTAAAATTACTGATGATAAAAAATACTTTGGCGTGATGCTAACACCAGAATAATTTTTAACCTGGTCTTGTAGCGTTCCTTTAACAAAGTCATATTTGCAATTGTATTTAAAATCTTTTTTCACAATTAGTTAGTAACATACAAATTTTTAAACCTTGTAAAAGTTGGAAAATAAGAGATTTCAAGAATACATTGCAAAAAGTAAAAACACGAGTCAGTATTGAGTAGCAATCGGTCCGAAAGTGGCCACTTTCGAACCTATCTTGGCGCTACTGTTGTATAAACATCACGTTCATGACAATACTTCCGCTACAAGCGCTGACATTTGACAGTTCAAAATATAATTTTATAGGTTATTTTTTTAATTTCTTTGTTTATTTTACTAATAGACATTATTTCTGTACCCAGGTATATTGTACTATCTTTTTGTTGAAGGTTGTATACTTTGTTTTTGTCTTTAATTTGTAGTGGTTCCTTTCTTTTTGTTTTCCCGTCATCATGTATTGCGATTTTATTGATTTATTGTGAGGCCTATTTTTTTTACATTTTTTATTATTGCTGTTGTTATTTTCTGAAGACTATATTTGGTTCTCGTTAATATTGGTACGTCATCAGCAAACACTAAACATTGGTGGGGTCCTTTGAGAATGTTACTATTTCTTCTTACATCACTTTTTCTGATTACTTTTTTCAATACTAAGTTAAATAACGTACTGGGCAGTGTATTCCCTGTTTTAGTCTTGTGTTTGTTGGGAATTATTTGTTTCTATGCTTCTTGTTCTTACTTTACTTATTGTTTCCATCAGTGTTAGTTTTACTAAATTTTGTAGTTTTTTGGAGCAGTTCGTTTGTTTTAATACTTTTATTATCTTTTATCTTTTAACTGTATCGTAGGCTTGACGGAAATAAATGAAGGGTGCATAACTTGTTCTTGTTCCAGCATCTTCTTGGATTTGTTTGATAGTGAAAATCTAATGTATTGTAGATCTGTATAACCTAAATCCGCTTTGATATTCTTCAAAATGTAGGTCTGTTGCTATTTTTAATTTCATGATTTATTATTTTTGCTAATACTTTGTATATCACATTTTGCAAGCTTATTAGCCTGTAGTGCTCGCATTTCCCAGGTTTTCCTTTTTTTATAAATTGGTATTATCACTGATTTTTTTTAATCATCTGCTATTTTTTCTTCCTTCCATATCATTTCTATTAACTTGTAAATTTTTCTTGTTAGTGTTGTTCCTCCATATTTCAAAAACTCATTGCATAATCTATGGGTTCCTGCTGACTTGTTGTTTTTAGTTCAGCTATTATTTTTCACTTCTTCTACTTTTGGTTCTTTTTATCTTCATCATTTTAAATTCCTCGTTTTTTCTTTTATTTCACATCATCTTTGAACATTTGTTCGTAATATTCTATCGATAGCTCTTTAATTTCATATTTATTTCCTATTGTACGTCCTTCTTTTTCTGTAGTTATTTGTTGGTGTTTTTCTTTTTCATTTCTCTCGTTTTTGTATATAACCATTTTATTTTATTTTGCTTAAAATTTTCTTCTATCTCTTCAATTTGTAAAACACTCTTTGCTAATTTTCTAGCTTCTTTATATTTATCTTTATTTTCCTTACTGCTGTCTTGTAAGTACTTTTTCTTCTTTCTTCTATGGCTCTTGTGCATTCTTCGTTAAACCAACCTTTTTACTTTACTTCTTTTACTTTCCTTAATGTTTTCTTTGCTTTTCCTTTTTAGGTTTCCATTCATCATTATTACTCATTTCATTACCTATCCTTTCCAATCGTTTTTCTAATTCTTTTATATACGAGTATTTGTTTCTTTTTAGGGATTCTATATTTAACTTAATTTTTCTTGATCTGATATTTGTTACTTGGGTTATTTCTTCTTTTACTATTAATCTTACTAATATGTGATCACTGCTGATATCCGTCTTTCTTTGACTTTTATATTTGTTCGTATGATTTGCCTCAATCAATATTTAGTCGACTTGATTTGAGGTTTGTCCATCTGGACTAATCCAAGTCCCTTTATATATTTCCTTGTTTTGTAAGTATATGTGGCTTTGATTAGTAGCTCTCTTTCTGCAGTAAAGTTCATAAGTCTTTCTCCATTGTAGTGTGTCTTTTCGTGTTTACTATGCTTCCTATTAATCCTTTTTACTTTCCTAGCTTAGCATTAAAATCTCCCATTATCATTTTAACGTCAAATCTTGGGTAGCTGTCATACATAGTCTCCAAGTTTTCATAAAACTGATCTTTTTGGTCATCACTACACTCCTATGTTGGCGAGTGTACATTTATTATACTTATCTTCCTATGTCTTCGTTTTAATCTTATATAGCTTACTTATTTGTTTATTCACGTTATACTTATAATTGTATCTTTTATTTGTTTGTGGATTAAGAATCCTGTTTCTAATTTATATTTGTCTTCTTTATAATTAAAGAATACATAGTCTTCATGTTCGTTTTTTGATTCTGCTTTAATATTTAAACTGAACTGTCATTAGCTGTACTTCATATCTTTTAGCTTCTCTTATAGGATTATTTAATGCTCCTGGCGTGTTAATACATTGGAGATTTTATGTTGGAACTAATAATTTGTTTTTGTTATTCATACTCTTTTTAATTTTTCCTGATTTTTAGTTCTGTAGTTCATATTCTCCACTTATATTTCTTATGTAGGCTTATAAGTTTATTTCCACTTTTTTTCTTGTATAATTCTTTCTTTGTTTGTATATTTCTTTTTCCCTTTTTATAATTTCTTCTCTTACCTTTTTTAATTTGGCTATACTTTTTTGTAACATTCCTTGACTTTCTTGTAGATTTTCATTTATTTTTATTTGATTTGTTATAATTTCAGTTTTTATTTTTTGCATTATTTTATTGTCTCTTCTTTCTCTATTTTCCAATTTGTGACGGGAGTATTTCATAAATAACTGACTTATTGAGCAATTTTCTACCTACGGTATAGGCCGCCGTGTTTACACTAATGCTTCTGAATATGCCTTCTTATCAACCAACAGAAAAACACCAAAAACTGTCTTCTTATATTGGGTAGTTTGGGGAATCTTGTCGGTTCCGAATTGGTACCCGTGTATCTGCAAAAGTTACACCTAGTTTTTTCGCAAAGATTATACGTTCTTTTCCTATCGAATCTTCGTTGTGAAAGAGTGTACTAGGAAAATGCTGTCTAAAAGTTGAACAATTGGACATGTGTTTTGTAATAGCGATTGACGTAAAATCGTCCCATTCTAATTAGGGAATAAATCTTCGATTCCAGTTCCGGTTCCAGTGTAAGCAGCTTTCTTTTTTTTCATTCCTTTGTTTTAATAAAATATTTGTTCTTACGGGTTCTATTAATTGTAGGCACCTTTTGTTTATTTTGGCGTTTTGGGTCTTTCGTTTTAATTGGTCAATGCAAAAATTATAACCGATCGAAGGGGATACTTGGAAATTCAGAACTTAACATACTATAATTAAATGGTTAATCAACTTCCCTGGAAGCCATCGTCGGTCTAAGGCTATCACTCAAGATAAGCCGTTTATCTAATCCTTTGTGCCGCCCAGCAACTGTTATTATTGAAGTCCATGTTGGCTGTTCCTTTTCTTCGTTGGATACTCAAATACTAGATTTGGATACAAGAGCTGTTATCACTACTAATTGACTGTTGAACACTGAAGACTTCTGGTTACGCGAGCTAAGTTACTATTTATGCATGTCAATTATAAATTTTGTCGCGTTGTATGTATGTGTATCGTGGTTGAGCGTTTAACAACGTACCTTTTTTGGGCGCTTATTAAATAATAACAATGTAAACTCGATGGATCCTCTAAGAACAATTAATTCTGTGCGACGGTCCGGTACTCGTCGTATTTGCGGTTAAACACATTTTGAACAATATTTTGTCGTGTGACTCATTTGCCGGGATTCATTGGTGTTCTCAACTGTCAAATACGCTAACCTATTTAGGGGCGTTTGTGCCGTAAATTCATATTTGTGTTTTTAGCTCGCTCTCGTGAATTATTAATATTTTATAAAGATATTTTGCCATTCATTCTAATTGAGAGTATCTATTATTGTGTCTATGTGTGTTTATATATGTAAATTGAATTATAGTCGCTAACACAATATAAGTATTTCTATGCACGTACGGTCTATATCTGTATGTATGAGTACCTAAGGGCTCTAGATATTTCTTTTACATAATTCGTTTTGGCGTCTTATAAATTCAAGCAGTGTAAAGGTCTTCTTTGTGAAAGATTTTCAATTCACCCACGACCACTTCCGACTAAGACGAGCTGCCGGGGGGTCATCTAGCACTGCTATTTATGGATTTTATTTGTTTACAAATAAACTGTAACAAAATGTTAAACTTAATTTTATTTATTACGTCTTTTCTTCGTGTATGTGTTCTTTTAAATTGTTGCTCGAGCATATTCTGCTTTAGCTATTTACTTGTTCTTGACCTCGGTGGGAGTGTTTATCGCGTCTTTATTACCTATATTAATAACTTAATTTGCTTGTGATTGATTTATCTTCCACTTCTACCTTATAATTCTTTATTCACTTTACACTATTTTCACCTATAAACTTTAGTTGTTTAGTAAACCAATTCTTTAGTGTAATTTTTTAGTGAGCCGGGACCGCGTACGTCAGTTACCCTACGTCACACTCTTTTTAATGATGTTACATTTTATTAATTTTTAAATATCTATTTGTTGATAAAAGTGTATACAAATCTCGGCAAAAGTTCCATTCCTGATTCTCTCGGAATAAGAAAAAAATACTTTCCGCCTCGTTATGTAATGTATTACTATGTACGACTGAATCATAAAGTTCAGTTCCTGGTACACTTTTGCGGCCATAATGTACCTCTTTATTGTACTAGTAAAATAAATAAAATTTTATTTTCAGTACTGTTAAAGTCTTTACTTTTATAAATTATTCACAACTATAGATACCTTCATACTTCATTAACAATCACACTATTAATTACAATATTACTGCAATAATTTGTATTATTTATAACGCAATGATTGTTACCAGATGTAATCATTCCTTCAACTTCTTTGCTTTCTACTAAAGCAGATTTTAATGCGTTTTGTTGACGTTCGATTGAACTGGAAGCTAAAGATTCGTCACGAGGTATCTCATCTAATATCTTTGCTGCAATGTCAATTTTAGTCTCTTCACTGTCTGCCACCGTGCTTAAACGCACTGAAAAATGTGCATTAGAAATCCTTAAAAAATAGTACATTATACACCAAGGTTGTGAAGTCTGTCATTATTGCCTTAGCACCAGTTTTAGAAATAAGGTGCGTAGGCAATAATGGACTTCACAACCATTTTTGCTGTAGTTCTCCAAAACTTTTAAGCTGCAAGTAGCGATTTTAGAAGATCCACGTTTGCTGGTAGCTTCTGTCCACAAAAAACAAAAACAATCTTTGCTGGCAATATCATAAAATGTGAAATTAAGAGTAGCCAAACGACTTTTGTAAAAAATAGCGCTCTCTCTAGAAATAGGAAGATAAATAACCTGTTGCAAGTCAAAGACTCTAGACAGAATAGTTGGATCTTCTTTTTGCGTTTTGTTTACTTATGGCTTTTATCTCTCTGACTTTAGTGTTTTCTGCCACGTGGGTATTATATCTTTGCTTCAATTTTTCCCTTACAGTTTCATCCCCTTATTTAAAAGTCATACAAAGGGAACATTGATCTTTTTTAGGAGTGAAGAAGGATAAATTTTTCATTTTAAATACTCTTCTATAGGTTTGAAAACTTGTAATATTTTGGCATTCTTTTAGCTGCAGGTTTTCAATAAACATACTATACATTTTTCTTAAAGACAAATCTGAATGCAGATACATTCTAGACAAAGTTCAAATTAATTTTTTATTTTTTTTTTTGCATTCAACGCTTCTTTGCCTTTCACCTCGTTTTTCTGCTTCTAAAATTACCACTTCATTTAATTTATATAAAACTGTACGCGAAGTGCGTTCTGAAACCGCCAAAGTATTTAAAAATAATTTCTTGCACACAGGAAGTGGTTGATTGTTAACCGTTAATGTGTACTTAATGCTATGTTGCCTGCGAGATGACTATTTCCTTGTAGTATATCCTTTTTTGTTAAGTCACTTCATATGACAAACAAAAAATTCTCTCTGTCTTGTTAAGTCTCCTAAAGAATAGTAGTGATCAAATACAAGTTTCCTTTCTTCGTCATTAATCTTAAAACACTGCTTTCCAGTCTTTTTTGCATTTTCAGAATCACAGCGATTTTTCATCATTCTACTAAAGACGGTTTTATGAGTTGCTGGACTAACATACTCTTTTCCCAGATCTCTCATTATCTTCGCAACTTTTTGCTTATTGATCTTATTAGTTTTTATTTTTGACACTTTTCTGTCTTCACCTTCCAATGAAAAATCTTCCGGTTTTCTATTTATGCGATTTATATTGTTTTCAGCAGTACCAGATAAATTGATGGTTTCATGGTTTATTGTGTTATGTTCTGTCTGCTGAAAATTTTTAGTGTAATATTATGTTCCAAACAAGTCATCTCAACAGAAAAATGTTTCCAGCAAAGAAGAATTTGACACTGATGGCAAGAACTAAAAACGTCGCCTCTACAGTGTAGAACTTCACAAATGCCAAAGATAGGGTCAGCGTCAGAGTCATAAACCGGCGAAGGAGAGGAGTTGACTTCATCTTCGTAGGTGAAACCCAATTTTTCCTGGCACAACGGTGATTGTTCTTGTAATTTAATTTTGTTACGTAATTCAGATAAAGCAATATTATCAGAGCTATCCCATTCAGATTCTTGATTTTGATGAACTGCACTTAATGGAATATTGTCTTCTAATTCGTCAGATTTACCAGCACTGATTTTATAAACATCTTCAAAATCCAGAACAGTTTCTTTATACCATTTATTTACAAAATACATTTTTACCTTACTTCCAATGACAATCGGCTTATTTTTATTTGTTTTAATCTCATTTGAGAACACAACGTTTTGTGTACCATCCTCCCATAACACTAACACATCTATGTTTTTCTTCAAAAGTATGTACTTGACTATATGTTTACACCTGAAAGTATAAATTGAAACGTTTTGGAAATGTACATGATGAATTTTACGTAAAATAGCTTTTTATTATAATTAAATTTTACCTGTTTGTAAGATGGTGACATTAATTGCAGAAACACAAATCTTGTTCCAATATTATAGTCTTTAACCAACAAAATTACACAGTTATTATTAACGAAACACAAGTACACAATAAGCAATTTTTTGAGGTTAGAATACTGGTGCAAACTGCAAGTCTTACGTGCTACTTAGCATACAATAGTAATCAGTTCGCGGCAAATTCATTGCGCATGAGATTTGTCGCCTATGCACCTGATGAGCTTCGCATAAGCCACTATACTTGCAAATTATGAAACCACAGGAGCAAGTAATGTCCACACGAATAGGCGTATCGTCATTTACGCCTGTTTGTGAGAAAAAATTATTTTATTTTGTTAGATACGCCAACAAGCTGAATGTTCGTTGCGGCTACAGTGTTGAGAATTCAGCTACGCCAGTTCGTGAGATCAATTATCGGCCTATGATAAAATTATAGTCGACGTATCCCAATTTTGTATTTTTTGTCAGTTACGTTAGTTCGTGTGGAGGGCGACGATTTTAAGCAGCAAATACGTTAGAGTTAATCTCGTGGATATACAAAATTATGTTTCACTCGATTTTGTTAAACAACTATTCTTAGATTCTCAAAAAAATTGAAATTGTCTATTATTAACCTAGGTCAACAATAAAAAAATTATTAACCACTAATAGAGAAATTCAACTTCTCAGTTGGCTAGAGACGCAATAATTGTCAACTTTACAGCTAGTAGTGGAAAAAATACGTTCCTACCAACCTCCCTCCCTTTAAAAAGTGTACATATTTATAAGGTCAGCCAATACCTGCAATCTCTTTGGAACAAAGGATATAGGCAGAGCTTTTGCAAAAAAAATTAGGTGTGTTTAAATATTATATTTTTGATTAATATCCTCCTAACTCCTAAATACTTATTTTATTTAAATTATTATTTAATACTTTTGTTTAGAGTAGAGTGCATAAGGTGTAGAACTCATTATCCGCATAATTCTACAATGTTAATTATTATTTGCGGGTTTATTATATCAAAAAATACCCTAAAATTAAATTGCTCTGTAACCTCTATCATGAGTCTAAAAAAAAAGAAAACCTAGACAATCTTGAGACTGTGCACCGAAACAAAGTTGATGATATTAAAGTTAAATAACTAGGCTGATTAAATTGATACTTTTATTTTCTTACAAAATATGTACTTTTGTTGGTCTAGACTACTTATAACGCATTTATTATTTATTTAAATTTGTTGATATACAACTTCAATGAAATGTTGAAGCAGGTCTCACGGAAGTTCAATTTAAAAGTAGTTCACAGTTTCTATCGACATTGGAAGTTGTTGTTTTATTGATAGTGATAGAATTGATCAATTATTAATTTATATTTTAAGTAGTAAATTAAACTAATGCAGTAGTTAATGAAACACTTTAATTAATTAAATTCTTTTTTGTTTTAGGTGAGTACCAAAATTGCTGACTTCTAATTTTTTCCACCGCTGTTCAGAGCATAGTAAGTTTTTTTATATACTAATATAATTTTACGAAACAGTTTTAGATTATTTTTTGTTAATATAACTTACCCAGTAAACACAAAATCAATCTTATTTTGAAAGAATTTTGTGACATGAATTTCATGTTTTGTTTGTATTTCAATTCCTAAGTTCAACGTAGGTGATAATTGTCAAGTACAGTTTTGATCATTTTGTTTCATTACCTTTGTGATAATTTTTAACCGTTTCTTTTTAAATAAAACTGTAGTGTTTATGATGTTTTAGTTTTGTTTTGATTGTTTATTAATGAAAAACTTATTTGATTATGTTTCAAAACATATTCAAACAAAGAAACAAATTATAGAATTATACAATTACATGCCAATAATAATAATACTAACTAACTGATAACAAATAGAATTACATGAAATGTCAAACGGTTTAACATGCTTTACGATATTGTAGGCCTCTTTACGTTATCTTCCCTCTGGCTCCATGCTAAAAAACTTCTTTCCCACAGAGAACAAAGGAAGCCATCAAAGTAGTAATAAGAATACTACCCTAGCTTAACCCATTAGTGCATAAGAATTTTTTTTTTAAATTAGATTTTTTTTAAAGGTTCATCTTATACACACTAAATAATTGTACTATGCTTGGTTTTTCAAAAATGCTTTATTTTTTTAAATACAGGACGTCCGTTTTAACGGACTATGCACAGAAAACGAAATCTTACATGAATTTTAATATCTGATATTTAACTTATATATTAGGAGACGTATGGTATAGCTTGAACAAGTTTTTTGGATGAAGTCTAACATTAGTCCACATCAAAAAAATACACAAATGTAGGCCAGTGCCATTTTCTATGACGTATTCTAAAGCAATATGCTGCAACAAGTCCATCAATTTTATACACACCGCTCATCATTTTATTATATTCGGATATGATCCTTGGTTGATCTAAGGTTTTTCGTGATTTAGATTCTCTACACCTACGATTTGTAGTCACGATACTATTATTTTGATAATTAGTAGCAAGTGTTACTACTTTATTATCCTTCCACTGAACAAAAAGAATTTTTTCTTTGGCCAAAAATTTGTAAATGCCTCTTTTTTCTTTACTCCAAGCTTTTTGCTTTGGAAAAGGACAATCTTCTAGCTTGTTTTGTCTTATAGGCCCTGTTGCACAGATATTATTGCTTGATAGATCAAAGCAAATCAATTCCGCTAAAGTAATTGTCAAAAAATAACTTATATCCGCTTCCTGGTTCAATTTGGGCATTTTCGATTAGGGACAAAACGACATCATCACCTAATTCGAAATGCTTCTTACGATCTGATTTCCCAGTGTATACAGGGTGTCCCAATATTGCGTGGACATAGAGCTACAGTAGCTTTGTGGGATCAAAAAAAGTCGAATGGGCTAAACTTACCTATATACTAAAGTGCTTCGTTAAGCCGTGAGAGGGCGTCAAAGTTGAAACAATATTTTAATTTTTTTTTAATAACTCGAGAATATTTAGCTCGATTTTTGTAAAATTTGGTTTGGGCACATTTCTATGAAGGAACTACGTTTTTAATAGATATCAGTTTAATTGAATTCCAGGAAGGGTGAAAACCATCCCCACCCTTCCATAAATTTAATGGTAACTTTTTGGGGGTGGTGATAGTGCTTTACTTTTTTTTACAAGAAAGATACATTCATCTGCTGTATTTTTTGTCTCTTACAAAAATGTTGTATCTCTTTTTAGTTTTTGAGCAAAAATAGACAAATTAATAAGTAAATTTGCAATTATGATTTATTTACATTACAATAAATGTTCAATATGACCACCACCTTCGGCCCCGCATAAATTAATTCGACGCAGAAAATTAAAATTGACTCTTCTCAACAGGCGTTGGTCTCGCAAAGAGTTCGCAGCATGTTGAATCCTACCCCACAATTGTTCATAGTTGTCAATTGGAACTTCGTACACTTTATTTTTCAACATTCCCCAAATGAAATAATCACAAGGATTAAGGTCCGGGGAGCGAGGTGGCCAATGAATTGGGGCATCTTGGCCTCTGCCAATCCACCTTTCTGGGTAATGCACGTTCAAGTAGTTTCTAACAAGATGAGAATAATGAGGAGGTGCACCATCGTGCATAAAAAACATTTCACGACGTAAATTAAGAGGCACGTCTTCTAACAATCCAGGCATACTTTCCTGAATGAAATTCAAGTAATTATTAGCATTAAGGCAATTTGGTAATCTAAATGGACCAATTAAGTGAGTATCAATTATACCCATCCACACATTAATTCTGAATTCCTGTTGAAAATGCCTCTCTCTAACAGCGTGAGGGTTTTCATCTGCATAAACATGCTCGTTATGAAGATTTGTTAAACCTCGTCGTGTAAAGCATGACTCGTCCGTAAACAAAATTTTCATATGGAAGTATGGATCGGCCGCTCTGCGCTCTTGCATCGACTGAGCAAAATGTATACGAGATCCGTAATCAGGAGGTATGAGTTCTTGGACGCACTGGATATGAAAAGGATAAATTAATTGCTCTCTAATAATCCGGTTAACTGTGCTTTTAGACACCCCAGTTTGACGTTCCAATATTCTTGTACTAATTCCCCGATTATTTTGAACAGTTTCGAGAATCTCTTCTTCGACATCAGGAGGTCTAGCCTGTCGAGGTCGCCCAGCATTAATTTTAATGGGTTTTAATCCATCAGTTTCCCGAAGACGCCTCTCAACATTTGCGAAAGTCTGACGGTTCGGAATCTGTCTATTGGGAAACCTTTGACGATATACGCGAACACTCTCGCGACAGTTACCGTTACAAAAACCAAGTACAAGCAACATATCAGTTTGTTCATTAAAAGTGTACTCCATAACAGCCACAAAATTAACGAAATTAACTTATTTCAAATGAACGCCTACAAACACAAAATTAATTCATTGTTTAAAACAAAAACAAGTTGTCGGATATCCGAGCTTGCCCGAAAGTCGTCGAAAGCAACCCGCGTTATTAATCAGAATTCATTAAGTAAATTTTTTTACTCAAAAACTAAAAGAGATACAACATTTTTGTAAGAGACAAAAAATACAGCAGATGAATGTATCTTTCTTGTAAAAAAAAAGTAAAGCACTATCACCACCCCCAAAAAAGTTACCATTAAATTTATGGAAGAGTGGGGATGGTTTTCACCCTTCCTGGAATTCAATTAAACTGATATCTATTAAAAACGTAGTTCCTTCATAGAAATGTGCCCAAACCAAATTTTACAAAAATCGAGCTAAGTATTCTCGAGTTATTAAAAAAATAAAATATTGTTTCAACTTTGACGCCCTCTCACGGCTTAACGAAGCACTTTAGTATATAGGTAAGTTTAGCCCATTCGACTTTTTTTTGATCCCACAAAGCTACTGTAGCTCTATGTCCACGCAATATTGGGACACCCTGTATATCGAACGCCAACATATATGCAGTACTTGTACATATTGCCGAATTCTTGTAACCAAACCTTATTGGCTTGCCTTTGATGTATTGCTTTGCATGATGCTTCCCATAATATGGAATCATACTTTCATCAATAGACAAGTGTTCTTCTAGTCCTCCATTTTTACAAAAATTAGCATTCAGAGCTTTGATTACTGGTTTAATTTTTAAAAATGTATTGCTGTTATTATTAGGCAAATTGTCGTTAAAATGAAGATGTTTCAGTAGTAACTCATATCAATTTAGCCTCATAGAATTTGAATGGATTTTTGGTATATCATCACCACTGTTCCAAAATAATCTTTTGTTTGGGTATAAGACATGACAGTTTTGAAGAAAAATATTACATAGGAAGTTCAAAAGTAGACTTTATAGGATCTGACATAAAAGTAGATGATCAATATTTTAAGGAAACTCCAGGATTATATAAACTGTTGTTTAAAAACAAACCTACAAAATATACGCGTAAAAAGATATTTTAGATATCAGCAACGCATGCAGAAGTAACTTTAATCCTAACGAACAAATACTTGGAACAAAGCCAAAGAAATATAGACCTATTATAGGTCTTTTATATTTCAAACAACTAATGAGAACTTATGAGACAGCAAAAAGAACAAATGTTAAATTAAGTACAGGGATGTTAAAAGAGTTTAGCGGTGCACCTTTCGATTACGTATATTAGGATGACCCTAATGAGTTGGTTGATCGACTTAAATTATTAGTTGCTTCTCAGGCTGCTGGTAATACAAGTCACAGAAACGAAATTGTATCGATAATAGAAAAACTTCAAGAAGCAGGCATAATCTACTAAAATAACATTGGATAAATTTGGACGACATATAATTAAACATCCTCAAGTATCTGTTGTTAATCAAGAAATGTTCTACAACCACATATTAACGTTTACCTCTAGTCATATTTTTAATAATAAGTACGTACTAACTCCAAGTAACACTGATTACGTATTTTCACTACAATATAAAATAATTGATAAATAGAAATGATGTCTTTATTCATATAAATGATAATACTTTATCAAAAGAAGAAGCGATTAACTACGATTTACAATTAAATGATACTATATCATTCCGATTGGATAATGGTATTGAAGAAGATGTTATTCCATCCAAGAAGGTGCGATTTGTTGACTACGACTTACCTTTGAAACAACATAAAAAAATGTCAATTAATTTGAATGAAGGTGCTGAGCTAGATATTATTTAATCTAAGAGTGTGCGGTCCGTTGACAATGAATTATCATTAAACGCATCTGAAACTACTTTAACGGATAAAACCTTGTTTGTTGAAATAATTCTTAAATGTCCAATTAAATTTGAAGATAATCAGTATTTGTAATGGTTCTACGAAAGCAACTTAAAAAATATAAGCCTTCTACGATTAAAGAAGACGTGGTTTCAGAATTACACAAACCAGCAAGAATTAACTTTAAAAGACGTCGGGTCATCGTAAAAGGTATTAATGAAACTTTACAAGCCGATCTCGTTGAAATGATTCCTTATGCAAAACAAAATAATAATTTTAAATACATACTTGTTGTAATTGATTGTTTTTCTAAATACGTTTGGACTGCTCCTATAAAATCAAAAATAGTAAAGATGTAGCAAAAGCTATGAAATTAATCCTGCTGCAACTAAAATCTTCGCCAATTCATTTACAAAGTGATCATGGTTTAGAATTTTATAATAAAACGTTTCAGACCTTGATGAAGAAAAAATAATATAGATCATTATAGTACTTTTTAGTACAAAAAGGCAGCAATAGTAGAACGTGTTAATCGTACTTAAAAATTTATTGTGGAAACAGTTTAGTTTGCAAGGACACTACAAGTGGGTAAATATTTTAGAAAGCATAACAAACCGATATAACAATAGCTATCACCGAACAATAAAAAATGAAGCCATCCATGGTTAACAAGAAAACGAAAAACTTATTTTAAACTCTAGCTACAGTAATGTAAAATTGTTAATATTAACAATAAATATTCAATTGGTGATCATGTTAGAATAAGTAAAAGTAGACAAGTATTTCAAAAGTGTTATACTCCTAACTGGTCAAATGAAATTTTTGTAATAAGAAAAGTTAAATTAACAAATCCAACTACTTATTTATTATGAGATTAAAAAGGAGAAGATATGCTTGGAGGATTCTACGAAGCAGAGTTACAGAAAGTAAAAACATCCGGATGTACACTTGATTGAAAAATTTTAAAGAAAAAGGAAATAAGCTATATGTAAAATGGTTAAGTTTTAATACGAACCACAACAGTTGGATTGATAAAAGCAATATCGCTTAAATATTTCTACATATAAAATAAGTAAAGTAATTGTAATTATTTTGTAATTTACGTAATATGTTTAATATAACTTTATTAAAATTCTACTTGTTTACTTCATATCCTTGCAATGGAATATCAAATTTCTTTAACCTACACACGCATTCTATTAAGTTAATTCAAAGCAAGTTTCAACCAGTAGTCAAGGTCATTGAGCTGAAACATAGCAATTGAGGTCACAGATCACTAACCCCAATCTAGGGCGTTTCACTAATATGAGGTTTTTAACCTACCGCACCTCCGCCCTTTGCTCCTACGTCCCGAGCGGAAATTCAAATTCCCCTACCACAAATTCAAATTTCGCGGCAAAAGTGAGCCAGGAACGGCACTACTTATCTACTTATTGGTATTTTGAAAAAAAGTTATTCCTAATTAAAAATTTTGCATAATCCAAAACTTAAAATTTAACTAACAGATATAAATTTTTTTAAGTCGTATACGAGGTTTGTCAAAAAATAATAAATTTCACTAAAAAGTAACGTACCATTATACAGGGTGTAATAAATAAGTAGGTCATGAATGAAACCACATATTCTGAGGCTAAAAATAACTCGATTGAACCTAACTTACCTCAGTACAAATGTGCATGCAAAAAAGTTACAGGGTGTCAAAGTTATAATTTTGAAAAATTTTTTGGTAATATTTCCTTTAATAAAAGCACGATTTCAACGAAATTTGGTATTCAACAGTTTTTCAACATGAGAAATTTAAATCGGATCACAGTTTTGATGTACATGGTAGAGGGCGCCACTAGCAGCACTTCGCGTACATTAAAATGTTCATAACTTTGTTGCCTCTCGGTATATTGGATTGTTGTTCAAAGATTTTTATTCCTTGACGTGATGAACTCGAAAAAGTATACTTAAAAAATGTCGATTAGGCCAACCGTTTCCAAGAAAATCTAGCTACAGAAAGTAAAACTTCCGGATGTACACTTGATTGAAAAAATTTTAACGAAAATGGAAATAAGCTATATGTAAAATGGTTAGGTTTTAATAAAAACCACAACAGTTGGATTGATAAAAGCAATATCGCTTAAATATTTCTACATATAAAATAAGTAAAGTAATTGTAATTATTTTGTAATTTACGTAATATGTTTAATATAAGTTTATAAAAATTCTACTTGTTTACTTCACAGTAACGTACCATTATACAGGTTGTAACAAATAAGTAGGTCATAAATGAAACCACATATCCTGAGGCTAAAAATAACTCGATTGAACCTAACTTACCTCAGTACAAATGTGCATGCAAAAAAGTTACAGGGTGTCAAAGTTATAATTTTTGAAAAGTTTTTTGGTAATATTTCCTATAATAAAAGCACGATTTCAACGAAATTTGGTATTCAACAGTTTTCCAACATAAGAAATTTAAATCGGATCACAGTTTTGATGTACATGGTAGAGGGCGCCACTAGCAGCACTTCGCGTACATTAAAATGTTCATAACTTTTTTGCCTCTCGGTATATTGGATTGTTGTTCAAAGATTTTCATTCCTTGACGTGATGAACTCAAAAAAGTATACTTAAAAAATGTCGATTCGGCCAACCGTTTTCAAGAAAATCGACACTGAATCTTCGGTTGTTATCGAGATACGGCCTGTTTTCATTATACTACAAAATTTCCGAATAACAAAAAATAAAGTATAAAGTTATTTGCAGGTCCCAAAATTTTTATTTAATCTTATTTATTTACAAAAATAACTTTGACACCCTGTACTTTTTTTTGCATGCACATTTGTACTGAGGTAAGTTAGGTTCAATCGAGTTATTTTTAGCGTCAGAATATGTGGTTTAATTTATGACCTACCTTTTTGTTACACCCTGTATTTTACATTACAGAAAAATGTTATAATAAAGATTTGAATTAAAACTTAAATCAAAATTTGAAATCACAGTCATTTAGATTAAAGGACTATTTACACACGTCAGTGCCGTATCAGTACCGTGTCAGTTCAGTATCATTGTTATCCGTGGTCGCTCAGTGATGTCAATACACACACGTCCGTAGTATATAAACAGTGCTTGCAGTGAAATATCAGTGGAATGGCTTGTTTTACCAATAAAGAATTGGCAATTATCGCCATAGCCCTAGATGAGGAAGAGGAAAATAAGAGTTTAAATAAAAAGCGAAAAATGGGTACACAAGGCATGGATGACACGACAAAGTGAAGGAGAATTTATTACTTTATATCGGGAATTAGTAGACGATGAACAAAAATTTTTTGAATATTTTAGAATGTCTCAAAATTGTTTTAATATATTGCTGAACAAAATAGAAAGACATTTAATGAAACAAGACACGCACTGGAGAAAAGCAATTACCCCGAGGGAACGTTTAACAGTATGTTTAAGGTGAGTAAGCGTAATTATTGTAATAAAACAGTTTTTATTCAAAGAAAGGTAACTGAGAACATAACTAAACATAAATACCAAATATATGTATGTAATACATATACTAAGTTAAAGGTCTTGATAATTTTTAAAAAAGGTTTGAATCGAGTCCGCTTGTTGATAGGACGATGACGCAATAATACTTTGATCAAGTACTCTGGGATGCTGTTGGTCTACATCTGGATTAGGTGACGACAGTGGAGTCGAGGTTCGTGTAGAAGTATTTGAATACATTGCCGGTGATTGTGCCATATCGCATGGAGATGTAACATTTGGATATTGGCTAACACAAGGTGTTTCTGAAGAACTACTTCCATGTTCACCATGCAATGATTGGTTTGATCTATACGCCGGCGCAGTTATCATTTGCAGTTCGTATTTTTGAACTGTCTGAAATATTTCAGATTTGGTTAAATTTAAATAATATGGACTTAGAGTTTTGAGTGTTGAACCTATTCCAGTTAAAAATGCTTCCACGGAGTCTACTTTTCGAACAGATGAATTGGAAGGTTCTGACTTTTCTTGAAGTAGGTATTCCATCAATTGGGAAGATGCACTTTGTTGGGAGGCATTTACTTTTACGTTTGTTGGAAGTTGTTAAATACGCTTTAGGCGTAGAAAATTGCCTTGATTCATCTTTAGTTTCTAGTTCAACAATTGGAGGATTTTCATCATTCACTGCGTTCTGTTCATTGCTTTGTTCTTCTTCATTATGTTCCTGTTCCTGTTCCTTCACCTTGTTTTCTTGTGATTCAATATTTCCTTTCGTATTTCTTTCATCAAAAAATTTATTTAGGAATTCCAACTGCTCCGCGTATTTATACAGTTTTATTTTTTTGCGGATTGTCCACCTTTAGTTATTGTTTTTTTAAAGCTTTTCTGTAATTGTCTCTTATATTGTTCCATCTGGTCTTACATGCGGACCCTGAAAATAAATTAGTGGTTAGGTGCTGAACTGTGCAGTCTATACTAAATTAACAAATACTTTTTTGTAGGTATCTCGCTACTGGAGATTCTCTAAAAAACAATATCATTCAGTTACCGCATGGGACATTGTACACTGTACATAAAATTGTAATAGAAACTTGCAAAATACTAACAAACATTTTAATGAGTGAAATGTTGCCTCAACCTTTAGAAGAAATGTGGAAAACTATTGCTGGTGGCTTTAGCACAATTTGGAATTTCCCAATTGTTTGGGTGCGATAGATGGGAAACATTTTACAATTCAAGCTCCCCAAATAGCGGATCTCAATTTTTTAATTACAAGAAAAACTTGTCTGTTGTGTTACTGGCACTTGTTGATGCACATTACAACTTTATAGCTATTGATGTTGGTGCTTATGGCAAGAATAGTGATGGTGGTATTTTTGCTAAATCTAATCTGGGAAAGCCCTTCAAAAACAATACTTTATCTGTACCACGTCTTGCAACATTACCAGGCATAGACACTGAGGCTCCTTATGTGATTGTTGGTGATGAGGCATTCCTCTAAAAACTTATCTGATGCGCCCGTATCCAGGAAACGGATTGAGCGATTCTAAGCGCATTTTCAACTATCGTTTAAGCAGAGCTCGAAGGACTGTTGAAAATTCTTTGGTATTTTAATTCAAAAATTTAGAATATTTACGAGACGAATCCAGGCCAAACCGGAAAATATAGATACTATAATTTTGGCAGCTTGCATTCTACATAACTTCATAAAAAAATATGACACAAGCACATATACATATCAAAATCCAAATGCAAACTTGGATGTTATTCGGCAGACAAACCGACAAAAATGCAAGGGGGAAATGCAACTAATGCTGCATTTGTTGTAAGAGAATTGTTTACTAACTACTTTATATCAGATATTGGACGGTGCCTTGGCAAGATGAAAAATTTAAGAAACGGTTATTTTATAACTTATTTAATTAATAACATTTTAACTTTTACAATTTAATAATAAAGTAACAACTTACCTTCAAGTTTCAGTTCTTTTCCTATATTTCCCCAAATATTGTTTTTAAAACCGGTGTCCATGTATTTTTTATTTGACAAATCGTACAATTCTGGACAATCTCGTACTAATTCAATTAATTTTTCATCCATTTTTTTATTTTTCTTAGAGCAACCAAAAAATCCCGTTAGCACTTCAGTGAAAATGTCGTAAAATATCGTTGTCGATCTATTTAACATTCACGTTACGGATACTGCAGCGGCACTGACGGTAAAAGACGTTGCTGTGTCGGACTTATCTGAACAGGTCAGTTTGATACAAACGCAACGATATTTTATTTTTCACTGACACTGATACTGAACTGACACGGTACTGATACGGCACTGACGTGTGTAAATAGTCCTTTAAAATTCAGGTTTTGTGATTTTTAAGAATCATTCCGTACTGAATATAAGAGTGAGTTGGTATTTATAATAACGGACAGTAATAAAAAAGTTTGAGAAAAAAACAATAAAATTTTACAAAGAGAGGTGGATATGTCGAAGCTTTAGTAGATTGAATTAAAATTTAATTATGTTTGTTTTTCTATAAATATGTAACGTTTGTCATTACATATTTAAATTGACAGATTGATCAAAAACGTTAACAAATAAAAAGGTTATCATATTTTTAACAAGTAAGTAGGATACATTCAGTATTGAACTCCAAATCTTTATAATGTAAAACGTAAATGATCACCAAACCTGAATTTTTTATATTTCGATATAACTTTTAATTCAAAATTTATTAAAATATTTTTATGTATTGTAAAAATAATGGTACTTGACTCTTTAGCAAAATTTATATTTTTTGATAAACCTCGTATAGGGTTTTGGTTGCATTTTTAAGTTTTGAACCATGGCAGAACTTTTTATCAATAATCACACAGCCAGGAATGTAAGCTTCCAATATTTATTCAATATATTAAATATTTTTTATAAATTAAGAAGAATAACTAGAACAGCAATATTTTGAAAATAAAAACGCGACAAACGGTCAGTGCAGTCTGTACAAATATTAAAAAAAAACGTATTGGTTCTTAAAATTTAACACCCCCTTTTTTAACAATTTTTTAGTCGTAATTAACTTTTCGAATGAATGGAATTTATATGATTTTTCTCACTGCTCAATAAGAATTAACTACCTTCTTTTTTGACGTTCGAAATTTTATGTCGATTACTTTGTGTACTGAAACAAAACTAAACTTTTGTAAGAGCTTTATATTATAGAAATAAAAAAAAAAGTTTTAAAAGCTAAGATTGAATCAGAAGTTGGAAGTTATAATTTCCAATCTATTAAATTCAAATTTTTATTGTTGTTCTTTACGTCTGCCGTTTGAAAGTAACTAAAGTCAATGGTCACAGTTCTATACGACATGCAACTAACCGATGTAACGCGGTTATCTTGCATCATTGAACACTTCATTCCTTTTTATTGCTACAAAACAAGAGATAAAGGATCATTAAAGTTTTATAAATGCCAGGCGCGTTCATAGAAATTCAAACGGTCAATTCTACAAATGCATTAGTGGCAGTTAGAATTCAATTATTGCTTTCATTTGGAATTGTATGACGCCAATAGAGTTGCCTAACTTTATTTTCGGCGTTAATAAGAATTTGGTAGTTACAAAATGTAATTTATTGCGAGACATCAATCGCAAGATTAATTAAATATAGCGATGTTATTCAACTAAGTACCTATTCCTAAAACTGGCATGTAAATGAAGTGCTTCTAAGTGCGTCTTTGTACTTTATATGCAGTGTAAAGTTTAAGTAATTTGCTCTCACTCTGAGCCTATTTTGTATTAAATTGCTATGTTAATAACCCCCTTAAATTTGAATTAAATTTAAGCAAGGGTGAACTTATTCAGCAGGTATTTTTGAATACGTGTGGAGTTAATAATTTTTTTAACGGGCGTTAGTGAGGTGACTTTCTTTAACATTATTAATAAAGTGGAAAGCTCTAATTTATGAAAATTGATGTCAGATACAAAAGTTGCTCATAAAATAAATCTGAACTTCTATTAATTTTTGTTTTATTAAAATACAATTAATAGATATCGGAAAACTGGATTGTACTTATACTTTTAAAAATGTCTTTTTTATATTGCTAGAAGGCAATATAATTTTTTTTAATAGAAGACTAATTAACAGCAAAAAAATTATTTAACCTCATATTTTTCAACCTAGAAGAAGTTATACTATCTTTTAATGTATACATCGTAACCCACGTAAAGCGGCCATTAGACCTTTATGGAGATTAAATCAATTTGATTTGATTAAAAATCTAATGGTCATTGTACAACTTCTTGTTATACCGGAAGTGGATATTAACTTCGTTATTTTAAACGGAACTCTATATTTTATTTAAATATTACACTCAGTGTACAATTCTGTGAACAATGATACCATCTTTACCTATTCCAAGTCTAACGGTTTCTGCGTTATTTATTTTTTCAAAATGTTTATAGTCAGTTCAGTCTCATCTGGCGGTTATAGGATTATAGTGTAGGACGTTCGTTTTTTGTGTTCATTGTTATAAATCACGCCCTTAAAATACTTTCCATTCTATGCTATAGAAAAGAGAAACAAAGATAGTTATACACTGTCTCAGAGGTAGTGCGTGCTATTCTTGACAGTGTATTCAAACTTGATTTTTAATAACTAGGTAATAGAGTCCAATTTTGAATGACCGCCGAATTGTCTACATCTTACAAATAATCCAGAAGTTCTCAAATTCTACTCGATTTTTTACTCCACATCATAGTATACGATGGGAAGTTATGCGACGATTTCTAAACCGAAAATGTTAACCCCTTTTTTTCACTTTTTCCGACGAAGTAGAATTAGTATGTTACAAAGAAGCAAAAAAAATTTTGTTTTTATGCCGACCGGCCGTCCGCACGTATGTAAACAAGATTCCGGCTAAACCACAAGTCCGATTTTCATGAAACTTGGCATGTAGATGTTATTTATAAATGCCCAGATCTGATTAATTTTTGGGCCTAATCCATCCAGCCAAAAGGGTACATCACCTACATAGACTTTCTTATTTCTAAGGAGTAATTACTGAGATATTTGTTGTCACGTTACATTAATAGTTTTAATTATATAGTGAAAGTACTCTTTATTTTGAAATTCCATAACATTAATAGGGGTAATTATAATAATGTCATTCTAGTAATTAAGTATCGATTGCTGTGATTATTCTTGTTATTATTATTTATTGTTAATTGTTAGTTGTTGGTGTAACTTATACAAGTGCGGTTGATTTAATTCAAAATTTTGCAAGATGCCAAAGAAGTTGACAAAACAATGCCGTGAGTTAGTGCTAAACGTGTTTAACTATTTTTCTGAAGAAAAACAAAGCGGTGGTCCTCTACTATCTGTATTTGCAGTTCAGCAAAGAACAGCGTACTCGTTACAAATTTCACTCAGAACCGTACAAAGACTGTGCAATCTAAGAAATGAATGTGTTGATTTAGAACCAGTAAAAAGGAAGATAAATAAAATCCGTTCTATCGATCTACCAGATAGTAAAAACAAACTATTCGTGAGTTAATTTACGAAATTTACGTAAAAAGAACACGTTTCCTTAGATTCTCTATTGGCTTTAATCAAGACGAAAAGTGTTTGTGAAATAAAAGAACTAGTTTATCTTATTTACTAAAGCATATGGGTTTCCGATTTAAGAAAACAAACCATAGACTCGGTTTATGTGAACAAAGTCATGTTGTGTCCATGAGGAACGTCTTTTAAGAAAATATTTGAAATGTCAACACCAAAAAATTCAAAGCAGTTTGTTTTTTGGATGAAACATGGGTGTTTAGTAAAGGAAATTCTAAACGTAGTTGGCAGGACACAAGTTCAAAGAGTTTACAACAACCAGCCAAGACATCAAATGGTAAACGTTACGTAATTGTTCACGCGGGTAATATAAATGGATTTGTTGAGGGAAGCAGTTTAATTTTGGCACACAAAATAAATCCTACGATTACCACGATAACATGAATTCTGAGTTATTTGGAAAATGGTTTGAAGAATCTGTACTGTGGCGACTAGAAAAACCGTCTATCATTATTTTAGATAATGCAAGCTACCATTCTAGAAAAACTGACCAAAACCCTCCTTCCTGGAATAAAACCAGATTATTCATTGGTTGCTTAATAAGAATATAGAATTTGAGTATTCTATGTTGAAAGCCGAATTACTTGAAATAGTTAAAAAAAAATGCAACTGAAGATGGTAATAAATACGTCATCGACAATTTAGCTTTGTTTTATGGTCACGAAGTCCTACGTTTGCCCTCGTATCATTGCCACTTCAATCCAATTGAATTGGTATGGGGCATTTGTAAGGAATATTATCACAAATGTATTGAGCTACATCTGGAAGAGAAGAACACGTTCTAAGTACTTGGAATGAGGCCCTGAATAAAATAACCGCTGATACCTGGAGAAGATGTATCCAACACACAGAAAGTATAATAAAAGACACTTTCGACCGCGAAAAATAATTGATGAAGCACGACCTCTGATTTTTACGGTCAACGGTGAAGATAGTGAAGACGAAGACATTTTTGATAATTTAAGTGACTCGGATGAGGATGTATAATTTCTTTATTTATTATTATTTATATTCTATTTTAAAACAGCAATTACTGTCACACCGCATTGAAATTTTGGAAAACGATCCAGTAATTTATTGTATTACGTTTTAGAATTCGTTTTTATATATAAATTTATTTCATATGTTTTTTGTACGTTTCACATTTTTAATTGGTTTGCTCACAAATCAAGTAAAATTGCTCTTTGTACTAATATTCCTAATATATATTATACTGTTTACAGTGCATTTTTTATTGCAGGCAGAAATATTTTACAATAATTAAAAAATTATATCAAATCTTAACTCTTTTTTGCATTTATAATTAAAAATACTTTTTCTGTGTAAGGATATAATAATACTTAAATAAAAAATCGAGTAGAATTTTGAGAACTTCTGGATTATTTATAAGATGTAGACAATTCGTCGGTCATTCAAAATTGGACTCTATTACCTAGTTATTAAAAATCAAGTTTGAATACACTGTCAAGAATAGCACGCATTACCTCTGAGACAGTGTATAACTATCTTTGTTTCTCTTTTTTATAGCATAGAATGGAAAGTATTTTAAGGGCGTGATTTATAACAATGAACACAAAAAACGAACGTCCTACACTATAATCCTATAACCGCCAGATGAGACTGAACGGACTTTAGCCACCTGAAGACAAACTAACTGACTTACTACATTTAAATTGTTTGCTGTACAAGGTGTTTCAAAATTATTTTTGAAAATAATATAAATTAGACCATGGCAATTACAGACCGATTAGTCTACTTTCAATCGCTAGTAAGCTAATGGAAACCATAATAAGCGACCCTATTTGCTTATTCCTACTCTCCACTGGTGTAATACCGTAGGTACAACATGGCTTTATGCCGGGAAGATTTGTGATTTTAAATCTATTAACATGTCTGAATGACTGGACTATTGTCTTGGATAATAAGTGCCCCATTGAAGTTATCTACCTCGATTGACAGAGTACCAAGAAACCGCTTACCATACAAATTAGAAAATTTGGACATTTGTGGAAATTTACTTGCTTGATTTAATCATTTCTTTCAAATAGAAGACTTTGTGTTAGACAGTCGTCGTTTCGTCCTGTGGTTAGTGGAGTATCCCAGGAATCCGTATTAGGTCCTTTGTTGTTTCTTGCAAATATATATCGGATATTTTTGCGGTTATGTCATTTTTGTGCTCAGCTTTTGTGGACGACATACAAATTTACTGTAATCCCTTAACCAACTACGGAGTAATACAACAGGACATAGATGTTATTTTTTGACTGTTGATGATTGTTTATTACCGTTAAATCGCGACAAGTGTGTTTTATAGCATCTTGGTAAGAATAACCAACGCATGCCTTACTTTATCAATGGATGCCTTTAGCACCTGTGAGCTCTCACTGTGATCTTACAGTAATTGTGTCTGTAAACCTGTAATGGTCCGACCACATATCAACAATTTGTAGAAAAGCAAACAATGCAATTTTCCTCCTCAATAAATCGTTTCAGAAAGTGTTGTTGTAAACGTTTATGTACCTGTTTAAGTGCTATGTGCAACTGAGTTTAGAGTATACGGATCCAGTATGGAATACAGATCTAGTGCGAGACAAAATCTTACTTGAATCGGTGCAACGTCAAGCAACACCTTTGCCGTTTGGTCAACCTTCTTATGAAGAAAGACTTTCTATGTGCCATTGCTGATCGTAAAACGGGGGGTGATCTAATAGTGGCATACTGTTGTTTTTAATCTCTTTTCGGTTATGATTTTCATTCTTTTTAGTGCCTAATACTGATCCTGGTCATGAACGTAAACTTAAGAAAACAACTTTAAAACTAGTATCAGCCAAATTTTTTAGCTAACAGAATATTTTTATCTTGGAATAATCTCTCTGCTATTGTTGTCTGTGCACCTTCCTTAAAGACATTAAAAATAAACACGATGATTGGTTTTCTGCATCAATTTAAAATATATTTTTTTCATGTCTTAATCATATTTAGTTTTGTTGGTTTTTCGACCTAAAATATTCAATTTAGATGATCTTTTGATTTATGTTATATTTAAGTTCATATTAGAATAGGAATTAATTAATTATTTTTACAGTATATTTAATTTTATAGGCTCACATAGGCTATGTGCTTCAGCTTTTATTATTGTACAATAAATAAATAAATATTTTAAAATTTTATTCAAAAATTGTAATTATTATTTTTTAATTTTAGTTTGTTTTAAGTAACATTCTTTAGTTAGTATGTACCTTATTTTTCTATCCTTTCTTTAAAAAATAATTGTATTATTTTGAAAGATTGTTATTTAGTTTATTTCCCGGCATACTAATCCAAAATATGTAAAAATAAAATAAAAATAATATCGTGTAAACGTTTATTACTTTAATTTTATTTTTCTCTAAACTGACAAGAGATAACTATAGGGAATGCTAATGCAGATAGATGCAGAATATTTTTATCAGTAAAATGACATAAAAATAAACGAGGTGTTACATTTAAAATATATAATTTTTACCAATAGTTTTGAAACACCTTGTACAACAAACGATTTAAATTTCGGTTTTAAGTAGTGGTAACGTAAAGACGTGATTTAGAGTGAGTTATAGTAATTGAAATAAATAAACATTTTAAAATTGATGAATTATCGGTAAAGAATACTAATAGGTTTAATTAAATGAAAGAAAACGAGTGGTGTGCAAGATATGATTAGCGTATTACGCGAGTACATTTTAACAAATGTTTTACATGTAAAACTAATCACATTTAAATTACGCTTAAAAGTTTTGAATAATTTTCTAAATTTTAAAACGATAAACTTTGTTTAATGGGGTATAAATTAGTAAAGTAATTAGTGAAGTGTTATCTCAATGACAATTAATCAACTACGGTGGGAAATTTAAAACAGTTTATAAGAAAGAATTTATCAAAATGTCGGATAGGAGAGGAGGGAGGAATAATGGTAAATTAAAAGATAAGAAATAGGATACCAATGGATAAGAACATAAACGAACAAGAAAAAATTTTGATAGAACTGTGTGAAGAAAGAGGTTGGACAATAATGAACGGAAATTTGGAAGAAGAAGGAAAAGGGGAATTTACATATGTAGGAGAAAGAAGCCAGTCAGTAATAGATTATGTGATTATAAACAAAAAAAGTAAAGAGGACATAGAAACACCAAAAATAGGAGAGGAGATAGAATCGGACTATCAGCCGCTAGAAGTAGTCATGCTGGAAGAGGGAGAGAAAGAGGTACAAGAACAAGAAGAGGTATGGGGAGAAAAGAAAGTATGAACTGAAGAGAGTATAAAAAGATATAAAGAGGAAATGAAAGAGGAAGTAAATACTAAAGGAGAGGTGGAGGAAGAGATGGAGAGAATTACAGTCAGGATGGAAATGGCAACAGGGAAGAGAAGTATATATTAAGAAAACAAGAATTAGAAAAGAGAAAAGATTGGTAGAACGGAGAATGCCAGAAGGGGAAAAAAGAATTAAGAAAAGAAAGAAGGAAATGGAAAATGATAGATGTATACAGAAGGTTAAAAGTAAATTTAAGGGAATATGTGCATAAAATAAAGAAGAACCTAAAAAACAAACCGAGATAATGCTTAGAAAATTAAAAAAATGAAGGACATGTATGGGAATTTATTAATAAAAAGAGGAAAAAGGAGGAAGGATGGAAGCAAATATAAATGAGGAAAAATGGAAAGAATACTGTAAGAAGTTAGTAGGAGAGAGGAAAAAAGCAAGAAATGAAGAAGTTAGAAAAAAAAGAAAAGACAAAGAGAAGGTGGAATAAGAAAAGAAGAAATGGAGAAAGCAATAAATAAAAGTAAAAAAAGGAAAAGCAGACGGGACGGATGGAAAACAAGGAGAACAATGGAGGTACATTAAAGAAGGCATGAGTAAAAAGTAAGAGAAGTATTCGAGAGAATATGGAAAGGAGAAGAGTTACCAGAAAAATGGAAAAGGCAATAATATGCCCAATTTACAAAGGGAGAGATAGAAAGGAAGCGAACAACTATAGAGGAGTGAGTATAATGAATGTGGGCTATAAGATATATGCGAAAATAGTTAGAAATAAATTGGAAAAAGAAATAGAAGAAAAGAATATAATACCGGATTGGTAAGCAGGATTTAGGAAAGGAAGAGGAACGAGAGACAATATATACATATTAAAGCACATAATCAATAAAGAGTTAGCAAAGAAAGGAGGAAAAATGTACGCAATATTCCTAAACATTACAGCGGCATTTGATAATGTGGAAAGAGGGGATTATGGAAAAGGATGGAGGAGGTAGGAATAAACAGAGATATAAAAAATGCAATAGAGGAAATATGCGAAGAAACAAGGTGTAGAACGAGGGTAGGGAGAAAGTTAGGTAGAGAATTTAAGACGGAAAAAAAGGACAAAAACAGGGATGTCCGCTAAGTCCAATCTTATTCTCGATATACATTAGTGATCGTGAGCAGGAAATGGAAAAAATCAATTAAAAGGAATAGTAGTAGGAAGGAAAAAGATATGGGTTTTATAATATGCGGATGACATTGTGGCAATAGAGAGAAATGAAGAAGAGATGAGAAGAGTAGTTAAATTTATAAAGAAATACTTGAAAAAGAAAAACTAGCAGCAAATGTCGGGAAAACAAAAATTATGGAATTAAAAAAAAGAAAAGGAAGAAGAAAAGAAGTGAAATGGTGGTGAGGGGAGGAGGAGGTAGAGAGAGTAAACAAGTATAGACACTTAGGTTACAATATCAGATATAATAACAAAGACGGAGACCATATAAAAGAAATGAAAATGAAAGAAAATAAAATAGTAAGACAAGTATGGGGGTTAGGAAAAGGATATTAGGTAAAGATATAGAAAAAAAGAGATGGATGTTTGAAGAGTTGGTAAGAAGTGTGATACTGTATGAAGCGGAGATTTGGGGTTGGAGAGAATGACAAGAGCTGGAGAAGATACAGGAGAAATACTGAGGTGGACGTTAGGACTAGAAAAGGAGACACCGGGGTATATAGTGGAGGAAGGGCTAGAAATAGAAAAAATAGGGGATACAAGCAGGAAGAATTGCGGTAAGGTATGAAGAAAAATGGAAAGTAGGAAGGAAAATGAAATACTATATAAATGTTGGAAAGAGATCAAGGCACAGAAGGTAAAATATGGAGATGAAGAAAGAAGAAAATACTATGAAAGAGTGGGATACGCAAGAAAAGAAATAAAGAGATTAAGAGTGGAGTGGAGAAAGATGGAGGAGGAAATAATTGTAAGAGATATAGATACTCAGAAGCAGGAAAGAAGGGCAAAAATACAGGAAGGAAAATATAACGAGAAATACATAAAAATAATGACAGACAAGACACCAAGGTACATAACAAAGGAAATAGGAATGAATTAAATAAGAATGATTGCAAGGTTCAGAATGAGAAATGAAGAAAATGAAAATAAGTATTGGATGAGTGATGTGAGAGATTATGCAGGTTGTGTGGGGATGAATGGGAAAATATAATACATATAAAAGAGGGATGGGAAACAAGACAAGAGGAAAAGGAAAGGAAGTTACTACTAGGAGAGAAAGGGGAAGGAAAACAATGGATGAGGGAGGTGGTGGAGAGGAGAAAAGTGATGGAGGAGAAGAAAAGAGAAATATTGAAAATTTAGAAAAGAGAGGGATGGGGGGTGGAAGAAGGAAACAGGAATTTGTTGGGTTATAATTTAGTGGAAAATTAAGTTATTTATTTTTTTTCTATTTTATGGTCTAGTTAAGTGTGTTTATAAACCGAATCTTTTGTGATAAATTGTATATTTTAAAACAAAATAAATATTGAATTGAACAACCGGTTTAAATGTGCATGTCTATTAAAGGTACTACAATTTTAGTACCCCTTCTAAAATTTTAAGTATTTGACTAAAATAGTATCTGCGACTTCAAGAAATTGTCTACAGGTGATTAAACATTTATTAAAAATTGGTTAATACAAAAACAGTTAGACTTGAAATAGGCAAATACGATAACATTGTTTACAGAGTTGTAAGTTAAATATAAAATTTAAATAATATATAGAGTGTTGCGTTTAAAATGAGGAATTTAATGTTTATTTCCGTTATAACCGGAAGTTGTACAATGATTATTACATTTTTATTTGAATGAGTATTTTATGAAAGTCTAATCTCTATAAAGGTCTAATGGCCGCTTTCCGTGGGACACGGTGTGTAATTTTAGAATTAATACAGTATCGTAAAATATAATTTAAAATTTTTGGTTAGTGAATTAGATGCACCATTTTATCACCAATTACCTGTGCTTTCTTAAATTCACAAGTTTTTGAGATACACAAATAACAGTCAGTCATCAAGAAAATTACATAACTGTATCATAAATGGCTATTAAAAAATTGCTATAGTAAAATTTTCTAACAAAAACATTTAAGTGGATATTCATCCACGAATCGTACACAGACTCTATCAATATGTAAAGCAGTCTCACGCCCAAAAATACCCTTGTTACGGGTTTGTTCAGCTTCGTTTACAAAAACTTAAATAATTTATGTAACAAAATGTAAAGATTTTCCTAAATGTTAGTAAAAAATAAAATCTAACACACGTAATTTGTACCCCGTGATTCAAAAAATATGTCATCAAAGTGGACCATAAAAAAATTCACGTACGTCTACTTTAAATACATAAAACTGGATGTGTTGAAATTAAGTCTGTCAGAATTGACAAATGTACAATAGGCCGGGGCTTAATTAATTTTTATTTTTTTAAGTTCGCCGGGCAGAAATCACTTCTACATACCTAAAAACTAATGCACGTTCAGGTACGGAACCTCTAAAATTAATATAACACGTGCCTCAAAACCCCCTGCAGTTTCCCATAAGAAATACACGTGAGAAACAGGCTGAAATAATTATCATGAAAAAAAAGGCGAAAACACACAGAAATGTTATTTCAAATAAATGATTTCTTTTGTATTTTTTGACGTAGAATACGACGGCTTCATCAGTTTTCTTGTGAAAGTTATATAAGAGGCGTCAAAGCGAACAACTCGCAAACAATCCTTAAAATCCGTATACCTTCCGTGAATTTTTACGTTCAGCGCTTCCTACGTGGATTTAATCATAAAGCTAATTACATTATCGTATTCTACGATACATGGAAAACATGTATCATACTTTAGAAAATGTTGTTACGTGGTCCTAGAATTTGAATCAAATGAACGTGTAACTCGTTAGCCGAGCCGAGCGAACAAATTTTCGGGAAAATCACTTTATCCATATCAAGGGCCAACCAAAACTATTTTAACAATTTATTATACATGCTTTTGATGTACTTTTTCACGTAGAATGCAATTATGTCTATCCACCTAAATCGCGCTCGGCGTCAAAAACATTTTTCACGTTTGCCAGATGAAATAGGTTTTCACTTCAAAAATAACAAGAGAATCTGACCAAATAATTTATGATTAATTATTAGAACCGTAAGTTTCTCATAAGTTTAGCACCCGAATAACAATTTAAAGCGTTAATCCATTTATTGAAATTAGTTGAAATATCGATTTTTTTTTTTTTTTTTTTGAAAAATAATTCTTATGTGAGTTGAGCTGCTTAGTATGGATCAGGATAAGATTTGGATACTGATTGGTTTAAAATAAATTTTTATTGTATACAACTTCAAGTACAGATATTTCGAAAAATCGTCGAAAAAAAAAACTAATTAAGCGCCGATCTAATTTATTTCATGTTTTTGAAGCAGAGCGCTATTTACGTGAATTTTATCGTAAAATAGACCACATAATTGCATTCTACGTGAAAAAGTACATCGAAAGCATGTATAAAGTGATTTTCCCGAAAATTTGCTTCGCTCGGCTCGGCTAACGGGTTACACGTTCATTTGATTCAAATTTTCTAAAGTATGATACATGTTTATTATGTATTTTTTTACGTAGAATACCATAATATAATTAGCTTTATGAATATATCCACGTAGGAAGCGCTGAACGTGAAAATTCACGGAAAATATACTGATTTTAAGGATTTTTTGCGAGTTGTTTGCTTTGACGCCTCTTATATAAGATTTTACGAGAAAACTGATGTTGCCATCGTATTCTACGTCAAAAACTACAAAAGAAATCATGTATTCAAAATAATATTTCCGTGTGTTTTACCTTTTTTTTCATAATAATCATTTTAGCCGGTTTTTCACGTGTATTTCTTATGGGAAACTTCAGGGGCTTTGAGGCACGTGTTATATTAATTTTAGAGGTCCCGTACCTAAACCCACATTAGTTTTTAGGTATGTAAAAGTGAATTATGCCCGGCAAACTTGAAAAAAAAAAAATTAATTAAGCCCCGGCCTAATATACGAGACAAGCTAAGCAAAGATACACCTGTTATATCTTGTTTAGTCATTCATGCCAAAGTTGGATAAAAAATTTTTTGAATCACGCGTTATAAATACTGATCAAGAATTAAAAAAAAGATATTTACATTAATAAAAAAATTGTTTTCTTTTATTCTAAATATTTTTTAAATAACGGTATATAAATAATAATTTGCATTAAAGCAACTTTGTCGACAGAAGTTTAGGCAGTTACATAAGTCGATTATTTTATTTTGATAGCTATATACAACTACGATTTGTACATTAGTGTTCTGTCACTCTTGAAAAGTCCTAAAAAGGTGCAATATATCTCAAGTGATTCTTGGTATTGTTTGTTATTGTATAATCTAGCTCAAGCCATTTGAGATTGTTATTTTTGTCAACATTTAGGTGCCTATAATAACCGAAGAATCGACTAATGTAACTGCTTTAATCCAAATTAATTTTTTGACATTTTACTATAGCACGAGGCGATACTAGATGTCGCAACACGTACCTGTCATAAACGATAACATTGTTTTTGTTTTTTTAATGATTAATTTCTACACCACTCATCGATACTTGTATTTGGTAGGATTATCGTATACTTCCCATAAACATTTTTGTTGTTGGTCTAAGATACGACGTAAAATAGTTTACAATAAAAAATAACATAAACAATGGATTAGTATTGCCATAGCACAGAAAACTCTAAAAACTATTTTATTAATGCATTGGACAATCACAAACGTAATGATTATACACAAAGCAGAAGTTATTACAAAATTTAAATTATTTTAGAAAGTCGACAATTGTTATATCTTGCGGGTGTGCTGCATCTCACCTGATTAACACAGAGTTAATATAAACCTTAGGTTTGTTAAACTTGTTTTATGTATAAAGTTAAATTGTGTTTGAACAAGTTGTATTGTACTAAAATAATAATTAATTAGAGAAGCGACATTGGCATTGAAAAGTAGACGACTCGACGTAGTAATCTTATACATAATACGTTTTATTTGGTTAGACAGATAAAACGCTGATGAGTTTTTTGGTGCAGTTTTTTGATGTTTTTCCGTTTTAAAAAATGTATTAGTGAAGGCGTAGATGATGACCATCTATAAATGCACATTCCGTTCCAAATATTATAAAATAAAGATATATACCTACTCTAGTTTCATGTGTCTACTTATAGTCTTATGCTTAACTTTCCAGGTGTGCCTTTAGGAAATAAAATACACAAGATCGAATAATTTTTTTTAATACATGAATTCATGTATTCATTATCGTTCATTTACTAATATTTATGATACAAGCGTGTGAAGTAAGGCTTTTATCAACGATTTGCGAATTTTAAAAACAAGAGCTCGCAGAGGGGTGCATTAAAACCTTAAACCTCTGGCTTACAAAGTATTTTATCTACTAATTTTTGCAAATAGAAACAGAGGAACGCATGGGGTTTTACTGTTTTTTTTATTTTTACTGTAGCTTATTGCTTGGTTGTGAGGCATCGATGTCAACAAAAAATCGTTTAAGAACGAAGGTTCCATTTAAATTACATTCTATTTTTTTTACCTACGATTTATTTAAAGTAGCATTTCACACACACTTATTTAGTAATTAATGTGCTAATTATAGGTTATACATAAATTTTGTGTTGTGTCTTATAAAAATTGTACATGATTTATTAGAAAAACTATTTGATGTAAATATTATTAACAGAAAATTGTTTGGCTTCGCAGCAAACGATACAATCCACTATTGCCCCTGATTTCATCAACAAACTATTTATGTTTATACTTGTAATTTGGAACAATATTGTTTAAGTTGAATTAATTGTTCCTGTGTGCAGATTCCAAATAGTTGTTTAAATAAAACCCATTTTTTTTTATATATATTTTGCTCCTTCTTCTTTTATTAGAATATAGATTTACTAATTTTTTTTGGAAAATTTCTTGAATTAATATCTTCCAAATAATACTTTTTGTTAACAAATTTATTAAAAATTAAAATTACAGGAAATAATTGAAAGATTCATACGATTGAAGTTTTCTTCTTTTAAAATGCAATTAACAGTCAAATATTATATTCAACCCATAATGCACATTAAACCTTGGGCAATAAAAGAAGTATTTGCGACAAATTTAATGGTTTTGCCCATTGTTTATATACTTGTATGTAACAAGATTTTTTTTTAACTACTGCTTTTTTGAAATTGTACGGTTTGTATTAATTTTCAAAAATAGTTACATATGGTGAATCACCACCAACGGAACGGAGATTTATAGAAGAACTTTTAGTTTTGTTATAAATTTCCATCTCGTTAGTGGTGATTCACGGTGTATATGGTGGAATTATAAAATTCCATTTAGTTAGAATAATTTTTTCATAAATGTTGGGTCGTAGCAGTTTTATATTTGACATTTTTTTTGTGACTATTTGTATATGTTTATTTTTAAGGTGATTGAAGGTATAATAAAGCAAATGCATTTTATATCCGTTAAGTTGTGATCTTTTTATAAATTTAATTTAATTAATGAATCTTTCTTTAAACCCCACAGATAATTGTGAGATTCTGGGATTAAATTATAAAAGAATAAGGATTCTTGATAGAAAGTGTCTATTTGACTAAAGTAAGTAAATTTTTGAGATGTTATCAAGTTGGTATGTTCTTTTCTTGTACAACTTTAGATTCACCGATTGATTTATAATTCACATTTAGGTTTCAATTCACCATTCGGTTCTTAAATTACAATTTTTTTTTAAATCCTTTTTAACAACTTGCGTAATCTTGTGCTAAATTTCTACGCCACGGATACGGCTAGCGACGGACTGATTATTTAGAAAACTAAGTGTTAATTTTACATAAGTACATAAGAACGTTATGTTTGGTACCTAATTTTTATCAGTTAAGAAAGAAAAGTATCAACATAATCAAAAATTAATTTAAAGACCAAATTTTAGGTTTCTTCATTTGTCAGTACTTTTAAGGAATTTGTTGCACAATATCTCAATGAAGACGTGTTAAGTTGGATGCATTTTGTTACTTTTACGCGATAAACATTATAAGCTCACAACGCTTAAAAAATAAAACTAGTGCAATTAAACGCGGGTGTAGTATAACAAAATAACGCTAATTACCTTACCATCTATCGAACCACGACAATTTTTTGAATAATTGTGCTATTGGGTACAAATTCATTAAAATGAAGAAGGTGTTTGATTGGGTACTACAGTCACATAAAAACCATGTTGTTTGACAGCAAAATATGGCCTGAATATTGGATTTAATTTATGTAGTATTACGACCTTAAAAAATTCTACGTAAATAGGGTAGTAAAGATACAGGATGGCAATTAAAAACATTCGAGATTTCTTCATTCTTAACCTTGTTTATAGAAGCATTAAAAATAATGAGCAGTAGAGTTACTAACCATTGAACGCAATATGACGTATGAAGACTCCTTATTTTTTGACCTATATTTTTAATCATTTCCGCTATTACTTTATTGCACCTAAACTCTTTTCCTATTTTAAATCTTTTATTGCTTTTTTTAATTTTTCCACGGTTATCAACTATTCTTCTGTTGCTTTTTTTATCCGTCGTAATCAATTTTTATTTTTAGGAATCATTCTTCAATATGTTCTTTTCATTATTCCATTTCTTTTATTATAATATCTCCGTTTTTCCTTTTATAATTCTTATGTTTACATTGTGTTTTTTCTGTTGTAAAGTTATCATGTTGTAAATAATTTTCATGTTGCACAAAAGTGTTGTTTAGGTGCTGTATTTCTCTCTAGTCTTGTCTGATGTTTCCTATTATCTTTCTTCTTTATTTTCCCACATACTTCAGCTCTGCTTATTACTATCTTCTTAAAGTATATCCAACCGTTTTCAAAGCTTCTTATTTTATTTCGTTTTCATACTCTCTTAGTTTCTTGTTTATAATTTTTTTATATTTATCCGATAGTTCTCTGTCCTTTACTTTATAATATTTGATTGATTCACACTCTACCACTTCAATATTTTCTTATTAGTCTTCATCTCTTATATATTTTCTCCTAATTATCGTCCTTCTATTTTTTATTCCAAATAATATATAGTGCTTTTTCCTCTCCCTTTGTTGTTTTATATCTTACTCAATTTATCAATAGACTTTTTAACCATTTTTACCGCATTTCAATTTTTTTATATGTACGTAAATCTTTTGATTCTTCTTCGTTAAATCACTGTCCATAAATATGGACATCTTTCCTAATTTTTGCTTATTTTAAAAATAAACCAATCTTTGCCAGTTCTGTATCTTTTATTTATTTCTTTTCTTTAATGTTATGCATTATCTCGTTATGGAATTAACCATTTTTTCTCTACTTCTTTCTACCTTCCTAGTTTTTGTTTGATAGGTTTCTATATTCCATGGCTCTGTGTAAGTGACGGCGCTTTTTCTTTTCCTTCCCATTGGCTTCCATTTAAGTGACCTTGTAAACACTTAGCGTCCATTTCTCGCCACATTTCTTCGTTTCCAAATTTTATCTATCTCGTATTATTTGCAGGCATCTTCTTATATAATCCATTTCTACTGTCCTGAGCTGGTCTCTCATTTTTTTGGCATGAGCCAAATTTTCAGCTACATTGTGAATATTCTCTATTTGTTTAATTTGTTAAGAATTTTGTTTTATGTTACTCCTGGCTGCTTGTTTACCACGTGCTCTTTTTGTCTCAATATTTCTTTGGCATTTTTCTTCCTGATGTACAAGTGATCCTAGATTTTTAGAAGTCTTACATGTTTTTATGACTTCATCCCCTATATTTAGATCTGCAACTTAAGTTGAAGATTAGGTAAAGTAAAAAAACTTTTGCAATATAAAGCCTTATTTAAAATTACAAGATAATTTTATAATACAGTATTAGCCAAAATAAACAGTACTGAAACTGAATCAACTGTAAAACTAAGAACAAAAATTAATGTGTATTAAATGATATTTTACTTATATGAATAGAAGTCAGTAGGTGACCTTTTGATAACTAACTTTTTAAAAAAAATTTTTTTAAATAAATTGAAGAAAAACAGGTTCATTAATCATTTAATTTTTTCAGCAAGATTAAAAACCATAAAATATTTAAAGAAAACACAATAATTTGTATAGGATTTACGTTCAAACATATTAGGCCAAAAATATGATTTTTAGGAACTTTAGCAATAAATAGTATTTATACTTTATAAACAACATATCAGACAATAACATTTTTTAAAACAAATATTTTGCTTAATTTTCCTGATTGATGCACGCGAACACCATCAAATCTACCCTCGAAGTAACTCTACGTATGGACTAATAATGTCACGCATAGTCATAAGTTTAAAATCAAATATATTCGTTTTTAAAAATATTAGCATTTTTATTTTTCAGTATGTTGTTGTTTATTGATAAATTGGCATAAAATTTTATTTATGCAAACACTATGAAAAAGGCTGTTCAAATTCGTATACTTTGCTAATTTGTTTAAAGGATTTTGTTGTTTTAGTTTAACACAATACAGGCTGATCTCCGTACAGCGTACAACAAAAGTTTTTTAACTTGCTAATAAATCAAAACCTAAAATATTTTCAGCTATACAAGGTGTGCCAAAAGTTGGTATCAACTTTCTTGTTTTAAATACACACCAATAATTTCTTTTACATGGGTCGATTGGCCATATAATTCTGAATTTATATAACCTAAACGTTGTTACCTCATCCTTGACTGTTTTTGACATATGTCATACTTATACAAGAAATGCTTAAGTAAGCTACTCTAAAATTCAGAAAGAGATATTTGAAAAAATTGACTTTTTCGATAATTTTTTAATGTGATATTTGAAAATTGCCTCTACCCATATGTTTCAAAATGGAACCACTAGTAGGACATCAGGAGTAAGCTTGGATTTCAGACCAACTTTTCCATAAATTTAATTTTATAATCTCAACTGATTTGCGAGATACAAGGGCAGGGTAAACACAAACGCTGTTGTAATATGTGGTCACGTTTCGGTCACAATGGTGAGCTTTTCCTCAGGCCTAATTACAGATGTTTGTGTGTCCGAAACCCGTCAGGATCATACTAATTGGTTTTGCTGGCATCCGCATGAGTGTACAAATTGTTTTGAAAAGTGTAAATACATATAAAAATTTTCATAAAATATTGTTATTAATTAACGTTAAACACGCAGAATTAACACTAGAAGCATGTACGTTATATATTAAAAAAAAAAAACTTACTAAGTATCATTAATTTTTTGTTAACTACTACAAAACCATTTTTTGAAAAGAAATAAACTTTTAAGGATAATATAACATAATTTAGGTTATATAACTTCAAAATTATATGGCTAGTCGACCTATGTAAAGGAATTAAAGGTTTGTATTTAAAATAAAAAATTTGATACCAACTTTTGGCACATTCTGTATAGCTAAAGATCTGAAAATATTTTAGGTAAAACGAAAATGATCGATTATGACCGCGTATCGAATTTCAAGTTTCTGATTTGTCTGCAAGTTAAAAAACTTTTTAATGCACGTTTAACGCAGATCACCCTGTATAGACAATATTTAAATAGCCTAACAGTAACATTTATTTTTTCGGATCCATTTATGACATTTTAAAATTTTTATTTGTGATCGAGGCTTGAACCAACGCCTCTTCTTTAGATTCGAACCAATCATCGCTGAGCTTAACGATCCATAAATAATGATTTTTTTTTATTAGGCCCATTTTCAAATGGGTTTGGTTACTAGTATACAGATAAATTTTCTTAATTACTTATAGGTAATTCTTTCAGTCTAGAACCTGAATTTTTGTTTGTTTAACTAAAATGTAAGAAACCTTTATTATTAGATGTTATTGTAAAAATCGAGGGTCTTCATCAGTTGTGTCAACAATACATTAAAAAGTGTCTAATAATAAAGAGTTGGTTAAGACAAATTTAAAGGTTTTTAACCCTAGAAAGATAACTATTCGTAAATTTTACGAAACTAATTATAATTGGTTTGCGCATATCTTGTGCACATCTACTAGAGCGCTGCGTCTTGCAGTAGTTTCCTCATTTGTAACAAGTGTGTGTGTGATTAGGTTATATTGTGCTCCAGACGACTTATAACTGTCGTATACTTATTGCATTCGTAATTATTACGAAAGGTTAGTTTTCGCGTAACTTTTATTTTTTACGTATAATGGACTATTGAAATAATCCATTGTCAGACAAGGAACTCGAAAACATATTAAACGATTTCGATTTTTACAACACAGCTGGTAGTGACTGTAGTCAATCTGATGTGAAAGATAACGTCGAAATTAAACTGTATGAAGATTCTGTAAGCGAATACGCGCCCACAGATGATTCAAGTGTTACCGACAACTCGACTCCGGGATCTAGTAAGAAAAAAAAACCGACGGTTCTGCTGGTAAAGAACAGGACAAAAATTATTTGCTTCAAAAAACACACGTCAATTTCAATGACTTACAAATTTCGTCTCAGACCTTAGACTTGGAGGCGGTCGAGATGGAGTTTGAAGAAGACACTTCTTCACAAGTTAAAAAATCAAATTGTTTACAAATATCTCTCAGAAGAAAAAATGAACATCGTTGGTCTGCAGTTGCCGGTAAATCCTCAAAAACACCAATAAAAAATAAAACACATATAATTCAAGGGCCGACAGGAATAGCTAAAGATGTCATAAATTCTCTTGATGTATTTTTACTATTTTTATCAAACGCAATTGTTGATGAAATTGTTATTCAGAGTAACAATGAAATACTTGATAAATCAGAAAGTTATACTCAACAATTTCCATTACGAATTTTATGGGAATCAAAGCGCTTATTGGATTATTGTTGTTTTCAGCAGCAATGAAAAATAATCACCTAAGCACTACAGAATTATTTGATAGTAACTTGTGTAGAACAACTTATATGGCTACAATGAGCCGAAAAAGGTTTAAATTTCTAATTAATTGCATTTGTTTTGATAACAAAATTACTCGGCCAACTAGACATAAAGCCGATCCTTTGACTATAATAAGAAAAATATGGGATGAACTAATAGATAATTCTAGGAAATCATATAAGGCAGAGTTGTACATTACCATTGATGAACAGTTGCTAGCATTCAGAGGCCGCTGCCCATTTCGCATGAACATACCAAACAAACCCGCTAAATACGGGTTGAGAATTGTCATGGTATGCGACGCTGGAACTAAATACATGATCGACACATCGCTTTACCTAGGCAAAAAGACTAAAACTGACAACATGCCTTTGGCAGAATACTACGTGAAAACCCTAACAAAATCTTTGTGTAGTGCAAACAGAAATATAACAATGGACCATTAGTTTTCATCAATCAAACTTGCTGATGACCTCTTACAAGCACCATATAAATTTACTATGGTTGGTACATTGCGCAAAAACAAACGCGAAATTCCTCCAGAAATGCTTTCAACAAAGAATCGCATAGTGGTAGAAGCTAGATATTGCTTCGATAAAGAGAAGACATTGTTATCGTATGAAAAAAGAAAAATAAAAAATTAAAAATATAAAAAAAAATTTTTTTTATTATATTTATATATAAAAAAAAAAAAAAAAAAAATTATATTTTAAAAAAAATTTATAAAATTTAAATAAATTTAATTTTAATTATAAATTTAAAAAATAAAAAAAAAAAAACTCTTGTAAAACATTAACACGTATGAATAGTATAAACTAAGAAAACTTGGCTTTATCGACACACGTGTGTTTCAAGCATTAAAACTATCGCTTAGATAGCGGTATGCACTTTAAATGCAGCACACATGTCGTTACAATTAACTGTTGGCATTTTGTGACTAATTTTGTTATCTTTTAATTTTTTACAAACGATGACACGTTGAATTTGGAATCGTAAAATTTACGAATGGTTAGTTTCTATGTGTCTCAAAACAGGGTTAGTTTTCTAGGGTTAAACATGTTAGCTAGTAACATACAATTAAAAAAATGGATCCAATTTTTGTTTACTTTATTTCATTTGTTTATTATAAGTATCTCGCACTGTTTTGCTACAGTCCCAAGGGAATAATTTTTGAAATGATTTGTATTTAATTTTCTTTGCTAAAGAGTAATTGGATGTCAGTTGAAGTTGCTTAGAAGGCGCAACATAGTTTTGAGTTATCTGAAAGTGTTTGAAAAAAATTAGAAAAACTTGAACTCTTTGGTTTTAATCCAAAATTAAAGACAAAAGTTAAGAAATCAGCTTCTGTTAATAATAAATCTAAAATGTTTTAACATACCTAATAAGACATTTTTGTTTATACGTGCAAGAAAAAATTAACACAAGATCGCCAAAATTGTTATTAACATAAACTAACTAAAATAAATTTTTAAAATGACTGTAGTACAACCAAAAATTTTCATAAGTTGTTTTTCCTGTATGTGACATTTAGGTAAAGTAAATTATTAACGTCGATAAACCTAAAACTACAAAGGCCTAAAATGTATAACACTTCCGTCATGTGCACTCGATTGACCATCCGTCGAAGAAAATTAATTAAATATGTACTTATATTGAAGTAAAATAAATTGAACAAAATTGTTACAAACCAAAATAATCTGGGTAATTACACAAAAATGTAATTAAACTGCATTAAAACATATTGTTTCTAGTTGTGAGAAAATTAACTTCTGGTTCACTCCTCGAACGGTTTCGGATTTATGTTATTTTGTAAGTAAACGACGTTTTGTACGTTAAGTCGACAAAAAGTTGGGCTGGGTCAAAATAGTGTTCCAAAACCTGGTGTTTTACCCTTACAGAGAGTACCAACTTAGACAGGTATAGGCTTTCCAGAATCGTATGTATCACTGCGTTACAATCAGTTATTGTCAAAATTTTGTTATAATTCATCCTACAAATATTAGCTTAATTTCTAGAAAACATATTAAATGTCAATTTATTTTAATTACGATCGCTCCTTGTATTTTTTGTAACCTATATGTGCTAACTTGCTTTGTTTGTTCTAAAAGAAAGAACTACGTATCAACAGTTTTTTGAGGGCAAATGTTTTTGTGATTCACTTAAAATTGTTAATTTCAAATTTGGACGCTGATTAATTATAGTTTTCGACACAAAGTCGAGGTTCGTACGATTCTGAATCGTCCCTAACTCTGACGGCTCTAGTTATTAAAATCTAATTAACTGACCTTCTTTACAGATGACGTAATGTGGTTATTTTAATTTAGAGGTCTACCCGTAGTGTATTGAACATTGATTATGTTAATGTTGGCATCAATGTTTGTTTGTATTTGACCGATTTAAAATTCAATAGTCAAGTTAAGCGTTGACTGAATAAATACAATGTGTCTACTTAAGTTGGCAACATATGGGAAACTTATGTATTATTAATTTTACGAAAAAAGTTATTGTTTATACAAAATTTTGCATATTTTAAAATCTTAAATACAATTATCAAGTATTAAATTTTTGCAGTCGTATTGGAGATTTGTCAAAAAATATAAATTTTTCTCAAGGGTAAAGTACTGTTATATTTGACAATAGCAAAATTTGTTATTAAAAAAGTTGATAAAAATTAAAAACTACGTTCAAGTATGAAATTACACCCATTAAAAAAAAAAAAATGTTTCTCCTTTTTGGCTCCAATAGCAACGCAGACGTACAGTCTTTCGCGTTTATAGTGGCGCGGTTACGAGCAGGTACATGTTTTAGTTGATCCTTTTTAAATGCATACATATAAACAAAATAAATTGAAGTAGATGTTCCTATTGTATAAAAGATTTTGGTACCAAATTAACAAGCTATAATTTAAAACAGTAAACTACTATGTATACGATGATTTCATAAAAGTTCAACGTTCATCTGCAGTTAGATATTTTACTTTCATGTAAACTATAATAAATTATCAAAAAACCAAAATTGGAGATTTTTAAAAGTAGAAGTTGAAATGTTTTTTGATTCAGAAATTAAAATTTTTCTGATAAAACAACCATTATTGTCATCATAATAGTTTGAAAGGTTAATCATGGCCATTGTCCGAAAATTAATTTATTGTTATGGAAAATATATGTTTTTAAGTCAGAAAGGTATAAAATACACGTTAATGATCAGAAATTATTGTAATAAATATAACAATTGTTTTTTACTTATCAACATTTACAAATGGCTAATCTGGTATTTGCACATTTAAAATAAGGTTTTGTTTATTTAAATGACGTTTAATTTCTACTGCTTCCAAAATTTTAGATCTTTATAATTAGTTAATTAATAGTTTGATGCCAAAATATATTTTGCAAAATTTTATTTCTTTGGATGTGTATTTCTAAAAGCGATGAAAAGTTCTTTGTATCTTACTTCAAAATTTCAAATATATTGTTCGATGAATTATATTAACATTTTAAATTGTAAAGTCCTGATTATTTTAAAGTGCCAGTTTTGTTTTTCTCATTGAATACTAAACGTTTAAAGTCTGTATACTATTAGCGGGAGTAATAAATCTTAATTGCTTGAAATAATTCTTTTTATTTTCTTATGAAAGCGGTACTTCTACTGTTAAGTAAAAACCAATAAAATTCTTAACCCAAAATACGATCATTGTGCCGCTCTTGCAGCATATCGACCCATCTAGGGTCTAAGAACAATAGTTTAACCCTTAACTAGTCGCGTTGCCATTCATATCATAACTAGTCGCGCAGTGTATTTTGTACACTGAATGGAATAAACAAAGATATAAGAGTATTTTTTTATAATTTAGTGTCTATAAATAATAACTAGTTGTATTAAATAGTTAAAAAAAAGTTTATTATAAAACATTATAGTTATTTAGTGAACAATATATAAACAGTAAGCGTAAGTACAATATACAAAAAAACGAAGGTAGTTTAATCACATAACCTTAGTAATTAAAAAACCAAAATATAATTTATAAATAGCTATCTATTTTAACTACTTTACTAGAAGTATTGGTAGATTTTAACACAAAATAGTATTTGTTTAGGAACTTTCATCGGTAGTTTCGTCACTGTTTTGGCAGTTAATACATACCATTACACAATGTTCCTTACAAGCAAGTACTTTACAGATTTGACATTGTATTGTAGTCACTCTATTTTTTCCACTCGCATATTTGACATTTTCCTCTTATTTTGTTTGGTAATTGTACATTTTCATTACTTTCTTTGTTTCGTAAATAGTTCTTTTTCAAAAATAGTTTTATGTCGACAGGTAAGGTTTTTATATCTGCTCTCTGCTCTAGATAAGGTTTCATCAGCGAAAGTGATAATTCCTTCAAAAAATTCTTCTTGGCTTCACGTTATGAGAAGAATGATTAAATACAATATTAGCATTTATACCTGCTACGTTTAAAATTTGAAAAAAGATAACTAATGGCCACCTTCTTGTTCTTCTTTGTACGGTATAATTGCCGCACATTTGATCCACAGCATCGATGCCACCTTTAGTAGAATTATAAAATAATACTATCTCAGGCTTTTGAGAATCAGCATCTACTTTATCGTCTTCATGCATTGTTGACAATAAGAAAACTCCTTTATTCTTTTTCTTGCTGTAAGATACAAGGGTTATGTCTTTTTGGAATGCAAAAATAGATGATGGAACTGGCCGCGATTTGTTTGGAAGAAGTTCACACGGTATTTCGGCTTTATTTTTTTTAAGTGTACCAACCAATGTAATCTTATCTTTTAGTAGATTTTTGGCTAAAGGGTAGCTAGTATACCAATTATCGCAAGTTAAGTTTCTATTTTTGCCTTTATAAGGCTCTACTAACCTTTGGACAACTTCAGCTGGAGAATTAGAATATTGGTAGGGGCCGTCAGGTTGTTTTCCGCAATACAATTCCATATTACCAACATAAAAAGTTTTTGAATCGCAAAGACCATAAACTTTTAGCCCATATTTTGCTGGCTTATTTGGAAGATACTGGATAAAGCTACAACGTCCCTGAATGGTATTAACGTCTCATCTATGGTCATAAACTCACCAATAGAATAATTTGTTCTACAGTTACCAACAAATCCTTCGAAAAAATTTCTAATAGGAGCCATTTTGTCTGTGGCTCTTCTAATGGGTCGGTCATTTATATTGTCAAATCTTATGGCTACCAATAAGAATAAAAATCTTCTAGCGCTCATACAAGCTCGGAAAATTTCAGAGCCAGTCCCATCTTTACACCATAATTCATTAAAATTAGTGTGGCTCTGTTTTTTTAAGCCTGCCATGTAAAGAAGACCAAAAATGCAAGGATTTCTTCTCGCGTTGTTTCCTTACAATCCCTACCTCTTGAATAGGCATCTTGCTTTGTACGTATAGAAATATTTGTACAGTTAGTAATTTCATCCACCATTTGTATTGTTATGAACCGAGAAAACGCCATCATTTCATCTGCAACATCTTCCTTTTTAGTAAAGATCGAGGAAAAATTTTTACGATATTTCTCTGACTCGTTTTCTTATATTTGGAACAAATTGGATGCTTTTTCCAGATAGTTTTTTATTCTTACCAATGAAACATAAGTATTTGTGTGCATCTTCGATTGTTTCAACTTCTGCACTATCAAATTCTTGCCTTTCTTCATCTTCTTTAGTTTCTCGCCTTCTTCTTCGGAATCAGTATTATGCTCGCTTTCGATTATTTCTTCCTCTGAAGCATCGTCTTCTGCTTCCCCAACTTCATCCTCTTCTGCTAATTCCTCCATAATTGCTTTTGCCATATCTGCCAGTTCTGCTTTGGAAAGCCGATTAGGATCTCTAATGGGTATTGAATACCTAAAAGTAAAAAAACAAATAAAACAATTATTCTTAACGTTAATTTCATTCCGCTCGTAGTAAAACGTAAGAAAACAATACTCACATAATTAGTCGCTACGTGTACGCACTACACTTGACACGATTACAGCAATCAAAATTCGTGTAACTGTTATCGAAGACACTTCTAACTCAGACAACTGTTGAAGCACAACTAGCTTAAGGGATACCTAAGCTTACAATGCCGAGTATAGAAAACTCTGACAATTACACGCAGACGCGTGCGTTCGGTGTACTGAGTACACCGACGCGACTAATTAAGGGTTAACCTGTATGAATACGTTGCCATCAGCCCAGGTACTGACGAAATTCTTGAATTGTTGCCGTAGATGTGGGTATTATACCAAGATACAAAAAAATAATGATATATAATACGTAAGAAATAAAATTTGTAATGTGATCTACTAATACAAATAAAATAAATAACATATAAGCCACATTAATAATTCACATCGAAGGTAGATTTTACTATTATAATATATTTACCTACTAAAAATATGATTTTCTAAACGTATCAGGTACCTACGCCACTGCAATACGGGAGATTGGATAATTTGACAGGTTTATTACTCCGCGCCAATGGTATACTAAGTATACTTATTTTAAATCTTTGAAATTTTATTAATCATCCTTTGCAATAGTTTACAACTTTAAGTTATAGCTTCATACCCTAAGTTTTGTTAATCCGGTATCGAGTATACCTATACAGTAGCAAAATTTATCCCATTTTATTTTATTTATGTATTTATGCAATTAAAGGAGAACGACTAATTTATGTATAAACAGTAAACCGCGCCATTATAAACACGAAAGACTGTACAAAAAAGGCGGGTATGTTGAATCATTCCGTTGAAGTATTTTTACTTTAATAGTGTAATAATTAAATAAGAATAAATATAAATGGGATTTGAGGGAAGAGTTCAGAATTGGATATTAAGAAAGAATAAATTTGGTAACAAATTTTGAAAAGATTTCGAAATGAAAAAACGGAAACGGAATTAATTCTCAAGGTGAAAATCGAAAACAGACCTCACGAAAAAGTTTCAGATAAATTTTTGAAGAAGGATTTGTTTTTAAAACGCGAAACAGCTGATTTCATAGGAAACCTTATCAAAAAGTAAAAAAATGTTTCACTTGGATACAGATCGTTCTGTGTGGTTATATCAAATTACATAATTTATACCAATTGCAAACGGCATTGCCCTGTATAGGTGATCTTTACAATTTTTTGTTTTTAAAAACAGTAATAATACAATATGAAATATTAAAAATTGAGATGATTTTTAATTCCACAAACGCAATTTGTTGCATTTTTAATTTTATTCAACCGACAGTACTTTGATTTTTTAAATTTAATATAATTTTTAATTTACTTAGTTACGTTAGTTACGTAACTAACATTCGTAAATTTGGAATGTAAAAATTTGTTGGAAAGCGCGTTGCCTTAGGCAGTATCTAAAATTCATTGCAAATTCTATATTTACTTGCACTTCACTTACATAGTTTGTACATTAAAATTGCTGCATAATTGCGGTTTAATTCGAACCTCCTCTGTGAGCGTTTAAATATAAACCCTTAAAGTTTAAAGAGGCTTCTGCCCCTTCTGAAATTTTCCACCCAACCAAACCAATCAAATTGAAAGCTCAGTTTTAGCACGTGTTTCTTTTACATGAAACCACACTTTAATAACCCGTTGTTAGAAATCTAGTCATAAAGTCAATAAAAGTCTGTTACCATAAACAATTTTAAACATGGACAAAGAAGCTTAGCAAATTAACCACTGACACTTAATTAAAACGTTCAATGTCTAAACTTCTAAGAATTTCTTTTGAGCAAACAAAAAACAAAATGAACACCGTCTACAGCTGGAAACTCGAGTTTCAAGATAACCTAGTCGTTAAAATAACAACAGATAAACATAATTGAATTAAATATTATTTAAAATAACATTTGAAAAATGTACTCTTAAGAAAATATAGCATTAAAACAACAATTACTAAGCAAACATATGCTTAACCATCGAGGACGTAATAGGGACAAAAGTTCAATACATCTTTAAGAAAGTGATCTTTATATATTACAGAATGTACCAACAAATCTACCAAATTTAAAAATTGTTAACGACGATTAGTAATTATTGCATTAAGTTGACAATAATTTATTTGTATGGTTACAAAATTATGATGAAGTGTAATATAGGAATCCTAAACCATGAGCATAAACTATATGTTGATGAATTGTGATATTATCATTTAAGTATCGAATTATACAATAAGACTGGTTTCTACCCACACAACTTCCGCTTTTAGTAGTAATGTGTCAATGTAAAACCAGGTGTATTAGATATTATTAGGATATATTTATGTATTGTATACTATGAGTATAAATCAATATAAGGTCAACGTGTTAAAACAAGCTGAACGTGAGGAGAAGACGGTTTTGAGCGGTGAACAATAATGGGTGTAAACTTAAGATAGTGTATCAATTAATTAATTTGTTAAAATTGTTGTTAACCTTTTAAAAAGAAGATTTTATAATTTTATATAAAAAAGTTCTATTATGCCAGCTATTATCTTAAGCCTGCGCATCGTAGTCAGTCCGCAAATTGTAGTTTGCTTGCGCATCGTAGAAATAAATTTAATGAAAATAAAACCAACAGACAATAATAAATAAAGTGCATCACGAAGTAATTAATAAATGAAGTACTATTGGAAAATAAATATAAAGACCACGAAAAATAAGTATCATAGTTATTAACAAACAAAAACTTTTAATAAAACCCAGGTCATAGATGTCATCGTTCAAAGTTGCAGAAGGTTGAATCTATTACGTCATCAGAAAATGTAAATAAACTTAGTGCATTAAGTATGTAATAGAAAGTTATGTATGCAGAAAAAAGATTGTAACGGAAATTTTTTTTAGTTGTTGTTAAATTGTACGTTGTGTTATTTAAAATTGATTCATTGTTGTAGTTGTGTTAAAATTTTGTTTTAAAGTTACGCATCACGCATTTTATTAATAAAGCCACGATCCTGAGGTTAATTATAGAATAAAAATTAATACCGAAAAGCATTATGTTAACAATTTGCTTTTAGGTTCAAAAAGTTTTAAGATAAATTCGTCTCGTTTGCAAACTAGTGCTAAAAAATTGCATTTGGTTAAACAGCACTTGCTTACACAGACAATATTACACAATTACTTTTGTGGTAAAATATTTTTCATTTTAACACTTTGGTTTCAGAGTCAAACTATATATATTACCTAAAGTTTCTTTTAATAAACCGAGAGTTTGAACAATCAAACACCACTACTCATTTCGTTATAGAAACACGGAAATTTATGTACTGAAAGTTCAAAAGTTACATAAGTAAGTTTTGTTTAGTAAAACTTTCTGTCCTTGAAACACAAATGTGCGACGCCTAAGAAAATTGTGTCATGTCAATTAATTGGTTATCGCCGCTTTGTAATTATAAATTTTTAAACTGTAAATAATTTGCTCAAAAGAAACAGCAATAAATGGTTTTTCGTCGTAATTAAAGCGATTAATAATTTCTGAAGTTTTAGCGCTTTAATTTATTTCATAAATAAATCCTTTCCGCTTTTTATGTTCGATGTGTGTGAGTGTAATTAATTATTTATACGATTGACCTTTTTTTTTAGTCTGATGCGAACCCAATTTATTCTACACGTGATTTCATTTAATTTGATTTTTTTTAGAATTGATAAACTATAAAATCATTATTGCTCATATGTAACTAAACGCGTGTATAATTTGTTTTATAAATTTATTTTTATGTAATTTAAAACTCAATCACGTATATTAATTACTACACGGTGCAGTGGTTTAAAGCTTTTTTTCTTTTGAGAATTCAATGAATTTTTCGATTACAGAAAAAAGTAATACTAAACATTTTTTAAATATAACAGTTTCAATAAAATGTTGAATGTCATTACTTTTAAAATTATTATTTTTATTAAATTATTTTGAAACTACGTGTATGCTTTCAAAGAAGCATATAATGTTAAAACTTCAAACAGAATATAAATTTTAATTATTTGATTCTTTGTCAATGTTATATTAATTTTATTTAAGGAAAACAGCCATAACAGGCCAGAAATTCCTAGTCAACAGCATTGCAAATACAGAATTAAATACTTAAATACTAAAATTTTACACACGTAAATAGAGTATATTATAACAAAAGAAAAATCTAAAATATTTATATAAAAATATATGTGTGTATGTGTATATGTGTATATGTGTATATGTGTATATGTGTATATGTGTATTTGTGTATATATATGTAAAATATATGAACATTTTAAAATACAAAAATAACAAAATTTAACATAACATATATTTAACGTAACAAATGCGGACATGTTTCTATAAGGGTACCAAGTGAAAACTTCGGATTCCATGGATCAATTCCAGCAAGGTTTAAGAGTCTTGCTATTTTATACATCACTGACTGGTTTAATCCGTCGAGTGTTCTATGAAATTTAGAGTGAAACATGTTGTGGTTTCTGACATTGTAACTGGGAACTGAGAAGCATAAATGTGACAAGTCTGGGCATTTTATTTTGTCTTGCAAAATATTAATAACAAATTGTAAATCACGAATCTGTCTTCTATTTTCAAGAGACTGCATGTTAAATTTGGTTAAGGATTCATTATAACGTAGATAGGAATTCTGTCGAAAGTTAAGAAACCTAATAAATTTCCGCTGAACAGCCTCTAGTTTACTAATATGAATTTTTAAATAAGGACGCCAAATTACTGTGCAATATTCTAGATAACTTCTGACAAGAGCAGGGTATAGTGTTATTAATGCAGCAGAATCGCATATCCCTCAAAGGAAATGAACACCAACTGCAGCATCTATTTAACCAACAGAAAACCACCAAAACTGCACCAAAAACTTAACTCGGACACGTGTTTCAACAGCTAAGCTGTTATCATCAGCGATACCGATACTAAAAATAAAAACAACGGGAAGCTTATATATACTATCTGCTTATCACGCATCGTTAAACTTAATTGATTCTTAGATAAGCTTAAATAATTCCGAAAATCCTAATAGGCCGTTATCATCATAATTCATAAGCAAATTTCTGTTTTTAAAAATTTCTAAAGTTTCATAAGAATCAAATTCGTTTTTATTATCTACCCTCTTAATTAATTCAATGTCGTCTACTCTATGGCCATTTTCAAGCATATGCATGGCAACACTGGACCTATCTGTGCGATGATATTTGACATGAGCTACGTGCTCTTTAAAATGAGTTTTAATAGGTCTCTTGGTTTGCCCTATATATACTTGGTTACAGTCTTTACAATTAATTTTATATATTCCCGATTTATCACACATTTCTATTGGGTTTTTCGGATTGCCTAAAAGGTTTTGCAAGTTGCCTGTAAAATTCAAATTTCAGATAATATTCAGCAGTTACCAAAATTTAAATTTAACGCGAGAGAAATAAACATTGTTAAAAATCTTAAAGAGAAAAATTGTTGTTATCTCAAAGCAGATAAAGGCAATAAAGTAGTTATTTTGGACAAAGAGGATTATTTTGAGTCAGTTCAGGTGATGCTTAATGAAGTCCCCTATTCATTAATATCTAAAAATCCTCTTCCCAAAATGATTGCTGATACCCGTAGAGTCTTATTAGAATGTGGAAATATTATACCAAAACAACTTTGGTTTAGACTAACGGTATCTAACCCGGTTCTTCCTAGAATGTATTGTTTACCTAAGATACATAAACCCGGAAAAGCAATGCGTCCCATTGTTTCAGGTATTAATGCTCCTACTTATCTGATATCTAAATGGTTGTCAAATAAATTCAACAGTTTTGAATATCAACAATCAAATTTCAGTGTTCAAAATTCATATGATTTTATTGAAAAAATTAAAAACATTGATCTGACTGAGAACGAAGTTTTAGTTTCATTCGATGTCTGTTCATTATTTCCAAGCGTTCCGATAGATATCACTTTAGATTATTTGAAAGATATGTTACACCAAAACCATTTAGACAATTCAGAAGTAGATAATTTTATTAAATTAGCAAGATTATGTATGAGTCAAACCTACTTTCAAATTAACAATAACATTTATCAACAAAATTATGGTACAACAATGGGTAACAGCTTATCTCCGTTTATGGCTAACCTGTTCATGGGTAAATTTGAAACTGATATAAAAAATAAATTAGATTATTTTCCTAGAATTTGGTGTAGATATGTAGGTGACGTTTTTGCAGTCATCGACACTAAAGTTTACAGCCCTCAGCAATTTGTAGAAATTTTAAATTCAAAATTTGAGACGATCAAGTTTACCTATGAAACAGAAACAAACCTTAAGTTACCTTTCTTAGACACTTTAGTGACAAGAAATGGCAACAAACTAGATATAGATATTTATCGTAAAGACACTAACACTATGAGGTTTATAACAAATGATTCCAACCATAGTATGCAACATAAACTTGTATCTTTCAACTTTTTGATTCACCGATTATTACATTTCCCATTGTCAAAACAAAACTTTGATAAAGAACTGCGAAATATTAAGCAGATTGCATCGTACAATGGTTTTCAAGAATCAATTGTCACAAACATAATTAGAAAACATAAACATAAGTTAAACATTAGAAACATTACAACGTTAGGAACTAGTAATAGCAAAATAGATAAAGAAATATGTCAAATTACCAAATTATCCCACATACACAAAAGATTTTCAAAAATGTTTTCAAAATTTGATTATAAAACAGTAACCTCTAGTAGTAACAACTTGCAAAATCTTTTAGGCAATCCGAAAGACCCAATAGAAATGTGTGATAAATCGGGAATATATAAAATTAATTGTAAAGACTGTAACCAAGTATATATAGGGCAAACCAAGAGACCTATTAAAACTCGTTTTAAAGAGCACGTAGCTCATGTCAAATATCATCGCACAGATAGGTCCAGTGTTGCCATGCATATGCTTGAAAATGGCCATAGAGTAGGCGACATTGAATTAATTAAGAGGGTAGATAATAAAACGAACTTGATTCTTATGAAAGTTTAGAAATTTTTAAAAACAGAAATTTGCTTATGAATTATGATGATAACGGTTCATTAGGATTTTCGGAATTATTTAAGCTTATCTAAGAATCAATTAAGTTTAACGATGCGTGATAAGCAGATAGTATATATAAGCTTCCCGTTGTTTTTATTTTCGTATCGGTATCGCTGATGATAACAGCTTAGCTGTTGAAACACGTGTCCGAGTTAAGTTTTTGGTGCAGTTTTGGTGGTTTTCTGTTGGTTTCGCATATCCCTGCACACTGACGTCGAATATAACCGAGAAGTCTAAGTTCTTTGATAACGACATTGTCAATATGGGGGCTAAAGGATAGGAGTTGTCGATTAAAATACCTAGATTTTTGACCGTATGTTTGTTGTCGAGTAATTTCGAACCAATTTTCTAAGGATATATAAACGATGATTTTATTTTATTGAAGCGAATAATGTGGCATTTGTCTAAATTAATTTCCATGGAGTTAATAAGGCACCATTTAAGAATGCTATCTAAATCAGACTGTAAAATGTCACAATCACGACTGCTTTTAATTGATCTAAAAATTTTTAAATCGCTTGCAAATAATAAACTTGGACTATTTACAGTTGCACATATGTCATTAATAAAAATTAAAAATAGAAATGGACCTAAATGAGAACCCTGAGGAACACCTGATAGAACTGGTATAAGAGTAGACCTATGAGCAGGAAATAGCTCAACATATTGAAATTGCCGTATAAGATATGACTTGAACCAACGCAGAAGTGGGCCAGAAATACCGTAAGCGGAAAGTTTTTCAAGCAAAATATCATGTGAAACTCTGTCAAATGCTTTTTTAAAATCAGTATAGATAGCGTCTACTTGACAACCAGCCTCTAAAGCGTTTGTTATGTAATTTATATAAACTGCAAGATTAGTTTCTGTACTTCGTCCACTATAAAAAACCATGTTGGTTATAAATTATTAATGAATCCATTTTAGGTTTCAATTTACTCAAAATAAATGATTCAAAAATTTTAGAAAAGTGACAAAGAACAGATATCGGTCGATAGTTTGAAATAACTGAAGCATCCCCACTTTTCAGAATAGGTTTGATCCTAGTAACTTTCCATCTCGACGGAAAAATACCGGATGAAATTGATGAGTTTAGAATTAAATAAAGTGAAAGTGCAAAGGAGGAAGCGGTATATTTTAGAAATCCTTGAAAAAGGCCATCAGGACCAAAAGTCTAAATAAGTTTTAGTTTTTGTTGCTTACTTAAGGATTGAAGTGTAATTGATTTCAACCATTTGAAGCAATAAATTAGATTTAGGTTGTTGAGCTGAGATGTTCCCAGAAGTACTATGAAAGTAAGTAGACTCAAAATAGTCTGCAAAAGCTTGGTCAGCTTCCCTTCCTTTCAGTTCTTGGTGACCACCCAAGTTGACTATCTCATGTTAAAATGGTTATTGTTTTTGAATACTAAGTAAAACAAATACGGGTTTAATAGTATATTGTGATACTGGTGTATAAGAAGATCTTACTATTTCAAAACAAGCGTTTTGCGTAGAGCTCCACATCGTAACGATACTCACACACAAATGCGTAAAAGCGTATAGAAACGGTGCAACTGCACGAAACATTTTGATGGAAAAAATAAAAAAAAAAGTTTAGGTAAAAGTTTTAATAACTTTTTGCTCATGTTTTTGGAGGAATCATCGGATTAAAAATTGTTCAAATAAAAGTTGTGTGTAGTTACATTAACATTAAGTAATATTTTTGCAAATATTTGACATAAACAAAGTTGCTGTAGATTAAATGTCTTTTTAGCTGTTTATATTAATGTAATCTTTTGACAAAGTTAATTGTACATTTGTTGTTTTTAGTCCTATATGTCTAATATGTTATTTTGGCAAAAGATATATTGTATAAAACGCAGGCATAACTTTCATTATATGCAGACCAAAAATATTTTGTGTTTGTGTGCTCCTTATCTCTTTGCAGTTACGTTACTATCATGCACAACAACACAAACAATGTAAAAAATATTAAAGCTTACATATATCAACATTATTCGAAACCACATTTGAATAGTATTTTGGATTGTAGAATTTTGGTATAGAAAGAGGTAGGGTAAAATTTGTAGTGTTCAAAATAAATTGGCGTAAAAATTTGAATATTTAAATAAAAAGTAAATCAATACACATTTTTACAATTTGATAGTAAAATAAATAAATTTGGTAATTTGGTTTAGATACCATTTTGTTAGGTTTTTCATTTTTTTTTCAAAATATTATCTTTATTACTTACACTTTTATAAGCTTTCATTTGATACTAATATTTTTATAACTACTTAAAGTTTAATTTTTGGTCTTCTAGAATATTCTTTTGATTATACTCGTAATTTTCCAAAAAAAAATGATAGTGTTTTGGCAAAAAAAATAAAGAAAACTTACGCTACCCTATAAATACCAGTAACCAGAAATTGGAAGGGAATTCTCTAGTCGTCGAAGGAAGAGGCATGTTGGTTTCTGTTTTAATTACGGCACTAGGAAATAATACAATTGTCGCACTTGACTTAAACTAGTGCAGCTCTCATAAGTTTATTTACAATATTCTTACATTAAACCCACCCTTTATTTTTTTTTGTTTTGCAGTATGATTTATGGTAGTGTAAACACAATTCATTACAAGAATTCTTGTCTTTATTGTTTGTTTTTATAGGGAGGTTTTGTCAGGACTATTGTCTTTCCTGGACTAAGATTATTTTGTCTCAGTAATTTTTAAAATGCGGAAGAACTGGAGGTAGTTGATTCCTTTGGAGTGTCTTCGTCCTTGTAAGGTGATAAACATTTAAATCTGATTGGGTTGAAGAGTATTCCGAGTAACATGAACTTCAGCTTCGTTTTGTATCACAAATCTTCTTCAACCTTTGAGGTAAAATTATTAGAGCCTTGAAAAAATTTAATTTGTTTTTCTTCTTATTCTGTTGTCTCAGCTTAAAAAAATCAGCTTTTCAAAAAGTGTAAGTATTAGCTGGATAAATTTTAGTTTTTTGAATCCACCTGAGGTTGCTTGCGAAGCAGTAGGTTTTTGTAAACTACTAGCTGGCCCGACAGACGTTGTCCTGTCTTCTTTATGAGTTCGACATGATTTGGAATTGTTCCACATTTGGTCTTTTTACTGAATTGTTATGGACACAATACTGATCGACTTGTCTTGATGAATCGCCAATAAAACAAATTTGGAAAAACCCTGAATCTACAAGGTTAAGTTTGTCCGCCATGTGGCTGAAAAGTAATTGACAGTAGTACTACTCTTATTAAAAAATAATAAATAAAATAATAAACATAGTCACTTCTGGTTGCTTTTGGCAATTTATAGCTACCAACGTACTTGGTATTCTGTCCACATGGTGGTAAAAGCTTATTGTTTCCCATTATACTAACTTCAAAATTCGGCATAAAATTAACTCGAATAACTAGTCGTTTTATTGCTGGATATGAATTAAAAGAAATTTACAGAATTGGCTTAATGGTTCTAGTGAAATAATATAGAGTTCAGTGATCTAGTCACTCAGGTGGGAAAATTAGTGACGTCAGTTTCACTTAGTCACTAGCACAACATAATTCAAGGGCTTGTATGACTGAAATGCCTTTTTATCTAATGTAGACCCACAACGCCCAATAGCAACGATATATAGTCAATTGCCTCTTTATAACTGCATGAAGCTTTATGGGGATTAAATGAAAAATTTCTACATTGTTGATTTTATTTCGCGCTTCACGTTGCTTGTCAATTTGGCATGCTCCTATATATCTTTGACTTGCAGCATTCCTAGTTCTTCGATGTAAGTTAGTACGTCAAATTGGTGGAATTTTGAAGAATTAAAATTCCGCTGGTAAATTAATACTTAGAGCCAATTCCACCAAGTTTAGTTGATTTTATTAATTGTTTAATTACAATCGTTTCCAACAAATAAACATAGCAACAATTGTCTTTAATCAATGACTAAATTTAATCGAACTTGGTGGAACAGGTCCTTAGCTTTAAGTTTTCCAAAATTTTGCAATTTTTTGCGGAATTTTTTAATTTTCTTTCGAACCTTCTATGATGTATTACAAAAGTAAAAAAAATGATCAATGAAATTGGTAAAGTCGTTCTCAAGTTATAGCATGACACAAAAAAATAGAAATTCATTTTTATATATTAGATTATATCACTTATTATGTTAGTAATGTTCATGTTATTCTATCCAAACTTACCAAAACTCTATATTAAATTGAACTTTTAATATTATGCGTAATGGCTTTGAACTAACCGTGATGTACACTAAGAAATTCAGTTTTCTTACATCTTTTTTGTGGGAAATAATAAATTAATTATTTTACATGTATTTTCTATCAATAAAATAACTTTAATCGAAGCATTTATTTTAAACGATATTCAGTTTTTTTACATCCTCTTTGAAGATATTTGCAGCACGCATTCTGTCAATTCTATGTGAAATGTCATAATGTTACATTAAAAGCTTTTATATTGTCCAAAGCGCTAAGGTTAGATTAGAAATAATATTATATAGTTGTTAAGTTTTCTTATATAAGGATTCTTAAATTTTTAATTTCCGCTCAATTTATTTAATTTTTTTCTGTCATAAGAACCTTCTCCTTATAATAACAAACACAACACAAAAAAATAGTGAAATCGGTCTAGCCGTTCACGCGTGATGGCGTGACTAAGGGATATAAGGATTCATTTTTATATACCGGAAATTATGCGCAAAAACTTCGGGTGCTAATTCTAGAGTAAAAATAAAAGGCCACAAGTTTCTATAACTTTTTTTCAAAAACTCAAAGGTAAAGGATCTGCAGCACTTTAAAGTTAGGATTTTTAAAACATTTAAAAAAAATTTTTTTTTGTTTCTTAACCGATTATTTGAAATTTGGCACGCTGATTACTCATGCTCATGCGCATAAACGTGCAAAATTTGATGTTTATCCATCAAACTTAAAGGGTTGGAACCGCCTGTGTTATGCATTTAATTGCTCGAAACTTTTTTGCTTTTGACTTTTTGCAAATTTCATTTACATGGGATGAAAGATCATTTAAAAACACGCAAACAAGGTTTACTTGTTTTACCTTCGTAAATCAAGCCGTTTTCGAGAAAACGACTATAAAGTTTGTCTTGCACCAGCATACATAATACTGATTTATTTCATTTTTGACATTTCAACGAAGTGTGCCTTGAGAACAATATAATGCTATGCGTTCCTATGGGAACAAAAATCATAATAATATGGAAAGATTTTCGACAGTTTATTAGTAACTTCTTTTAAATAAATTCTGTTGGTGAATTTAAATTTAGTAAAGTGGATAACATATATTCCAACAATGAATTAAGGGATATGCACTATTATTACAGTGTAGCTGGTGGGAATGCGTCGGAAGCAAAACGCTTGTATGGTGCAGCATTACCAAATAGAAGGATTCCGCAATCAAGACTATTTAGTACTATCCACACCAGGCTAGGAGAATTCGGATCTTTTAAACGGAGACATTCTGACGCAGGTCGACAGAAACGAACCCGAACGCCTCAAGTTGAACGAGGCATATTAGAATACATCGAAAATGATCCTAAACTTAGTGTAAGAAGAATTGGTGCTCAATTGGGCAATATTTCAAAAAGTTTAGTGCACGAGGTATTACAAGAACAACTCCTTCATCCCTACCATTGCCGAAAAGTTCAGGCCTTGAGTCCTCAAGATCCTATGGCTCGAGTGCGCATGTGTAATAGGATCCTTGATCTTTACAACGACGATGAAAACTTTTAGGGAATTTGCTCTTACTGATGAAGCTGGATTTAGACACGATGGTGTAATAAATCTACACAATGAACATTATTGGGCTGATGAAAATCCTTATGCGACAGTGGAAAGCAATTTTCAAAACAAATTTTTCGTTAATTTGTAGGCTGGCACAGTAGGAGATCATTTAATCAGGCCATATTTTTTGCAACCTAAGCTGAATAGTGAGGCATACTTAGATTTCTTAAGAAATCAGTTGCCTGTTCTGTTGGAAAATGTGCCCCTTCACCTTAGAAATTCAATGTGGTTATTACAAGATGGAGCTCCTCCACATTATGGCGTAGCTGTAAGGAGATTTTTAAACGAAACGTTTCCTGACAGGTGGATAGGACGCGGTGGGTATGTAGAGTGGGCTTCCAGATCGCCAGACTTAAACCCAATGGACTTTTGCTTTTGGGACCATTTAAAATCTTTAGTGTATCAGACGCCAGAAAACAGCGTAGAAGAGTTGAGGAAGCGAATTATCGTTAATTCTGAAGCAATTAGACTAAAGGAGGGAATTTTTTTTGAGTTCGTCATAATTTTTTGAGAAGACTTAATTTGTGCATTGAGGAAGGCGGGAGGCAATTTGAAAATCTATTATAAAAAAGTGAAAGCTGTCATTAATATTAAATTGCGAGGTATTGAGGTGCCCAAAAAAATTATTAAAAATTATTCTTCGTTTTTGATTAAAAAATAAATAAATAATTTGTTATTTCAAAATGCTTGTCTTTGATCTCATAGGAGTATAAAACGCTGTATAGCACTTGTTCTCAAGGCACACTTCATTGAAATGTCAAAAATGAAATAAATTACTATCATGTATGCTGGTGCAAGACAAACTTTAAAGTCGTTTCTCGAAAACGGCTTGATTTACGAAGGTAAACAAGTAAACCTTTTTGCGTGTTTTTAAATGATCTTTCATCCCATGTAAATGAAATTAGCAAATAGTCAAAAGCAAAAAAGTTACGAGCAATTAAATGAATGACAGTGGTGGTTCCAGCTCTTTGTGCCAGCATAGCAGAAGCCAAATTTTATTAAAAAAAAACTTTTTTTTTTTTTTTTTTTTTTTTTTTTTTAGCCACTCTTAATATCTCGAGAAGAAATGCAAATATTTTTGTGGAGTCAACGGCACCTTTCTATGTGTTAAGGGGAACATCTTTTGACGTTACTAGGTTAAAGTTAAAGTTCACACTCTCACCCCCAGCAATCGCTACTTTTGAAATTTAAATGGCATATATTTTTTTTTACATATTTTTATAGCGGATTTATCCCTAAATACGAATTCAAAAAGAATTACGGCGACTAGCAAAATGTTGGATAAAAATGCAAAAAACTTAACTCATCATTTACCGACCTATACATACATAAATAATTAAATTTGGTTAAAGTAAGATATTGCAGTAGGTTAGAGCAGGTATAAAATACAATACAATTGTGTTTTAACATTATTGTCATGTTTGACATTGTGCAATTACTTTATTTTTCGTTCAGCATTCGCATTAAATAAGGGTTTAAGCAAGTTTAAAATTTATCAAAATGGTCTACACTATGGCTGAAAGATGTGAAATAATATTAATTTATGGTGCGCTCGAAAAACGGCGAAAACATTTAATGAACGACACTCTCATAAAAACGTCAATCATAAGTATGTGACAGAATTAATTACTAAATTTTTGGGAAGTGGCTCCGTCGCAAATGAGAAAAGAACAAATTGAAGAGTTTTAGATGAGGCATCTTAGATTGAAGTTTTAGGTCACCCGAATATGAATGCAACGGTCTCTTTACGACAAATTTCCACTGACACTAGACTTTCATATGGCTCAGTGCATAAAGTAACTAAGCTCTATAAATTCCATCCGTATAAATTACTTCATCAAAAGCTTTCAGAAGACGACACTGACCGCAAAAATAAATTTTGCGAAATCATGACAGGTATGATCACAATGCAAATCCAAATTTGTTTCAGAATATTTGCTTCAGTGATAAATGTTCATTTTTTTTAAATGGACATGTATATAAACAAAATGTAAGGTACTGGAGTGATGTAAATCCACACAATTTTAGAGAGGGTCACACTCAGATACCACAAAAATTGAACGTATGGGCGGGTATATTGGGTGACACTATTATTGGCCCAATCTTTATAGATGGAAATTTAGATGGCACTATGTATTTAGATCTATTAGAAAACATGATAAATCCTTTAATAATAGAGGCAATGGAAAATATGCGTGATGAAAATGGAAATTTGATTTTGAATGAAGATCAACTCTATTTTCAACAGGATGGTGTTCCACCTCATTTTAGTTTAAATGTTCGGCAATGGCTCAACGATAGATTCTCCAATAGATGGATTAGAAGAAGAGGATCGATCGAGTGGCCAGCGAGGTCCCCTGACTTAACAAGCCCTGATTTTAGTTTATGGGCACACCTTAAATCCGTTATTTATAAAACATCTCCTCAAGACCTTGCAGAATTAGGTCAACGAATAACGCAGGAATGTAATTTGATTCCAAGAAAAGTATTTTGAAAAGTACGGAGAGAGTTTGAAAACCGTCTTTATTATTGCATGGCCAACAACGGTGGGCATTTCGAGCACTAATTATGAGCAACTTGCCATTTCTCTCAAATTGAGAATATTATAAAATTTTTTTTTGTTATTTTTGTCATCTTTCTTTTTATAAGTTAAGTTTTTAGCTTTTTTATCCAACATTTTGCTAGTCACCGTAATTTTTTTTGAATTTGTATTTAGGAATAAATCCGCTATTAAAAAATGTGAAAAAATATAGGGATGCCATTTAAATTTCAAAAGTAGGGATTACTGGGGGTGAGAGGGTGAACTTTAACTTTAACCTAATAACGTCAAAAGATGTCCCCCTTAACACATGAAAAGGTGCTGTTGACTCCACAACAATATCTGCATTTTTTCTCTAGATATTTAGGGTGGCTCGTTTTCAAATGATCGATATACGATACTAAAAAAATTTGCAAATTTGGAAATAATACGGTCAGGATTATTACAAAAACATAAATTAAACATTAAACATTTGTACATGGTACGTACAGGTGGGTGGGAAACATAACATGATTATACCATTTTCTTGTGCATAGTTGATAACCTTAATATTCTTGGGCATTCGAAAAATTTTTTTAGTATTAATAAAAATTTTTAGTGAAAGAAAATTCTTATATGTTAACCAACGCTACATTTTAGAGAAGCCTCTTCCAGCGTTGCAGATCCACTTTCTTGACTCTATCTTCTAATGTAGATTTTGGTACGACATAATTTTCTAATGCTTTTTCTAAACCCATTTCATCATTATTACAGCCCGTTGTATTTGTGCAGCATTCCACTTCTGTCTTGTGTTTTTTCTCTTATAATTTTTTATTTTGCTATATGTTGATAAATAGTGATATTATCACAAACCTAAGATATTCAGTGATTACAAGATTGTAGTAAGGTGTCAATGTCAAACCAGGTGTATTAGATATTATTAAAATATTTTTGTGTATTGTATACTATGAGTAAAAATCGATATAAGGTCGACGTGCTAAAACAAACTGAAAGTGAGTAGAAGACGGATTTGAGCAGTGAACGATGATGGGTGTAAAGTTAAGATAGTGTATCAAACAATGAATTTGTTAAAATTGTTGTTAACCTTTTAAAAAAATGGTTTTTAAATTGTAGATAAAAAAGTTTGATTAAGTTTGATTATATCTTAAGCATCGATGTCAGTCCGCAAATTGTAGTCTGTTTGCGTATTCTAGATAGATTTAATGGAAATAAAACCAATGGACAATAATAAATAAAGTGCATCACTAAGTAATTAATAAACAAAGTACTATTCGAAAATAAATATAAAGTGCAAGGGAAAGTAAGTATCATAGTTATCAGCAAACAAAAAAAATTTTAATAGAACCCAGGTCATCGTTTAAAGTCGTACAAGGTTGCATCTATTACGTCATCGGAAAATATAAATAAAGTTAGCGCATTAAAGATGTAATAGAAAGTAAATTGTACGTTGAGTTATTTAAAATTTATTCATTGTTTTTTTAAACCCATTTCACCATGATTACAACCCGTTGTATTTGTGCGGCATTCCACATCTATCTTGTGTTTTTTCTCTTAAAATTGTTTGTTTTAAATAATTATTTACCACTGACAATAAATTAGTGTGTTAAAAACACCTGGCATTACCATTGGAGCAAAAACCAGACAGATCCGGCATGCCCGTAACATTAATGTCAAACGTTCTTTATAATCACATTCTGTCTCAACTTAACGAAAATAAAAAAAATATAAAAAATCTTTTTTTTAAACCCATTTCACCATGATTACAACCCGTTGTATTTGTGCGGCTTCACATCTATCTTGTGTTTTTCTCTTAAAATTGTTTGTTTTAAATAATTATTTACCACTGACAATAAATTAGGTGTGTTAAAACACGCATTACCATTGACAAACCAGACAGATCCGGCATAACATTACAAACGTTTATATAATCACATTCTGTCTCAACTTCCTAACTGATATTTTGCATGAAGAAATTACAATAATATTTTAATTCTTACTACATATACAGGGTGTCCAGAAACTCTCCTGACAAACGAAGACCGGAGATTCCTCAGATAATTTTAAGACAATTTAACCCAATTCACCTAGTCCGAAAATGTTTCCTAAGGGAGCTATTTGTTTTTTTTTAAATTCAACTATGAAGTTAGTGTTTGTAACGATTGTGATCCTGCTAATATATTTTAATTGAATTTGATCGGCCGGTTCATAATTACAATTATCAGGCACAACTTCATTTCCGAATTAAACAAGTAGGTCGTGAGATTAATAATAACTTTTACGTAGATCAACAATTCCAATTTTAATTAGCAGTAGCAATAGTCTTAAACTTGTGTGGCATTATAAAACAGTCTCATAAATAAAAATGAATAATAAAAATCTTTTAGATTGGAACATAAAGCCTAAACTACTACCTATAAATTGAGAAGGATTCTTCTACTCATCAAACTACATAAATATATGAAAAAAAAATAAGATACGGTTTGAAAATAAATTAAATCATTGCGTTTGTGATAGAACTAGTGACAGTTTTATGTTGTCTATCTAATTAATTAGTTTCTAAAAATATATAATATAAGACATGGTTTAGTACTAGACAGTTGTAGAGTAAGGACAGATGAGCTGTATAAATCTAATTTTGAATAAAGCTAGAATAAATTACCAAAGCGAATTACGAGTTGTTCTAACTAAACAACTTTGAAAACGAAGTTGGTAGAATTTGCTTAACAAAAATAATTAAAAATAGTAACTTTATTTTGAGGTGGTATAAGTGCCCGTCATATTTGCACTCTTGTATGTGTTAGAATTACTTGCATAGTATGCGTTTATATTTGAAATGTATTAGTAAATTGCTAAACAAAAATATTTGAATTGAATTAAAAAATAGTATATTATTTTATAGGGAGGAAAAGTGGTAATTTTTCATGGCGCACCAGGTTTAGCAGTCGAACGAAGTGGGCAACTTTTCCTCTAAATGACACATTATATTTATTCTTCAAATGTCGGTAAATTACTGAAAAAAACATCTAATATTCAATTTAATATAATTTGCTTACGTTTGAATTAGTGTATAGGTATGAGTTTTTTTTACAGTAATATAGTAGTCAAGTAAACAGTGTCAACAATGATATTTGTTTAAGATTACATCCCAGATTAAACAATTATTATAGATGCTTTTCTCAAATAGACACCTCGAGGTTTAAACACCCCGGCACTTAATCACATAGACACATAATCACTCCGACAGAAAAAACATTCGACTATTTAATCACATGTACACTCATGAAATTTAAAACTTGGACACCACAATTTCTGTAAACAAAAGTTTGTACATTGTGAAGCGGGCTTAAGGGTATCATTTACAATTCTAACAGCAGGTAGTCTCAGCAGGGGTTATCTTATAGAAGGACTGTAGAATGAATCATTACACTAAGCACGTTTTAGAAAATAGGTAATTTACGTTGCTTACTTAATTTTTTTCTTTAAAGAATATATTTGAAGGTATTGCTAATTAAACACCATAGCTCGATTAATTATCGAATCAAAATTTTGTTTAGGAAATGTTTACAAAATAAAATTAGAAATAATTTTGATTTAAAAAACGTCTACAAGCAATAACTTTTAAATTAAATCAAAAAAACTAAACATGGTTATTTGGGTTGACTGATTATTACTTATTTTTAAATAAATCTAACCTACTAATTATTGTAAGTTATTAAAAAAAATCATTAAACTCTCTATTCATAATATTTAGTCCTTACAAAATGTATATTTTATGACGTTTCATTTTTTCTGTAGTTAATATAAAAAGTGAAAATAAAAACTAAGGCAATTCTTATTGTCAACGTATATATTTACTTTTTTGACAAGAATTTATTACATAATTATAATTAAGAAACCAAGTTATAGTTTAAAATTAAATGAAAACTTTTTTTTAAATAAAGGTATTACTATATAAATAAATATAAGAAATCAATAATGGGTGTGACCTCCATTATTATTGATACATTCTTGGAGGCGTCTGCTCATTGACGCTATCAAGGCAATTTTTATTGTCAACGTTTATATTTATTTTTGACCAGAATTTATTACATAATTATAATTAAGAAACTAAGTTATAGTTTAAAATTAAATGAAAACTTTTTTTAAATAAAGGTATTACTATATAAATATATATAAGAAATCAATAATGGGTGTGACCTCCATTATTATTGATACATTCTTGGAGGCGTCTGATCATTGATGCTACCAAGGTATCAATATAATTAATATTAATCGTTTCCCATGCGGTATCAATGGCTGAAATTAGTGCATTACTGTTTACTGGTATAAAATTTGGCCCTTGTTGTCTTCGGATAATAGCAAGTATTCGAGCCTAAACATTTTCGATAATGTTAAAATCTGGGCTTTTTGCTGGCCAGGGTAACAGCTCCACTAATTTGGACAATGCTACGTACAAATTTTAGAACAGATTCGCAAGTCTTGATTGTTCCACGAACGGTTTGCGGCGTTCCCGCAACTTGTCGGTTTTTTCGCTAACATCAACGAAAATGTGCGCGAATGCGTTTGCAGGTTTGGACGAATCTAAACAAAACGGCGAACAAACTTATGCGGGAGAATTAAATTATTTATTTTTTGTCCTCCCTTTAGTAGGTTTGTTGTGTTTTAGGTAATATTATGGAGTTGACAGAAGAAAAATTTTTTAATTAATCAGTGTTTAAGAATGCAAGAAAAAAATGATGTCCCTATTAGCATCATTTTACAACTTAAGCAACAACTTTTTTGGCGAATAAATATTAGTTTGTGATGTAATATAAGAAACACAAATTTATATACATATCAAATTTATGATAACTTAAAAACCAAGAACGTGTATGTTATTACTAAGAAATTATTAAGGAAAAGCGCAATTGCAGTGTAAATATTTATATTTAGATATTTTCGAAAGTTTATAAGTTCTCTATTGTAATCTTAATACTTAAAAGAAAATCCTGTCCATTAGCATTATAAGGAAATGGCTTTTTACTTTATGAATAAGTTTTAATAACAATAGAATATCCTTGCTTGTTTAATTTACTTCCTTTGAGTCATATTGCTCTAAGAGTTGTTACATTGGTCATTTTGTAAACATTTCCTAAACAAAATTTTGATTCGATAATTAATCAAGCTATGGTGTTTAATTAGCGATACCGTCAAATATATTTTTTAAAGAAAAAAAAATTAAGTAAGCAACGTAAATTACCTATTTTCTAAAACGTGCTTAGTGTAATGATTCATTCGACAGTCCTTCTATAAGATAACCCCTGCTAATACTACTTGCTGTTAGAATTGTAAATGATACCCTTAAGCTTGCTTCACAATGTGCAATCTTTTATTTACAGAAATTGTGGTGTCTAAGTTTTAAATTTCATGAGTGTACATTTTATCATAGTATAAGAAAGTATTAGAAGAGATTAAAACTCACAATTATATGTGACATTTATTAAATTTTAAAGGATAATGGCTATATTTAAAAAATAAATTATTAAAGTTAAGTCGAAGTACAGTTGTTACAAATAAACTATCAGATTGCGTTTTAAAATTTCTATTAATCAAATAAATGTTGCAAAATTGTAATTGATGAATGGTTTATTTTTTATTGACAATTAATACTTTACATTAGAGAGTAATGCGACGGTTCCTAAATCAAACATTTTAACACCCTATTTTGAAGGCTATTGTAATCTTTAACCAAAGTGAAACTTCGCTTTATGATCCTTATCTAAAGATCAATTAATAAATCACACTCGATTGAAATTTAAACTTTCCATAAACGTACATCTAATTTTAATTGCGTTTTGTAATTTATTTTAAAAAGTTTGAGCCCGAGGACATTAATAACAAAATAATTTTGTGACATTTCCAAAGCACACCAAAGGTTGTTATTGTAAATTTACTGTCGTCAATAAGTATATTAATGAGCATGTGATTAAATTGCCAAATGTTTATATGTCGCAATAATTAAGTGTCGGGGTTTTTAAAAGGCGCGTGGTTATACATCAAGATGTTTAAATGTCGGTGTTATTATATGAGGTTGTGTTTATATGTCCGTGTTGAAATGTCTTACGTTTAACTGTCGTGTGATTAAATGTCCGGACCCAATTGTGGATATACGTTTATAGTTCCTTCTTATTTGTAGATGTTGCTCTGTATGACAAGCCAGCCCCCTCCCCCCTCACAAATTTTACATATGACCAAATGACATTAATTTTCAAATCTTGCGTCCAATTCGTTCATCGTGAATGCCTATTTTGTATTATAAATATTCTTTATTTATCTTTTAATTACATTGCTTTAGTTGTGCACCTATTAGTTCATAGTTGTGTAATTCTTTGTGTTGAAGGTGTAAAATTGACTGAGTGTGCATTATAAATGATTTTGTGTTTGTTGTTTTAGAAATTGTTGTTAGTAAAAATATTGCTGCTATTAGAGAGATTTTGGGTCACTTAAAATAACGGCAAAAATAACGTACTCTGTGGTTTATACATAACCATAACGCCGAGTTTTGAACTGCGCTAACAGAATTGTCTGCGGAAGCTGTTATTTTAACTGACTCAAAATCTCCGTAATATTGGATTTAAAATTGATTTTATTAGGAAGTTTCTTGTGTAGTAAGAAAGTCGACATCTTGCAATAAAATATTTGAATATTTATGAAGTAAGAATATTAGGTAATAGCATTTTGGTAAATTAAAAATGTATTTAATTGATTTATTTTATAAATTAAGTAACATTCAGTAGGAATTTTGATATCGTTTTACCATTGAATGACTTATAGATTCAATTCTAACTTAATATTCTTTTTTAATATTGCGGTTCGAAAAAAGCTGTGTATTTTCAAAAAAAAAAAATTATTTAATATTAACTAAATTATGCTTAATTTTTAAAATAAATTGTTCAAATAAAAACACTTTCAAATTACAGTAATGGTTTTTAAGATTACTGATTCTTTAGCCTTAAAATTAAAAAATTATTTTGCTCTTTACATTGTAATGTATGGTGAGCCGTAATAATAAAATTAAAATTGAGAGTTTGAATTTTTAAATACACCAACGCACCAATTCACATTACTTGCTAACTTTTTCATTTCGATTTTCGCTTTAAAATGATAATTTTACACACCCTGTGCACTTTCTTTTTTAATAAACTTTAGTCCACTTCAAAAAAACTTTCTTTATTTGTTCCTCACTTGTAAACAGGAGCTTATCAACTTACTATAGTTACCTTGAAAATGCCTCTTAACTAGCTACTAACTTGTAAAATATAACTGGCTAGCCTGTAAAATTTTACACGCGTCCTCATATTGTACCTTATTATAGGTAATTTGAAATGACAGACAAACTCTGTAACGTGATTTATTTGTTATTAACATTTGAAAATTGGGTTTTATTACTATCGAATACATTAAATACCATGGTACAGTGGCGATTTCCAGTAATATTGAAGTTTCCAGGAGATGTTATGTCACTTGTACTTGCGCATCTATTTTCTGTAGAAGTGGATAGCGTGGATTCTTCAAGTGGAAACATTCTTTTTGCCATTTTAATCTTATTATTAATTGAATCATCTACGTAGCTTTCTGAAATTTGTGTTGATTTCCATCCTCCTGCACGCTTCAGAGCCAAAGTATCACAAACATGCATCAACCACCATCGTTGCTCCAGTTCGTCGAAATGAATGCCCTGTATAAAGTGCCGGTTCTTTTAATTCCAAATATTCAGCAATTTTCTTGGGTATTGCGCCTACAGTATGTTGACCTGCATTTAGAGCGACACATTTTCCACTGCGGTACGTCAAGAACAACCGCAGATCTTTACTTCTTGAGGTCGTAGGGCCGCATATTTCCGATAAAGAGCACAAGGTTTAAAGTTACACCCATCGTCCGTTATTTTAAACCTCCTTGTCGTTAAATTTTGGTCTTCTCGTAAGGTGACAACAATATATTTCTCCAAATCCTCCACGTCATTTACAGTGAGGATATAAGCTCATCGCACCGACAACATCCAAATATACTAAAAATGGTAATAACTTTGGCAAGTAACTACTTCTCATCAGGAGCTTCAATGATAAACTTTTCCACTTGCTTTTTCGTCAGAACCTTGGTTTCTTGGGGACGTAGCGTTCATTTCGTCTTTTCAAAAACGCAACCACTTAATGAAATCTAGAATAATGACATATGTAACTAAAAACCTGACTAATAAATATAAGGAAACAAACCTGCAAACATCAATGTTTCCTCTAACTGTCAAACAACTCTTAACCATTGACCACTTCGAGCATAAAAAACTCAGGCGGAATTTGGCAGACAATTTATTGATATACGCTAATATAACGTCTTCCGTAACACCAGTCACGTTGTTTTCCTTTTGCCACTTTTTGAACTCCGCGTACTGTATTCATACCTCGATGAAGATTTTTCGGGCTGTAATCTTGCAACTACACTTGCTGCTTCATCAATAATGGCTTGCGGGACACTCATTTCAGTAAATCTCACCAGCAAAACGTTCCGGAAACGTGAAATTGAAATGAAATAATTAATCATCAAAAAAAAGTGCCGTGCGTTTCCAAAGCAATACGTCTAAAGCTCACATGATTTTTTCTCCGATTTTCGAAATTTTAGACTCTTTAATGGTTTATTATTCATTTATAATAACTTTTACAAGTGAAGAACAAATAAAACATTTAACAATACACGCAAGGTAACGGATGGTTTGGCTCCAGAAGGTGACACCAAACAGTCCCTTCGCGCCAGCAAAAATACCTGGTGCCATATACTATAATTAGACTGAACATTTTAATTTATTACATTCAAACTGGTCAATTGCACAGACACGACTTAAACTTAAGGAATGCTTAAAAACTTAGATACAATTGTTAAAACCATAACAACAATTGTTTTTAAGCGGTGTTGGTGCAAACGGCCATTAATTTCTTAAACAAAAATGTATATTATAAATATTATTGATGCCAGTATATCATCGCAATATATTTTATATTTTTCTTTAAATTTCCCGCTTTTTTATGCGTCCGATTAAAATAATTACTGATGAATCACAATGTATTTGTGTTTACTTTGTTTGTAATAAAAGGCGTATTCTAACACTAAATTCTGATAGTTAAGATCTACAATAATTGAATAATGTGTTGAATGTTACTATGTAACGCTTTCCTTTAGGTCGACTAAACAGTGTAAGTGGAGAATAAATCGAACTTTGCCATCCGACTACTAAATAGAAATTTCAGATTTGCTAACGTTTCAACAAAAAATATTTCTTCTTTACTTAAATACATAAAAGTACAGTTTGTTAAAGTGGTTGTCATAGTGTGAAAGCAGGATTATTATAATTTTCACTTTTGAATTGTTGCATCAAAATTTATGAAAATCTGTATTACCGACTAACTTATGTCATTTTTACTTAGATTAATCTTAAACCTCAAAGTGTTTGAAAGCTAGCTGTTTTTCATTATTATTTTATTATTCTAGATTTTTCGATCTCATTGAGACACAATCTAAACAACCGTTATTGGTGTTCCTATCCTAAGAGGAACGTGCATAATAATCGTAATCTATTTTTCTTCGTCGTATTGAAAGCTAACTTTTTACTTTACATTTTAACTGAACTGTTACCTACAGTTACCACAATGTATAAAAATTAAATATAAATCAATTATTCGCAATTTTTAAACTTTGACTACTTTTACCCGCTATAATTTTACTTTTTTTGACCAAACTCGATATTTTTCGAGATATAAGCTCAAAAATAGTTTTTTCAGAAACAAATTTTTGACGCTTAAAATTTTTGGTGTTATGCCTGCAAATTAATTAAATTAGTAACAGAGATGCAAAGAAAAAAATACAAGACGTTAGAGTAAAGGGAGGTGCACAAATGAATAGTGATATTGGTGGAAAAAAATAAGACAAACTAATACAATACAAAATACAATAGCATTGAAATAATAAAAGAAATAGACGTAGAAAGAAGTAGTACGTACACTAAAGGTATTAAAGAAAGAAAAATCAGCAGGATACAATGACATCACAGCTAAAATACTAAATAAACTTAGGCGCGAAAAGCTTAGAACTTTTCACTAATATCAAAAAATAAATACCTCATACGTATTTATCATTTGCTAATATCTACAGTAGAGTATGGAACCAAGAAAAAATACTGAAAGACTGGTAATTAGAAATTACACTACCAGTCTATAAACAAAGAAACAAACTAGATTGAGACAACTATAGGGATTATTGTCCTAAGGGTAGCATGCAAAACGCTTAAAAGAATGCTAAAAAAACTTAGATGGTACGGACATTTGAAAAGAGTGAATAGCGAACAAGTAACCAAGAAAAATGTAAACTTTTATTGAAACTTTATACCCGCCGGTACTATGAGGGTAGGACATTTTGCGAATTGCTCGGATCGATACTTTTTGAGATATCAATTAAAAACCGCTGTATTTTTTTAAAGTGGCCAGCAACTGTATCTCAACGGTGGTGTGGAAAAAAAATTTACTCACTTGACATATTTGAAACAGTGCTTAGTTTTCAGCAACACTACGTATGTAAGAATGCATTGTTTAAAACTCGAAACACAAATATCGGTTTTTCAAAGAGGCAGTTTCAATAAAATTTTTCGCGCTTGCCAGTACCCAATGCCACAACCATAACTCGAAAAAATTTAAAAATCTGTCTACATAACTAATTAATTTGAGGGAAAACGCAAGCGTCAAAAACTGAACAGAATGGGTGCCTTTCGGAGACTCCTGGACTCGTGAATTTCCGCCAATCTAAGGAAATCTATTTGTTTCTGAAAAACCAATTTTTAAGCTTTTACTTTTCGAGTTTTATTAAAAGACTAAAATTATAGCGCGCAAAATCCCCTGAAAACGATCACTTTGGTTTGCTTCCCAAACATGGCATAGCGGCTGATAACCGATCAAAGGAAATTAACCTTCTTCTCGATTATGGGGGGTTTGAGAAAGTGGAGATGCCGAAAACTCAGATTTGTATTTACCAAAGACCCCTCCTGCAATTCTGTGGGTTTTTTCGTTTACGCTATTATTTCCTACTCAAATGACATTTTCCCTGGACTAATAGGTAATATCTTTTGAACTTGTACATACCACACTGATGCACTTTCTCATTTACTTTTATAAAAATTTATATAAAAATTTCTCAAAGTATAAGAATATGCAATTTATTTGATTTTATACATTGTGGTAACTGTAGAAACAGTTCAGTTAATTAAACTCTAAATTTAAATTGCTTTTTGATTTTCTTTGATATTTTGATTTCATAACTGTGTTACATAAATCAAAACAATGGACATTCTTAAATTAAAATCGCAAGTACTTCCATAAATGTTTACAATTATGCACTTGACCCTTAAGATACGAACACCTGCATTTTAAATAGTTTGGCTTTCCTACAAGCAATTGCAAAGGATCAGATTCATCTTGAGTCCCATAACTTTGCGTTAAATACTTAAATTATAGTTACATTACTAAACAATACTGTAATGAAACCTAACCTCTCTGTTTTTTTTTGATGAACTGACTGCAATAGTTCAAAAAGTAAACATTAAACCGTTTTTTATTGCAGAATTGGTGGCATTGATTGTATTGGTTTATGAACTGATTACACTAGTTTTGAAGTCAGTGCAAGTGTGAACACTCAAAAGTAGTCGCTAAATTGAAAAATGAGATACATTTTTATATAACGTTTGATAGTAAAAGTGGAAATAAACATACAAAATATAATACAAAAATTAATAGAAATTGAAATTAAATAGTAATTTTGGTTTTTAATGTGACATTTTTAGGTTAGAAAATACGTACATTTAGAAAATTGCTATTTAATTTTTACAAGATCATTTATACATTAATGTCTAACGTACCAGTGGTACAATAATCCGCAAATTAATTAATTAAGTAAATTAGCCACCATGTTTAGATTCTAATACGTTTTTTATTGCAAGGTGTAACGGTGGAGATTTACAACTAACGACGGCTCTAGAAGAACCACCTAAAAAAAGAAACAACCAAAGGAAATACGGATCAATGTAGTGCACTAGGTTCCTAGAGAATAAAGTATTTATAATAGTTAGAGCAGCAGCATCCGGCTTTGTTGTAAAGTACAAGGTCTTTAAAAAGTTCTAAAAAATTAAATTGTTGTCTAACAAGGCGCCACCTGCTGAATAAATTAAAAAAATTAAAACTAAGATTACAAGGGTAAGTACCTCCCGCAAACCCAAAAGGTTTCTGTTTTTGCGTCAAGCGCTCTAAGTAAAGCGAGCCCGTATTGAGTTGGTTAAAAACGTTCGGTTGTAGAGAGTACTATCAAATCCAGAGATTTACTTAAGGACTAAAGATCAAGCCGGTTCATGTCATATGTACATGAGCTTTACACGCATTAACAATGAATAAGTTACTTAAACAATAAAACTTAGCTGTAATCTGATGCATGCAGTTTCGAGAGTAATAGTTTTCTGCTAGCGACGATATCGACAGTTTGGGAAGTTAGGTAACCCCAGAATTTCTCTTAGGGGAGGTCTGAAGAGAACGTAGGCATAGATAGGCTCCCTCGTTAAAGTTATGAAGCATAAACAATCCCATGTTAGACGTGGTAGCTACCAGTTGCCTGCAGCTTATCTAATGCAAAACCGTAGTGTAGTCTTTTAATTGACAAGGAAGGTCTTAATCAGCCCCTTCCAGCATTCTCAGGAGTTATCCAGGTATAACACACAGCGAAATTATAATGTCAAGAAACGTGTGTGCATTTAACCGGATTTAAACTTAACCAATAATTTTATTGGAAATCTTGTAACACACATAAATGATTTGTGCTACACGCTAAACCAAAGAAGAAAAAAAATGTCCGCTGTTCGTTTAGGAATTTTACTCGAATTTTATTTTCAACCAATACAAAGTTAGCAAAATGCGCGCGCCATTTTCGTCGGAACATATTACTCGCGACACACGGTTTATATTGCTCTCGACACACGTCCCATATTCTTAATATAAAACCGTAACAAAGGTTGCACTTTAACACTGTTAAGTTCTCACACTGAACTATTCAGTTCTAGTGCAGCACCAATTCAGCAATACAAGCAAACAAACTTAATATATGTGTCTAACGGTGTAACTCAAACGTTTTTTTTCTTCTGGCAACTCCATCTTACGGAAGAAGCGTGAACTAAGTTTGGTAGGTAACGGTGCTAAGCAAATCGGTTGTGCCCAACTGGTTAATTTACATTATAGCTTTAAATTTAAATAAATTTAAATTTTTGGACCAAAAGCGTAAATCGTTGGTTATGAAATTATTGACTGTACTATAAATAATGGTGTAAAAAAAATGTTGTAGAAGATAAAAATACGAAATGAGCACCAATTCGATTCGATCAGGTAATAACTTTCCAAGAAAAATCGGTAAAACTGAAATATTTGTTTTATTTTAAATTCGTATATTCCTCATTTTTTAAGATGTAGCATAAACTTTTCAGGAAATAGTAGATAATGGATGTAAAAAAGACTGAAATTGATCGAAAGTGAGAAAACGACGGAGTAGTGGGGGTACCCGTTCTCTAGGACCGTTTGAAGGGACTGGGATTTATATAAGCGCGCGGCGGACGGGTACTCTTACTACTCCTCTGTTTTCTCGCACTCGGTCATTCTTAGTCATCTTTGTATGGGTTTTTTGCGAATTAAATATCACTTTTTACAAAAATAAAAATATATGTTTTCTTGCTTTCTATTTCAACTTTACATTTTTTTTTTACTTTTGACAATCGGACGACCACACGAGCATTCAGCCTCGATTGAATATATTACTTTAAAAAATTTAAATCGCAATTTTGCATAAACTAATTTTTCGACAATTGCAGGGTTGCACACTTAGTACACTCATGAAATTTAAAACTTGGACACCACAATTTCTGTAAACAAAAGTTTGCACATTGTGAAGCGGGCTTAAGGGTATCATTTACAATTCTAACAGCAGGTAGTCTCAGCAGGGGTTATCTTATAGAAGGACTGTAGAATGAATCATTACACTAAGCACGTTTTAGAAAATAGGTAATTTACGTTGCTTACTTAATTTTTTTCTTTAAAGAATATATTTGAAGGTATCGCTAATTAAACACCATAGCTCGATTAATTATCGAATCAAAATTTTGTTTAGGAAATGTTTACAAAATAAAATTAGAAATAATTTTGATTTAAAAACGTCTACAAGCAATAACTTTTAAATTAAATCAAAAACTAAACATGGTTATTTGGGTTGACTGATTATTACTTATTTTTAAATAAATCTAACCTACTAATTATTGTAAGTTATTAAAAAAATCATTAAACCTCTATTCATAATATTTAGTCCTTACAAAATGTATATTTTATGACGTTTCATTTTTTCTGTAGTTAATATAAAAAGTGAAAATAAAAACTAAGGCAATTCTTATTGTCAACGTATATATTTAGTTTTTGACAAGAATTTATTACATAATTATAATTAAGATACCAAGTTATAGTTTAAAATTAAATGAAAATCTTTTTTTAAATAAAGGTATTACTATATAAATAAATATAAGAAATCAACAAGCAAATAACTTGGAGCTGTTACCCTGGCCAGCAAAAAGCCCAGATTTTAACATTATCGAAAATGTTTGGGCTCGAATACTTGCTGTTATCCGAAGACAACAAGGGCCAAATTTTATACCAGTAAACCGTAATGCACTAATTGCAGCCATTGATACCGCATGGGAAACGATTAATATTAATTATATTGATACCTTGATAGCGTCAATGAGCAGACGCCTCCAAGAATGTATCAATAATAATGGAGGTCACACCCATTATTGATTTCTTATATTTATTTATATAGTAATACCTTTATTTAAAAAAAAGTTTTCATTTAATTTTAAACTATAACTTGGTATCTTAATTATAATTATGTAATAAATTCTTGTCAAAAACTAAATATATACGTTGACAATAAGAATTGCCTTAGTTTTTATTTTCACTTTTTATATTAACTACAGAAAAAATGAAACGTCATAAAATATACATTTTGTAAGGACTAAATATTATGAATAGAGAGTTTAATGATTTTTTTAATAACTTACAATAATTAGTAGGTTAGATTTATTTAAAAATAAGTAATAATCAGTCAACCCAAATAACCATGTTTAGTTTTTGATTTAATTTAAAAGTTATTGCTTGTAGACGTTTTTTAAATCAAAATTATTTCTAATTTTATTTTGTAAACATTTCCTAAACAAAATTTTGATTCGATAATTAATCGAGCTATGGTGTTTAATTAGCGATACCTTCAAATATATTCTTTAAAGAAAAAATTAAGTAAGCAACGTAAATTACCTATTTTCTAAAACGTGCTTAGTGTAATGATTCATTCTACAGTCCTTCTATAAGATAACCCCTGCTGAGACTACCTGCTGTTAGAATTGTAAATGATACCCTTAAGCCCGATTCACAATGTGCAAACTTTTGTTTACAGAAATTGTGGTGTCCAAGTTTTAAATTTCATGAGTGTACGTATCATTACCTCCTATTTCCTGAAAGAGTTATGCTACATCTCAAAAAATAATGCATCTGCTAATTAAAAAAAAAAGTCAAATATATCACTTTTTCCAATTTTTCTCGAAAAGTTATTACCTGATCGAGTCGAATTGGTGCTTATTTTATTCGTATTTTTATCCTCTACAACTTTTTTCTTACACCATTAATATTAGTTCATTACTTTTCACTATTATTTTTACTCAGGAAAAAAAGTTGAGAAAAAACACTTTATTTGCATTTGAATGTTAATTAACAATATAATAACAATTCATTATTGGTATAAAACATGAATACAAGGTACTTTATACTATTTACAATTACTATTATTACCATTATTTTTGTCAAAATGTAATTTCTAGATAAATTTAATTACATTCGCAAATTAAAACAAACTTTGACACTTACCAACATATCCCTCGTACTTATAAATTTGTGAACTTACTAAACAAACCACAATGATATAACTCGATAATACTTTATATTAATAAAACATTTTCAATTTTATAAAATTCTTGATTAAAATTTTTAATTTAAGACTTTACATTTTCCAAGATGATATATTTTTGACTGGAAAAAACACTTGTTTGTAAGAAATTTGGCACGTTTTTGGCTTTCTATTTTTTTTGGAAGTTAAAAATATGTCATCTTACCATGGTATATTGTATTAACAATTGGTTTACGCGTTTAGGCTTAGATATGGCCAGAAGCTTTAGAGCATCTGATCTGCCCCCTTAAGTTACATCATTGATTATAATTATTTAAAATTAAATTTTTTGATTTTCTGTACCTTAGCATTTCCTATCTTTTCAATCTTAAAGAATTTTTCCGAACTACATTTATGTTCCTAATTATATACCTCGTCGTAAGAGATTTTAACAAGGAGCTGAACTACGTAAAATCTCGGATAAATCCTATTCTCCGAGAGATTTCAGATTAAATCAAACCCAAGTGGTTCAAACTGCACTAAGAAAAACTTTCCAACAAGTTTAGTTTAGAGTGGACATATAAATTTTACACCGCATTGTTTTAACGCCAAATATATATTTTATACGTAGGTTACATACTTAACCAATTAAAAACAGGAACTGTTACATTTTTTTACTATTTTCTAGAATTTATTGTGTAAAAAACGTTGCGGTTTAACGCATTTGTGCAATACGTTTAATATTAAAGAGCAAAAGCGTGCATTTTTGTAATTTAAACAATTGAAACCGTTTTTATTGCATGTAAATGCGATGCAATGTGGTACACGTTTAAAATGAACTGCTAGTAAGAGGTAATTTATTAGTAGTTTAATTTTAATCGAGCTTTGGGAAAGTTCTGGTTTCGGTTAAGTATATCTTTTTCGCACTCATCACTATGCTTGCCAATATGTCGAAAAAAAAGGAAAGAAGCGGGGCAGTTTTGTTATAATTTTTTAATTTTAATTTTGGAATTACAGCACTAGGATGCGTCCCAAAAGACTTCTTTAAATTGATGTCTGTCTTAATACCTCGTTCCAAATGTTTTTTTATATTAAAAATTAAAGCAGTTTTTTCAAAAACAATAACTTATTTCTAACTGTACTAAAATCAAAACTTTTTATTTAAATAATTCGTAACTGTAAACTTTCCTAAATATGTGTTAGATACTAAGAAAATTAAATTTCCATTTTATTCTAATTTTGGTATAAAATTCTAGACTATTGAAGAGCTTTCTCCATTTACATAAGTGATATCTTTTATTACTCATAAAACATATCTAATCCTTAAGAAAAGCATAACGTTATTTTAAAAATGCTGATCTTTTAGTATTTTTTTCTAACTAATTTTAATCGTTGGCATTCTTCATATATACATGAATCCATCAGTAAACGTAATATTCGATGATTTAAAACTTGCAAAAATTGCATAAAATTTTAATGATTTCACATTCGGTACATCATAATTTGTGCATTTCAACTTCAAGTTATACAAAATTTTTATGTTGTTGTTTTGGTCTTTTCGTGCTGTGCGAAAAGCAATTTGTAGTGGGATTATCTTCTAAATATGTAGAGTACGAAAGCAGCACAACGATTAATAGCCTACAGTTATTTCCAATTCAGTGACTATGCGTATTGAATTTGTTTCTTCTGTTCTTTTGCTTTTATAGCGCTTTAGTTCTACTTCAGAAACTTATAAAACTTTTTGCGCTTTTCTGTATAAACAAGTTAAGAAAATTTTGTGTTGCGGAAATTGATTTAAATATTTGCTTACGATAACGCCTAACCATAACACTGTACCCAATTATTTTAAAAATACAGTACATTAAATGAGAGCTTTCGGTTCTTCTAGACAGTTCGATCGAGAAAATGTTAAATTAAAATTAAAATTTTATTTAATATTCTTTGTAAACGCTTTTATAGTAAAAATTAATTTTTTTCCTTTTTCATGAATAATTTATGTAGTTCCATAACTGCAAATTTAATGTTGACTTAAATGAGCACTAAAGTTTAAAGCTTATCAACAACGTATTTGAAGTTTAAATGCCAGAAGTTGTTAATCTCCGTAGCTTATATTTTCAGAAAGTGTTTGGCATTACAAATTCAGAAAATAAAATTCTACATTAAAAGTTATGCTCTCATAAAATAATTTTACAATTGGGTCTTAACATTCTTTTATCTTATTTAGCAGAAAGTTAAAACATATTTTAATTAGAATGTTAACATTTTCTTAAGCCGCAATTAAATTCTACACGATTTCCTAACAAATTTTTTTCCAGCAGTTGACAAAAAATTAAATTAAAGTTTACATCTGCCAACATCATGTTTTCAAGAGTTTTTGACAAGAATATTTTGTAATTACTGTGTCTTTATTTTGTTTGTAACTGAGAAAAAACAAAAATTTACGCGAAAACAAATCACGTTATAATTATATTCTAAATAATAATCAAATGATAAATGTATTGTAATTTCCAGTAATATTATTGGTTACTTTGACGTTAAAATTAATACAAAACGTTTTCGGGTATTCAACATTGTGAATTTTAAGAAGTGTATATAGATATATAGTTAACAAATGGAATATTTTCAGAAAGATTCAGTTTCACCAAATACATATCATTATTGCAACTCAAATTCAAGATGCTGAAATATCAGTATTACGTATTAAGGTGCTAAACTAAAAAAGTAAAAATTTATAATTGTACCAAAAACGCATGCTAGGTTGCCAGAATTCGTTGTAATGGAAAACTATTAGAAACTTACGTTGATCCGTTCACTATTGACAAAAGTCACTTCACCGATATATCTGAAGTTGTTTTATCTTGGCACTTACACATTTGCTGCTTCCTCTCTGTTCAAATGTGTCTCTATTCATTGCTCAATAACACTAAAATGTTTAGCCACCAATTCCGCAATACTTGATGTCTCATTTTGGGCGGCAAATACAAATAAAAATTAAATAATATATTTATTTAAATATATTATAATATTTATAACAAAAAGCTGTAACAGTAGGTTTTATACTTTTTTTACTAATCTTGTTTCTGTAACTACTAATTTCATATTTGTTTTTTAGAAATGGATAGTTTTTTAACCGAGGGGCGTCTCACTGTTGCCAAATTTGTACACCTATTTGTGAATTTCAAATTTCTCACAAAAAATTTCCGAATAATAAAAAATAATAATAATAAACTCTTATATCAGTCTACAGTAAAATTCAACAAAAAATGCCTATATATCCATGTTATTTAACATACATTTATTGTAAAGTTTAGTGCTTAAATTTTCTACGTGTACGGAATCCATGATAGCAAACTCGATAGCAAAGTTCTCGGTAAAGTTATAAATTGGAGATCCGTAAATGCATTTGACAATTTTAATTAATAAAATAATTTCAATTAGATTAGAAGTAAAAAAAGCTTATGCAGTATGTAAATCCAATAAGTAAGTAAAAGCACAAAGCACTTGTTAAAACACACTGGACAACCTTCTGCGCTAAAGGGCTTTACGCGGTTATGATTTTAGTTCCTAAAAATTTCTAAAATTTCTTTCAAAATTTCTTAAATTTATGACGAATTGTACACATATTCCCAACAGTGAGACACCCCTCGCTTTTAACACATTGATTTTAATTAATTTTAAGATCCCTTGTAGTAGCCGCTACTTTTTAAGAAATTAGAGTTTTTTAGTGTTTCTTATAATATTATTAACTAAATTTTCTAATTCTAAAAGCACAATAATTCAAAAATTGAGCCTCCGGTATCTAAGACCTTTTTCTTTAAAATGGCCGATAACTCAACATTATCATGGCATAAAAGTTTTGATTTAAGAAATGGCAAACATTTGTATTTATAAAACAAAACATAATTCTTATAATACAATGAACAAATTCATGAACAAATAAAAAAAAATTTTAATTTTGCCAAACAATACAATAAAATAATAACTTAGGCCGTGTCACCAATAAAATAAAAATATGTTTTCATGAAATTCACTACAAACCTTAAAAAATATAAATAAATAAAAGTACCAGTTATTGTTCTACATGGTACGTTTTAAAAGAATTTTCGAGGAAATGTCCTGGTTGGTGGAGACATGCTAGACAAAAAAATGAGTATTTTTTCCGAATTTGTTTTTTAAAACAAGCCTTGCATCGTTTTCTTGTTCTACGCTTTTTATCATGTAATTGATGTTTTTCAAGCAACTATCAAACTGGTTTTTAGGTTGTGTTGTAACAATGCATTTATTTTTGTAAATTCATCGTTACTTTGTATTTAATAATTTGTAATAATTTTATGTTTACACCGATGTTAAAATATACATTTGTTTTGAATACAAAATTGTTTAAATTATTATAATTAATTTTTTAAACCGTCATTTTCTGTATTAACGCTTGGCCGTGATATGTAGATATTCCGATTAGGCTCCTCAGGTCAAAAATATAGCATTTGCGCGCGACGTCTCACTATTTTTGGAAACTTCTTAGGGCGTGCAAATGGATTTTAAATCAGTTGATGTCTAGTTCCGCCAGCAAGAACCGCTCTAGAAATAGGTGAACAACTCAACCGTCTCTTCGAAAAGATACCGCATTTTATGCCGATTCTTCTTTCTGTTTTTTTCTTGTTCTTACTTGCCCTAATACTGTACTTGTGATAACGTAGTTTTGCACCCCAAGTACGTCACTTTCTCAGCCCTCGTTGTCGTGACGTTGTTTCGAACGTCGACGTGGTCATTCCTCCCCTCCGTCCTGGTGCCGTGCCTGTGGTAACATGGTTTCGCACCTCAATCCCGATCCAACGTAAAGGAGAATGCGGGATGAACTACCTGACAGCCGTACAGACGCTTAGTCTACGACATGGTAATCTCTCCGAAGAGCAAGAGCTGTATTGGCTTTACCGAAACATGTTACCTGAATATCGATTATACATTCATCGAAGTGATTTTAAAACCGTGACCGACTTGGTAGGCTGTATCAAGGACTACGAGACTATAAGAAGTACCGAACCGACGCTAAATCCGTTCTTGAAAAAATATTCGTCTTCACGTACCGCCGCGCCTTGCATGGCTTTAGGCAACCTAAGTAATACCTGGAGAAGTACTCATACCAAAACACTTGATTCTCCTTCAAACGCAAGAATTACAGTTAGATTCCGGGATCTATGATCACTCTGCGCTTACTCGCTTGCGGTCCGTAGGTGTTTTTCATAAGCCGTAGTAGGGCCAACGTTGTTGTTTTGGCTTTACTTGTCTCATATTGGATATGTTTGATATATTTAAAAGATTTGTTAACAAACATTCCTAAGATTTTGGTCGAGTCTTCTAGTGTTATGGTCGTGTCGTCAAGGTCGAAGTCGGTTACATGAAGTCTTTGTTTGCCTGTCAAGAACAGGCTTTGTGTTTTTGCAGGTACTAGTTGTAGTCCTCTTGTCATCTTTTTAGAATAACTTCTTCAGGAGGTCTTTCTATTGCGATAATTGTTAAGTCATCTGCAAACGCTACAATTGTTGCTTCGTTTGGTAAAGGCAGTTCTATGTCTATATTATATGCTATATTCTAAAGCGAAGGACCCAAGATTGACTCCTAAGAAGCTCCCCTATGATACAACTTTGAATAAGTAGTTATGCGGAAGGTTGATGTTGATGACTGGATTTAAAAAGTAATCATTGCTTGTCCTTTTTAGTAGGGGATGTATGAAGGTTTTGTTAATATAGTTTATTATCTATTAATTGAGTAAAACGCGTTTTTTACATTAATAGATGTTAGTAGGGCATATTTTTCATGCCTGTTTCTTCCTAGTCTGGTGGGGGCCGCTTCTGTTATACTCTTGATCGCCATATAAGTAGACTGTTCCTTCCTGAAACCAAATTGTCTAAGGCTTATCCTGATATTATTTGGTATTTTATTAAGAATTATCCTTTCTTAAGTTTTGCTTATGTTGTTTATAAGGCAGACGGGCCTAGTCTTGCCTGCCTCGTTTTCAGGTATTAGAGCAACTTTATCATTTTTTCATGAATCCTTAAGTTTTCCAGTCGACAGTGCCCTGTTTATTGTGACTTTAAGGATATCAAACCTTACCTTAGAGATGGCGTTTATTAACTCTTTAGGCACACCATCCAGACCTGGGCTCTACATGGTGCTAAGGCTGCAACAGCGTTTAATATGTTTTTTGTCGTAATGTGCGGTGTCGTGTCAAAAGCTAGGTTTAGTTGTAGAAAAGGTTCTTCAAGAAGAAATAAAGTGTCTATAGTATATATTGACTGTTAAGTTGTTTGTTGGATGGATGAAGCATTTCCAATAAGGGTTTTTTTAACAATCTGATAAGCGTTACTCCACACGTCTGAATTGAGTGAGTTACAGAGTTCTTTCCATTTCTGGTAGTTCGATTTTTTAATTTCTTTTTACAATTTCTTTTGCGATTGCTTATACTGGCTCTCGAGATCTAACAAAAAGGACTGTTTCAAGGTTCTCCGGCGTCTGAAGCGCTGCAGCTTCCTCCTCCTGTTATTATACATGGAATAGGCTGCTGCAACGTCTTGCGTCCACCAATAGTTTCTTTGTCCGATCTTCTCTGTAGAGTTGTAAAACTTTTGGCAAAATTCTTGCATGGTTGTTTGCAAGCTCTCCGGATCTAAGATGGTACCATAGAGCCGCTTTATATTTTCTTTAGAAATATGTTTTATTTTCCATCTATGGGGCCATCAATGTTTATAAATGTCTTTTTGTTTGTGTTCGTAACGTAAAAGTCACGTATTTATGATCAGAAAGCTTTTTGTTTTTATTGACCTCCCATTTGATAAGCTCCGTTTCTTGTTCCCCAAAAGTTAGATCTATGAAAAATCTTTGTTTGTTTCTGGCAAAAGTGGCTCTGCCATCATTTCGCCACCCATAGTTGATGGGTCATGCTGAGTTCTTCTACTTGATGTCATCTGTTATTGGTATGTAACAAACCCCATGTTGCTGAGGCCGCATTAAAGTCCCTCGCATTACATACTTGAAGGAACCTGTGTGTAATGATCTTGATAGATCTTGTAGGCCGTGTTTTACATCTAATCGGCTTATGTTTAAGGTGATGTATATAAAGTATTTGTCCGTATTTTAACCGTCTACTACGTTAAAGCTCTCATTTATTACCCAAACTGTTGTTTACCTCCCCATGTTGAGTTCCGTTTTTTTTATAACCTTCTCGTCGACACTTTCCCAAAGAAGCAAAAGAAAAATTTCTTTCTCATGATTTACTGCCTGCATCTCAGCACGTACACCAAAGGATAAATGTCAAAAATAATCAATCTTAACGATAACATATTTGGCTAGCACCCCACTAGACAAATCCTGATTTCCACGGCCTTTTCTAGTATAAAAAGTTCCCGAAAAAAATTTTAATTGTTGAAACGTTACATACAGGGTGTTCTTCATCAAAATATAAACACCAGCGAAATCAATCAATCATCTGCGTAGAAAAATATTTTGCAGATGGGTTGTTAATAAAACGGCAGAAAAGGATTGTTTCATCAATCGCATCTTATAGAGTCACGAATCGTCCTTTTGAATTGGGGTTCTTTAATAATTTAGCGGTAAAGTTTGAGCAATGTGTAACTTCTAGAAATAAAATTATGTTTTCTTAAAATTGCAGACGATTTTTTAATTTTAGAACTTCTATTTCTTAAGTCGACACCTTTGGATTAGCTGCTACGCACGCCAATGTTAGTTCATCTTCTTCCTCATTAAAAATTGTCTCGTGTTTGGGTTTTTTCAATGATCCATATCGTTTAGGATGCAATGTGTTTTGTGGAATGTCAGGTTATCGTCAAATCGTCATTAAAAAATTTCTTCTTTTTAATCTCTAATAATACTGATTTCATGTAATCACCGATCTCTTACTTTACAACAAAGTAAGAAACAATTGAATGTGACTTAAACAATCATCAAAGTTTATTTGTTGGCATGGCTTACCAGATAATAAAGTATAATAACCGATTTGTCAAAATCTTTAATTAATACATCATGTAGCATATCGTTGACATTTAAAATAAGAAAGTTGCTATCAATATCTTCAAACCATGCTTGCGATAAACTTTTTAAAAATAGATTACAGTTTGCCTTCATTAGTAAAGAAACTTTTGTATGAACTTTATTTTTGTACTAGTTCTACTAAGTGAAACAATTGATATTTTCTAAAAAGGCATTTTTTGTTTTTTTTTCAAATATCTTCGGAAAGGATCGGAATTTTTAATCGGCATTAAAATCTGTACAACATAAGTAATTTAACCGAATTTCTTTCTTTATTAATAACAAAGATTCCCATACAATACTAATCAGATTGGAACATACTGTATAATTTATTAACTTATTTATCTTTTTAAATATTGATTAAATTTTACCTATGCTTAATGGACGATACGTCGGCTGATTAAAGAACGGTTGTAATGAACTCCTAAATCTTTCACCCACTCGTTAAAAAGGCTCAGGAAATTGAGAATCCTTAATCTAAATACAATTAATATGAGTTAAAAATAAAATACAGGCAGCATTGATCTTTCAAAAAGGTAATCGTTTCACAGACATTCAATTGACATCTCTAGGTTAATTGTATCTTCCATAATGTAAACTTGTAGTGCTACTCACTGTATCACGGCGGGGTCACCAGTTTTGTGAATAACAATATGTATTAGGGATACGATTTATTTAATTATTGATATTACTAAACATGTACATAACCGGATACGATTAAGTGTGATTCAAACTGCAAAAACATTTTTGGCAAAAAAGTGTATAGCCGATCAGGAAGACAACACCCTCCTACAACATACCAACTAACTTGACAAATAGCACTAGCATAAAAATGTAATCAAAGTACTGCTATGAGGTGAGTCCTGTATTTTTTTCTGTTCTGCCAATTATAAAAACATAACTTAGAAACATTGAATCGAAAAATTTTAAAATATTGTAACGAATCCTTTAAATTTAGTTAGATTTGTGAAACATTATTAACAACGCCCGTTTCTCTATTGTTTATTATTGTTATTGTTTCCATCATTAATTTTTTAGTTCCGTAGTAACATTTTTTTTTTAATTTTCCGGACTGAAAGTAGATGTAAAGTGGTAAAATACAATGCAGAATGAAAAATAATAAATAGTGAAAAAAGTTGTATTACGCGAATGTGTAAAAAATTTTTTACATCATAAATAACTATCATACACGATAGAACTAAAAGTTGTAATTGATAACAAATACTACAACAGCCAAAGAGATACGATTTTAGTTTTATTTTATTTAGTATTACGTGTTGGTTTATTGTCTCGCATCGTCGTTTATTAATAAAAATCAGTTATATTTGCGTTAGACTTTTACACACCTTTATAATTTATTTACGCGGGATTTATTTATAGTAGCTATTTAGTTATTAATTAATTCGTCAAAGTAATTATCTTTATTATAGAATCGCCCTCGAATACTACTAGGGCAGCTTAATCATTTTTGATTGTAACTATTATTGTTCTTTTTCGATTTTTATTTAAATTTTATTGCTCAGCATGTTGGTTAGCGAATGTAAACATAGTAAACGATATAAAAGGCCGTTAAATTTGACAGAAACGAGTGCATAAAAGTTTATTTAACGCACTAAAAATTGAAAGACTACGATATAGGCAAGACAATATTCATAAACAAATTTTTACGTACAATATCATTATTTTTATAATATGTGTTTTAAGTGAGAGAAATGATAAACGATAGTTTAGAAGCTTCTATGTTACACTATGTGTCACAATTTTATTTTTATTATACCGCAAATACCGTGTGTCCCACGGAAAAGTTGACATAAGCATTTTCTATGCTAAATTCAAAATTAATGCATATCTGTTTTCTGGTACAATTTGAGCACAATATAGCAATATATTTAATAGATAGATAAATAAAGACATATTTATGTGGTAATGTTAATGTTTAAGGCATATTTTAATAAAAAAAACTATTTTTGTAATGATTTACGCCAAAAAATCCTTATTGCATTCCGATTGTCGTAATTTTTTTATTAATTAAAATATTATGAATATGATTATTAGTACAAATTTTGTAAAATTTTTAACTCTTTAGTTTAAAATATTAATTTTACTTTACAAAATTGTATTATAATGATAATAAAGTTAATAAAAAAAAAATACTACAATTGGAATCGATATTAGGAAGCGCAAAACATTACTAGGCAACAAATTCACCGATTCGTCTATGAATGCTGCCTAATAAATGAAAATTCATTCGGTTAATAAAAAAAATGTACAAAATTACTTATTTTGCAGATTTTTTAGTCAAATATCTTTTGAATATTTATTACTATTACATTAATTTGTTTTCTTTATTAATTCAACACAATTTGTTGTCATATTATGTTCAAATTGTGTCAGAAAATGATATAGGTACGTTAATTTTTATTTAACATAAAATGCTTGTATCAACTTATCCGTGGGACATACCGTATACAAAAGGCTTAATTTGTTAATTGCGATGAGTTTTGTTACGTGAAGGTTTTTTTAAATTTTAGGATAAAGGTTTCAATATTAAATTGTATATAATTGAAAGAAAATTAGACCTACACTGTTAAAAATTTCTTTTTCTTAATTATAAAAGTAGTTTAATGAAGAATTCCCACTAATATTTTTTTATTATTGCATTGGATAGTATTTTTAAATTGGAAAAACGTTACAATTTTTTCAAATTTTTAGAGACTGGCAAAGTTATTAAACAAAACAATAAAAATCTACTCACAAAAATATTCGGTGTTGCCAATTTGTGTTGTCTGACTTTGTCAGTTGCAAGTTGGGGCGCGTTCGTATGAATAGAAGCAATATTAAAAAAAAATATTAGGGTAATTAGAAAAGACAACATTGTTAAACAATAAAACATTAAAAATAAAAATAAAAAACTGAATCATATCTACAACCAATTTGTGTTTTTAATATGCGTAATATGCGGACATGTAGAATATAACAAAATAAAGACTAAATATAAAATTTGTAAAAAGACAAGCATCCACGTTTCTTTCTGCAACACAACTTATTAAGAATGAAGTATATGAAAAACTTGTGACTTAGAAGGTAATAGTAGTATTTTGAGCGCGGATTTCTATTATCACAAAGCCTGTGTTTCCATATACCGATTTTGAAAAGGATAAATCGCTAAAGGAAATTGCATTTCTACCCAGATACTAGATCTTCTTAAGGAAGGTTATGGTCTTACACTTAGCAAAATTACAGGCTTCAACAACAACACTGAGTCAGACGTAGTCATAACTAACATGAAAGTTAAACTACTTTTACTTAAGCATTTTGAAGATAAAATAGAGTTCTTTTTGTCAACGGAAGAAAATAAACCGTTTCTTGTTTACGTATTGCATATAACACTAGAAGTTATTACTGACAGTGTCAGGTCGAGTAATATGATAAAAAATGGGGTCAAACTTATTATAAAAGCTTTTCTCAAATTTGATTTTGTTCTGGAAGATAGTTTCTGCAATTCAGAACAAATAAAATAATGGAAAATTGAATAATGCCAATGTACCTGGCATAGCTCTTCAATTTCTTTTAAGACTGTTGCAAATAAAACGATTATCTGTTTTTTCAAGAAATTAAGAATCACACGATATTGATTACTTACAACAAATTTATGGTTACAAACGTGAATATTTTTCACTATCAGCTAATCATAGACTCATGGTCTTGTTCCAAATAATATACTACAACACTCACAAAGGGCAGAAAAGAACTTCAACTTCTCTTTATGTATTCACAAAGCTTGTAAAAGTAGACAGCTGGTATCTTACTTGAACAAAATAAGAGTATCAGTGATCTTACTCGGGCAATATGCAGTTTATTCTTCTTAAAATGAAATCCCATTTTACAACTGAACGGTTTACCGTAGATACATACGAAGATATATTTCAGAATATTTCCAGAAAACCCAAAATATCCAAAACATTCTTCCAGAAAACAGCTAGAAAACTAAACTATAATCTTCCAAGCCCAAAACTTCTCTCGCCCAATAAACCCATTCAAATTCTCGTGAGTCTAAACGTTGAGCATATTTTATTTCACGTTGAGAACTTGACACTCAAGATATTAACTAATAAAATATTGTTATCAATATTAAAATCTATAAAAGTTTATATATGATATTAACCCATAAATTTGATAATAAATCCGCAAATGCGTTTTGAACGTGTCAAAAAATTTAAAAAAATTAAATTTTTTTTTGTAAGTTTAATGAAATCCGTTGGATAGATTCTGAGAAAATTGAGTTTAAATGTGAGCGAAAGTAGTGTCTTCTTTTGGTATGATAAAATGCTCTTTTTTCGCTTTGTAGTTTTTTTTGGATTTATGTAATAACTCCAAGGACCGATTAAAATATGATGTTTTATTAAATTAAATAAAGTTTTATATTTTGCGTTTTTTGGTTTTTGCATATATAATTGACGTTCTTTAAAAACAATTTTGTTTCTATGGTTTTTCACAAACTTTGAGAGAGTCGAAATTAAATTAAATTGAGTTGTTGTGGTGTTTCACAACATACTGCTCCTACCAAACAGATTGTTGGCAAAAAGAAAATGCTGTGCACGTCGTACACTGAGATTGAAACCAATAACATTACGAACTTCTAAAAAAAAAAAAAAAAAAAAAAAAAAAAAAAAACAAATATAATTTATCAAATAAAAATCACTTTTTTGTTTCACATCTTTAAATACTTAAATTATTTATCACAATCCGATATGTTTTTGTGTTGACCGATGACTTTCCGTCCATTTTGAAACGTTCATTATTTCATTTATGCGAAAGATAATTTTGTATAGAAATATTGAGATCAGTATTTCGGAAATCGTATAGTTTTCCTAACGATTTTTTGCACCCAATAAATTGGGTGGTATTGTCACTATAAATGACGATGGGTTTCATCTTTGAGATATAAACTCTTTAAGAGTGGTTAGGTAAAGTTGACAGGTTTGACACCAGTTCAATGTGAACTGCTGTCACCATGTATACAAAAGTATAGCATGAAAATAGAGATTTTATAAAGAACGGTCCACCCAAAAATCAACTCCGACTTTCTGAAATAGCCTTATGACAGTCACTCTGTCTTTTGACAAATTAGCCATGACTTGTTGTAATGATTGCCCATAAAATCAAAAACAAGTAGTGAAATTACAAATAATTTGCTTTATGTGACGTAGTCCGTTTAATGGGTAATACCGTAATCGAACATTGGAAAGTACATTCTGAAGAGCAGCATGGCATAACCGGATATGTTCAAATTTTAATAAGGAGAAACCCCGTTATTCTTAGAGGACAAGATAAGAGAACGTTTCTGTTCAAACAACATTACTGCATTTTCCAATTTACCACCCACACGTAATAATCCATGATTATCTAGAAAGGGTCTTAAAGAACGAAGTTGTTTGATTCAAATTTTTTTAGACAAGTTCAGAGATTTGTTGAGAAAAGTATGCTTCTTGAACCTTTATTACAATTAGGGCAAGAGCGGAATTCAACTCAAAATAGTGATCGGATCTGTTGTTTTTGCTTGCAAATGAGTAGCATTGTGAACAAACCGTAACATGTATGCCATTGTTCTATGCAATCGAGAAAATGACGAGAAACGTGAAAATATCGAATTCCAGAATTTTTAAAAAATTTAGTGTTGTTAACATAAGCTTGAGTAAGCAGAGCATCTGATGCTAAGGGATTAAAGTTATTGAGAGCAATATCATTTAATACACGAGGAGAAAAATTTGTTCCGTATGTGATGGTTTGAAGTTCCAAGCATTTTAAGATTGACTCACTCCAAATAATGTTTTGCAAACAATTTTCGCAAGAATTTGTAAAAACCTGCCAATTCATTTTTTCAATGTCGGCGGTTAGTACACATCTAAACGATGGAAACTTACACAAGATGTCATATAGTTTCGGTTGAACTTTAAATCCTTTTTAAGTAATGTCGTTTAATGAGAGTGCTGCAGACGTTTTACAAGATGCATCAAAAACAACATGGAACTTTTGGTGGTCACGCTTTCATTTCAGTTTACGCACAAATGAGGAATAAAATATTTTTTTTTAACTTATTGGTAGTAAAAGATAGCGGGACATATCTAGCATGACCTAATGACACATATTCATCGATGAATTTTTTATATCCGTGAAAAACTGAGGGATCTTTTTAAATCGTTTTTTTAGAGAAAATAACTTTCTTTGCGATAGAAGAGGATTTTAGAGGAATATCAACTTAATAATGACCATTTTCTGATCTGAAGGGAGAGTGGGTGATTCAGAAAGCTCTTCTAGTTTTCAGAACTTTGTTAAGAGATTTTCTAACTCATCTGTATCATTTGAATGGTTAACGGAGTGATGAGAATATAATGTTGAAATAAATGGTTGAAATATATAATTTTCGGGAACGTTTACTGATATAATCCAACCCAGATGGGTATCTAACAAAGCAGGATAATTTCTACCTAATTTCACCAGACGGTGTGTAAAAAGTGTGTAGTAAACATTTGCTCCAATAAGCAATCTGATAGAGTGTGAAAACCATAATCAACTAAATTTATCTTGATTTTATCTGGAATTTGTCAGAATGTATTTTGGTTTGCTTTAGTATTGCACAACAAAGTTTGAATCTTTTAGAGGGATCTATGTTTGAGTATATGTACATGTTGTAAGAAACCGAACATGTTATAATACAAATTTGCCGCCGAGAAAAAATTATCTCACCGCATAAAATTTGCATCGTTAAACACAGACGTCGTACGCACCGTTCCACTTACAATTACCCCCATGCAACCGTTGCCCACTCTTCTGCTTGAAATAAAGCCCCCTATATAAGCGCAAGCGCAATGCCAAAAAAGCACTTCTGAGTCCGCCTTTTTTTGAGTACTACTTTTGAGTCCGACTTCCTATTAGACTTCTAACCTGACTTCTAATCCGACTATCCGATTTGAACCCCGTCCGCATCAGTGTGGAATCCCAAATATAAAACCGCCTAAAGATATCCGCAACTAACGCTGTAAACGCTGATTGAATTCGGTACGTGCTCGGCAACCGGTAACTCTAAGACCGCTGCAAATGCTAATTAAATTCGATACGTGTTTGGCAATCCGTAACTCTAAGACCGCTGCAAATGCTGATTAAATTTGGTACGTGCTCGGCAACCCTCTAAAGCAACCACCGTTAATAACCCGAATAACCGGCATCTACTTACCGTAAACCCGAAGCACTGTAGCTGAACTCTTTGATAGTAGTTGTTTTCCTCCGACACTGTTCCGTTTAGAACGAGCCGTCGTCTGCCCCGAGCACCACACTTGCATCCGTACACGGCTCGCTCGCCAAACAGCATCGTATGAATACAACCACCAGGTATCCTAGGGACGTTAAGACGGACTTCGGTCGTTGGGCAAGCCGTAAGCCGCAATAATAAACGCCGTAGGGTATTCTAAAACAAGCAGACGCCGTAGACAGCAGTGCTATCCAATAATCTTAAAAGCGGGTGTGAACGACCGCCACTAATAAACAATAAACACTTACCTGTTTTAGTGAGACACTAGCACCCGGCCTATAAACCTCCCAAATCCACAACCCGAGTATTGGTTTAGCAAAAATTCTTTTGAGTAAAACACGTGAAGATTCCACCGCCAACCGTAATAGTCCGATTGGCCGTGTCTCCGCTGCCGCTGTTCCGAACAAGACTCGCAAGTATCCCGCGTATTAAAACTTGACTTGTAAATAAATCCTGTGTATATATAAAAACGCCTAACATTGTAAATATTTGTAAATCGACATTTCAAAAGCAACCCTGGGCATTTTGCCTTCGATTGAAGCTACCCGCGTGTATATAAATTCTGTTACGTCACGTTTTACATTCCCACAACAACCAAACTCGGTAGTGAGAAATATAAAAAGGTGCACGTTTACAATGTTCACCATTTTATTTGAAAACAAAACAAATTATGACTTCCGTTATCTAATAGCAATCTTGCTTGGATAGGTCGTCCTTATGCAATAAACAAAGTTACTTGAGTTGTGGCTAGTAACACTTGGTAATTTTTTGTAGAGAGAGTAGAAAAACTTGATGAGTTTTCAGGAGGTTCCTGATGTGCTTGATAGTCCAGTGCATTTAAGAATTGACTCACCATTTTTGTATACATTTTTTTTACACATCATTTGAAAGGTTTTTTTTGGTTAGTTTAAGTGTAAGTTTGCGCACCCCTAAATCTAACTCATTTTGCCGCTATCTTAGATTTGGTGTTTTTTTTTTGATTTTTTTTATCTTGCATTTTGATTATCTCACAGTCATAAATTTGGTGTCTTTAGATTTGTTTTGAGTCGTATTTTAAAAATGTTATACGACAAAAACTGTGGGTTTAACTGGAAAAATGTTATTGTTCTTCAAAGTCCACAGAACGACTTAAAAAAAATTTTTTTTTTATATTCGGTTTCTATCTTTTTTCTAGTCCTCCTGACGCTTTTTTGTGACAAAACCTTTTTAAAAATGAAGTAATTTTCAGTATTCACAAAAAAAATTATCCCGATACAACTATTTCTCACCCGTCAATCGACGGGCAAAGTTGCTATGTTCTGGGCGAGATTTTAAAATACGCTAAATAGCGCTCGCACTCCGAGCTGTATTTTGTCGTAATACGACTTGTTTATTAAAGTAAATTATTCTACGTATTTCAAAAATTCCGCGCGGAACATAGCAACTTTGTGAATGCTAGAAATTACTTTATCTTTGATAAAGATCTCTCACAAAAAAACGTCAGGTGGACTGGAAAATAGATAAGGGCCAAAAAAAGTTGTTCTGTCGACTTTGAAGAGCAATAACTTTCTTACCGTTAAACCTACAGTTTTTTGTCATATAACATTGTTGAAAATATAACTCAAAACAAATCAAAAGACACTAAGTTTATGACTGCGCAATAATGAGAACGCGAGATATGAAAATTCCCAAAAAATCACCAAATCTAAGATGACAGAGACAGAGTTGGTTATAGAGGTGCGCTAACTTAGGATTTAACTCACTGAGGAAAACCCTTTCGAATGAAAGGTAAGCGAAAAAATGTATAAAAAAATGATGGGTTACTCTTTTAAAAATTTCCTAAATGCACTAGACTATGAGAAATTGAGGGTCCGTTTGTGTCTTGAGAATAAAGTGGAAATGACCTTGGGTGATTATTTGACAGCAGAGTTTCATTCAAATGCAAAAAACTTTCATTTTTTGTAAATTACAAGAGAACTCGTTATTTTGTGCGTTTAGTGGTTTGGTGTTGATTTTGCAAAACCTATTTTTTCTGTACTAGTCAGCGAACCATTTTGTATGTGTAGCGTAGTGTGATGGTTTTTAAAGCAATTTAAACAAGTTGAATTTAATAAACAAGCTTACACTGTATGTTTTGCGCCTAAACAGTTTGTGCACATTTTTATTTTGAACAAACTTTAATCTTTCTTGAAAAAAAAAAATTGTGCACAACTGTAAATTCCATGAGATTTGTTACAACAAATGCACGAGAGAGCTAAATTATCACTTTTCGAGTGTAGCGTCACTTTACTACATTTTTAGTTAACTAGTGCTTCATTCCGGAGATATTTTCAAAACAACACAACGATTTTCAGAGAAATTCAAAAAATTCTGCTAAATTTGGTAATGTCGTTAAATCACGACCCTCCTCAAACTATTTCTTAGAACCAAAAATAAGATTTTGTTTTAAAAGTAAAATAAATAATGATTCAAAAATGCATTTATCAGAGAGTTTCATATTTTTTAGAGATTCTTGGTTTTTTTTGCAAGTTGTAACCAAATCCCTCAAACAATTTTGTTATACAAGGAGAATTTAACAAATTTTTAAAGTGAGAATTAACAATCTTATTTTTGTTTTAATACTTTCTCTTAAGTATTGAAAGAGCTGTAAAGAAATTATCATTAGTCAATTGTAATGATTTAATTAAACTAAGAGCTTCACCTTTTACTAATGTTTTCAAATAGTTAAAACCTTCCACATTTGAGAACTGTGAGTTGTTAATTAACAACGCTTCAAAGAGATCTAAAAAGAGTTTCCATTTGCGCAAATTTCCTGAAAATTTTGGAATATTCATTTGTGGCATTTTTCAATTAGAGCTAATGTTGTAAAATATTGATTTTCCCAATCTTCTAGTTCATTAAATATGAATGTATATCATCTTGAGTACATTCGTATTAAAAAAATGCGAACTCTATTTTTTCATTTCTACATGAAAATTCGTGAAAATCTAAATTATTAAGATTCAAAAATAACAGAGCGAGAAAGACGTATTTACTGTTTAAGACTTTTTGCAAACTTTATGTAAAAAAATTTGTTTACTAACCTTTTCGTAGAGTTTTATACAACAAGCGATCACTTAGTGGAATCTTTCTTGATGGGAATATGACTTGGGGAATATGTGGAGGATATCAGATAATTTGGAGATTACATGTACAGTCATGTGCTAGAGTATAGGAAAGCCATTGTGATCTTAGTGTGAGCGTTGATTGAAATATTGGTAAAGATAGTCAACCGCTTGTATTTGCTTGTATCACGGATGCAATTCACATATGCATGTGACACCTGTACTGAAGCGCTAAGTTATAATGTGTACGATTCTTGAAATAGAATAGTTCAATTTATTCCACCGTTGTAAAAATGGCGCAACATACAATCCGTAAAATTTACTTTTGTCAATACAATGTTGCAACGTTTTCAAATATTTAGTAAACGTATTAACTAGTAATTAAAAGTGACGAATTTTTCATTTATGAATAATACCATTGATGATACATATCTTGGATTTTAATGACAATGTTTTTTTTAATAATTTACTAAAATACATGCGAAGCGTTATTTGTTAAAACAGTTTGGTTTGGTCGGTGTTAGATAAATAAGAAACAATTATTTTACAAATTATGCTTGCACTTTATTTTTAACTTGCAAATAATAATGTTGACATTTGTTTGTCATTTAATAACTTCGTTAGGAATAAAGTAGAACATACTGGGAGAAATACCACTAGAGTTCAGAAACGCAAAATTATTGGTTTTGTATCTACTTGTTTTTACGTGTTCAGTTGAAAAGGATTTTAAATAAAATTGGTTTTCAAATTTTTCAATTCAAAAGGCAACAAGTTACCGTGTTTTTTTAGGAAAGTGGGTTCCACTAGACCTTCAAATTTAAATTCACTTGGTAATAAAACCTATTCCTATTACTTCTAAAAATAAAAGTACTAGATTTTAGCTTGAGGTGTGTTGTCTCCCGACGCGGTGCGGATAATACGTGTATAATACACTATTCTTTTCTGTGACGAAATAAATGACGATTTAATATTGAAAAATCATATTACAATAGAATTAGAAAATTATTGAGGGAAATTTGGTGTTAAAAATAGTACTCACTTTTTTCCCGAGGGAAAAAAATAATTTACGAAAAGTGACATTGTTATCTGTTAGTAGAGATAAAAAGTTAGGATTTTATTCTTTGAAACTGTATCAAAATATCATGGTTTCGAATTAAAATAGTTTAATTAAAGTAAAAATAGCTCATAGATGCTTCTTTTAATGCGTTTATCATATCTTAAAATATAAGTACACCTAAAGTTGATATTGAAACAAATGTATTACGAGGAGTTTTCCAGATTATCGTTTATGAGTCACATTCCTTATCGGCTTAGTCAGAAATTCTACAATTGCATACTTTTAGCAACACCTTTAGTAAATGAGTAGGCTTGTTATAATATTGTTTAAATGCAAACAGTTGAGTACGTTAGATTGTAATATAAGAAAATTCAACATTCGTTCCAACATAAAAAGGGATAGCGTTTCTATGTTAAAAAATTTTAATTTCAATGACCAAAATTTAGAAATTTACTTGCGTAAGCCTTTTTAAAACTTTCAACGGATAAACGATGTTAATGTAATAAATATATGAGTATGGAATTTTCAAAAGTATTTAAAGAAATTGTTTTTTTGGGAGAACGTTTTTCAACGATTTCTTTACGAAATTAATACTTTTAAATCTGCAGGTTTTTTTCATAATAATAAACTTTATTCACATGTGTATGTATACAATCTTTGTACATATATGTGTTTGTCATGATGGTATAACCATTGTTATAACCTTACGTAAGAAAGATACAAATAAATATTATTACATTGAACAATTAACAGACAATAGAAAAAAAATATATAACAAAGGACACACATTTAATTAGTACGTCGACAAAAATCAATAAATTCTTGTATATTGTAGAACGCATGTTTTTGTTTGTTTGGCAACATTGACTCAATGCACCAATATTTCAATCAACGGCATGATGCATTGGCAACAATGTCGTGCCTTAGCATAAACTATCAGCAAAATTACAGTTTTCTATTTCACATTTATCGGCAATACTGTTCTGTAAATTCTACAATACAATTGACGTATTTTCTTAGCACAAAGCGATACTACCGACCTCTGATGTTTAGAACAAATTTCGGGGTCGCATAATCCCGTAAGGTTGACTATCTTTACCAATATTTCAATCAACGGTGTGAGATATTTTTGAGGTAACTGGAAAACCGCGTCGAAAGACCATGAGCAATAACGGATGCATTTCTTTGATATGATAAAAGGTTCCCCGTTTGGTTCGTAGTTTTGTTTGGATTTATAAAATAACTTAAAGAACCAATTAAAATATGATTAAATTGACTTTTTTTATCAGAATTTTTTTTCTGTAGTTTTTCACAAATTTTGAGAGAGTCGATATTGAATTAAAATTGATTGTGTTGTTATGATGTTTCACAACAAAATATTTACAGAAAGTCGCCATCTTGTAAGGTCATTTGCGCGTCATCTGACAGGAACTGAGATGTATACCCAAGTTTTTGCTACTAATGAGATCTGGAGAGACATACTTAAAACAAGATTTTTCTTCGCGAGTATTGCCAGCGCCTGGATTATAATGAAACAATAAGATAAATTTTTTTTGTGTTATTCAAAATCAAAATCGGTAACCAAAAATTAAACCAGTTCTAAAAGTTGAATTGTTGCCATTTATTAATTTGATATTGTTTTTTTTAATTGAACTGATCTATTTAAAACTTGATTCAAACTTTTATTACCAATTTTCATTATAATATTAATTGTCTCATAGTTCGATTAATTGTATACTACAGAATAATACTTTAATGTTTTAATTATCTTTCTCGAACAGAAAATCTTATTTATCATATTAATTATTTTGGTATTAAATACAGACCAATTTAATTACAAACAAAGGCACAGTGGTAACGGTGTGTGAATTAACACCCTCAAGAAGACACAAAATTTTTTGAAATGGTTATTATACCATAATAAACATAATCTCTAAAGTCTTATTATAATCACTGACTAAATTAACTTATTTAAATTGAAATGATTAAACTTCGAATTGTGGGAGTAAATTGTCTTTGTAGCACGAGTTCAAAATGCAAAACATTTCCACCACCATGTATAAATTAATAACGAGCAAAGGTAACATTCCAGATTATTTGTTTTTGTTCCTCTTCCTTACACTGATTAAAATTTTATGCAAATATTCGCGGTTTGCGAAAGAAATTAGAATGTTAATAGCTAAGAAGGTTAGTTTGTGTATTCGTGGTACAGAATAATAAATAATTACGATAATACTAAACCGACAGATTGTAAACTTTTTAAACAGGATTTAGTTGAGTTTTCTACAATAACGTTTCTGAATGTCTAACCCTTTGCTGCTATAAATTATGTAGGTATTAACCGTCTTTTAATAAATTCCTTCTTGAATGCATTAAGTCAAAGAGCCTATTGTAGCTTCGTGCTTGGAATTAGTTTCATAGGGATTTTATTACAACGAATAGGCGCTTGTGGTTTTGATATTTTTGAAACGTGCCGAAAGGAATAGCAGAATTGTTAATAAAGTTTTGTATTGTACCTAGGGATAATGAAGGTCTTTCCTAAAATTTATTCGATCAGTTAAATAAGGGATTTGTACAAATAACGCACACAGTAAAATGTCGTATTCACCCAATTAACAGTTTCTAACTGAAAACCACATAAAATATAAAAGTTCCATTTAACTAAACTGAACTTTGCTTTAATTACAATTTGTATAATCAAAACTAGAAGCGTTTACCTCGCTTTGCACAGTCTACGTAAATACGTAATGCTCCAATTTGATTTGAATGCCAACAGTTAAATTTAATTTTCTTCGAATTAAGGTTTACACAAATTTTTACGAAAACAGAGAAAGTCACCGAATAAGCAAGTTTAAAAACAAAATCATTTTGTATGGTTTACCTCTAAATTCAATAGCTTTTATTTATTTCTTTGGTATATTTAAGTAATTGAAAGGTTCTTTGAGTTTGCGACGTTCTTTTTATCTCTTACGATTTATAAATATTAATTATTTATTTTTTATTTATAAGTACAACAAACGTTAAATTGATTTTGATATGAAGATTGCTACATTGAATAAACCAATAACATTCTTTCTTATACACAAAATTTAGTGGTCACGTGCACAATTTTAGTGATCGAAAAATTATTCAATCAATTGCTTTAGATAAAACGAAAGGGTTAAAAACTTTCGGTTATAGATTAATTAAAAAATAAATTAGATTTAATTAGTTATTTACAATACGTAAAGGGAACTTGAACTGTTACGCCATGAAATTTAAAATGCAACACGGCGTCGCAACTAACTCAACGGCGAGGAGTGTGTTTCTCACTTATCTTCATTTATAACTAAAGGTCTTTATCACTAGTTAGATTCGAGCCAGTCAGATCTTTTTAAATGTACAACAGATGTTTACTAAAAATCCTGGAAAAAACGAAAACACTTGAAAGAAAACGTTTCAAAGAAAGAAACATGAAGAACATGTCGTGTTCTTTTATATTAAACGGTTTCTAAAAGATAATAGCGATATCCCGCGCTTTTACTTCCTTAACAAAGATTATACCTCAGTACCATTTATAGGTTCACAAAGCTTGTAAAACGAAGTGGGACTGCGGTCTTTATTTAAAACAACCTCAACTTGAAATTCACCATCCCGTCTCAATTGGTTTTATTTCAAACAACAAAACTAATCTTAGTTTGCCTTATTCTTATATGTGCACCATGCACAATATACGATAATTCTACCAAGTAAACAATCAATTTACTTACAGTTGTTTTTTTTTCTTCTAATAAATCCAACACTTTGATATTGCATTCTATATTTAACAGGTATAAAAGATATTTGAAGTGTTTGCAAGCATTGTCTGACCTTGGTTAAACTGAAGATCACTTATATTTTTGCGAACCGTATGATACTTCCTAACACGTTATCAGAAATATTACTTCAATACTCGCATACAATTTACTTTCATTAGTACGTACGCGAAAAACTTTACGCACCCTGCTCAATATTTAGCGATTGTTAAAAAAATAACAATCATGATCCGCTACAGTTTTGTACTTGTTGTTAGTTACAAACTTACAGACTAAATTTTAAAAAATATTAACATACAAAGTCGAGGAACGCGTCTCACTTTCTCAATCTTTACATACACAAAGAACCCTACAACAATTAACAATTTAACCGTGGGTTGTAATTTTACTATTGAGTCTAAACCAAATAAATATGAACTTTACTTTACAATATGATTTACACGGTCTATCAAAAAACAAACAACGAATTTATTGAGTCAACTAAGTAATGTGGCGTAATGTGGCAAAGATATCTACTAGAACTTTAATTGTAAACACGATCAATTTAAAAATATCAAATGACAAAAAATAATTGCAGCGACGTGGGACCGAAAACATACATGCTTTTTAACTCAAACGAAATACACTTAAAATACAGTACGACCCACTAAAATCAAATACTTTAATAAAACCAAAATAATTTACGCGTAAAAAGACAAAGACAAATTTTCACCAAACAACGCAACGTTACATATTGCGATGGTTTAGGCATATATTTTTAAAACAAAACAATATTTAAATTATTTAGCAGTGAGAAACTTTAATAACATTTTTAACTATATTAGTGCCTTGTGTCCTTTAAGTTAAAGTTAATAACTACGTAATAACAAATTTTATTTTTACACAAATAAACGGAATCTTTCTAAAGGAAACTAGTATATTAAAAAAACAAACAAATCTTAATTTTAAAAAAATCTAGAAACGTTACATGCATGCATATAATAGAATCTGATTTGGTTCAATTATATAAATATGAAAAAAAAGTTGTATTAATTAAAGATAAACCGACTTTTTGTTTAACATGTCTTCTTGTTGTTGGATGATGTCAACCTTCTTAACCACTTTTCTTTTTATCATTTTGAGTCGAGTGCTTTCACTTATTATCGAAGAAAATTTATCGGCCAATCAGTAATTTTAACGGCCGAAACTTAATGTGCAAGTCTTTGCATGCTTTAAACAAATATGTAACTTAACGTTTAAATTAAATTGAACGCTTTTTGTAATTGACCATAAGTGAATCACTGTTAGAACATTAAATGAATTCCCGCCTCTGCACGTTCATCACCCCTGTCTATAATATCTTACCTCCACCATCTTTTCTAAAAATGTTTTGTCTCTTATATTATTCAGTCGCGTTCATTTCAACACATACTGATTGTTCACTTTAACGCAATCTCTAACTTTGATGAATTTTGTTATGCGTACGTCATCTATCAGCACAATGAACCATTTTGTCTTTGACTCGGATACATTTTAATAACACTTATCATTTACACAAAATTTTATTTTCAAATACAACAAATAAAAACTTAACTACTTAAACATTAATTTTAATTTACTAATTAAATACTTAATTTATTCAGAGATCGTTGCACCAATGTCGGTTAAATTTAACGGTAGGTTAAACACAATTGTTACTACGTTTAATCCTTTGATACTATTGTTTTTAATCTACGATTAAATTTAATCGAGTTTTGGTGCAACTGGCTCTCAAACAAATAAACTTCTTTTGTAAAAAATTGGATTCGTTTTTAGAAAACGTTATATTATAAACAATTTTAATTTTATATTTCACTTAAATAGAAACATTTATTATAAATTTTAAGTAATCATTTTTGATTTATTTTTTTTTATTGTCAAAAATAAGTCTTTTAGCGCATCTTTACACCCTTTACTTTTTAATAATAAAAATAACACCTAATAATATTTACTGTTTACATTTGTCAAGTTAGTTTAAGTTTTACATTCTTATTCTTCTATTTATCTTCATTTTATCTTCACCTTACTTCAAACCTTTCTCTTATTTTTTCAAATTTAAGTTTAGATAATCAATGATCAGCAGTTTTTTTGCTTAAATTTACTGCTCACTTTTTTCTATTTTCATAACAGATTTTTTTATATTTTCCCTCTAAGTTTTAATTCAATTTTTTCATAAACATTTTATTTGTGAGTGTTTTTACAGCACTTTCTTCTTCATATTTATTATTTGTTTTTTCGTAGATATCCTCATTTATTTTATCGTACATACTATATACTATATTTCATTATAGTTTTTTTATATTTCATCTCTTTTCATATAACTTTGCTTTTTGCTTTACTACACAATAACTTCTATTCTATTAAATTAATCATTATTTTTAATACTTCTTGTTTATCTTTTTATTTTCCATTTCTTCTTCAACTATATTTGCATTTTCATCTTCTTAACTTTTCCTGTTGACCATTGACTTATCTTTTCCTATTTCTTCAAAATATACTTTTCTTCAAAATAGTAGTTTAATAAACCTTTTCAAAATTAACTCTTCGAAGCTAACTGATGTTTCCTTCTTCAAAAACTAATTTTTCAAAATAACTATATAACTATCATTTTCAAATCAAACTCATCTATGAAATAACTTCTCAAAACTATACTCTATGTATATTCAAATAAACTCACTATTTTCTTAGTAATCCTGTTTCAAATAACTTTTAAACTGGGGTTACATCATTCAAAACTGCTATTTTAAAATGAATTCTAAACTTACTTCTCTATCTAACTTTCCTTATTTTAATCTATTATTACTTACTTTTTTCATAACTCTTTGTTTGTCTTACCCACCTCCCTCCTAAACAACTTTCTTCACGATTAATACATATCGTATTCCTTATACTCACCTAATCCTGTACAATTATTCATCTCCTATTTCAAGTAAATTTTAATTATAACTTTTCAATCCTGTTTATGCCTTCTTTCCACAATCTCCACCTTGTTATTGTTTCCGTCTTCCGCGACACTTCGTTCTTTATCTTTATCGTAAACTCTCCCATCTTCTTATAATTTTCGGTTTCTTTCTTTCCATTTCTTGTTGATTTTTTTTTCTTTCTTTTAATTTTATCCTTCTAATTTTATTTTATAATCTATATTTCTCTTTTATTCTTCCTTTCAGTTTTGTTTATGTTGTGTTGACCACTTTTCTTTTTCTCGTTTTATTCTTCATTATTATTTTGTTTCTTATTCCTTCATTTTCATCTCTAGTTTTTTCTTTCTTGTTTATGTTATTTAAATTCAGAAATATAATAAAAACAAATTTTGTTTATGAAAATCAAAGAAAAAAATTCGTAATCGTCTACACTACGATTAACATTGAATTTTCGAGAAAACTACTACAAAACAAAACAGACAGAAAACACACATTTGAATAATCGTTAATTATAGAATGAAATATTCTTTTATAGTAAAATCCCACCAAAAAATACGCATACGCCAAAAAGAAATTTAAATGTTCAATTTGTTTAACGCAATATGAAAAGAAGAGTATCAAATAAAGTTACAACGTATCACAGTCTCTTCGATTGTAAAAAAAAAAGGATACTTCAATATCAGATTAAACTGGATCAAATATGCTAATCAAACTTACAATTAAGAACTACCAACAAGGGCAACGACAAATTCATAAACAAACAACAAAGGCAAACGACAAAGACAAGAGCTACTGCTACACTTCAAGCGTAACTTGACACTTGACTTAAGTTTTGACAAGAAAATATGAACATTCAATTGGTTTTAGTCGTCTGTTGTTTTTCACGAAATAGACTCCAAATAAACATTTTTACGCTCTAGATTTTAAATTTATTTTTACAAAATTTAAACAAAAATTTACTTATTTATTGTAATGAATATTGATAGTAAAATTGGAACAGTTCTTCATTAGCTTCAGGCTGGGTGACACTTCTGTAGCACTATTATTAAATTTTAAAGTTTCGATGAGGACACAAGCGTTTGTTGCTTCGATGTCGTTGCAGAGGGTTGGCGTCCATTTTGGTCAAGTTGAATATTTTACTTGAAATTTTAATCTTGTTATTTAGGAGTCTTCAATGTATCCTTCCGCTACGGAGAAAGACTTCCAACCTCCGAGTCTTTTAATAGTCAACAGATTTCCACCAGCATTGGCCAGAAGAGTAATAGAAGACCTTCTGAAGCAGTGGCCTGCAATGAGACTGTGTATTTCTCTGATTTTATTTATTTATACGTTTTGATTTACACATTTGAATACTTCAGAGACAGACCACTGCTTGTACTATATGATGGTTTCAAATTGCTATATTTTTAGTATACTTTAATGTATTCTAACTTTCAAACAGTAAAAGATGATTTTTTGGCCTTGCTGAATTAAGTTGCGCTTTGGCTATCAAACGCTGACACTAGATTGGCTAATCAAACTGTTGACGGTGACTTATGAGTCGTGGTGACCATGACGACGATCCTTTTTTAAAAGGATTTTCTAGGCTTTATGTGCACAAATTTTATAGCGAGAGATGTATCCATGCATTGTAATGAATTGCTTATTGACGACCGGAGTACATTACATTTTAGTTAACTCAAACGGTTTTGTTCAAATCGAGACCGAAAATTAAACAACATTCTGTATGATTCAACTTTATGAACCAATTGATTGTCAGTGAAACAAATTGCAGGTTATGAAAGCAAACTACATTTGAAGCAAAGCGAAGCTATTGTTCTTAGAATAAACGGTTAAATTAAATTTAAAACGTATCGATTTATTTGATATGAACTTTATATCGATTTTTATAATAATTACACCAATAAAATAAATATTTATATAAAAATCATTACAAATAATTATTTTACATCATGTATTGAAGTAACTTTGAAAATGTTCACGAAAAGATATCTGAAAAAGATGTTTCTAATAGACATACATAAAATTCTTCATAAGTTATTGCGTACACAACGCTGATCAAATTATCCTACTGAATTGACCATAAAATGAATTTTCAAAATTTGGTAGCCATTTTCCGTCGTTTGCAACAAGGAACTTGTTTGGTGATAAATTTACCATCAATCTGAAAAGTTAAATAAACAATAATAATGTTTACACGCTTAATTATTATTTTATCATATGAATATTAAGGTCGGTAAGGATTGGCATGTTTAGGTTTCAGTGGTTTTCCCTAAACCTTGAGGCAAATGAATCAATCTACAATTGAACACAATTTTGTCATCATATTATAAAGGTTTGTATCGTTATGTGGCTGGCAAAATACATTGACAACCCTTTCATTCCCTATTAAAAATTAAAATAAAAAATGGCAATTTATACCTACCAGCGCACTTTTACCATGTCAATTGAAACCTTTTAACGTACTTTGGACTAGCCTTATGGGGGTAAAAGTTTATTGTTTCATTATATTTAACTTCAAAGTATACATAAAATTATCTCGAATAACTTTTGGTATCCTACAAGATGTCAATTGTGACTTCTTCGATTAAAAGAATTACCATTATTATCAATAGAAGTTAATAATAATTACGACTCAAGAAATGCTAAAAATAATACTACGCTAATTTTGCAATATCGAAATAAAATTGACCTAATTGTTTTAACAATTTAGTCACTGCTAAGAAATTTTAAAAATACCGTAATTTATAAGAAATTATTAAATAAAAAAAATTTGGATAAGATAAATGCGATATTGCTTGATATCATTAGAAAGATGGTCAAATTCTGCGTTTGATCCAATTAAAAAGTTTGTAAGTAGTTTCATTTAAAACAATTTATAGACCGGGAGCCAGCAAGAAAACCGTCATTTGATTTGCCCCCACGTCAAAGCTCTGGGAAAAGTTAACCAGTAATATTTCTTACAAGAAAGTGCAAGTATGGCAAGCGTCAGGTTTCATCTTCCGAAGGGCAAATGTCCGCCATACTTGTCAAACTTTCTTAACGTATCTATTGTGAACATTTGGTGTCGCGGTACCGGAATGGCATATTGCGTTTCTGTATTTTAGCTAAACATGTATTTTTTTGACACGTTCAAGACTTCGCCTTTTGGAAGATGGCACCTGACGATCGCCAGACTTGCATTTTTGTGCAAAAAACATTACTGGATAACTTTTCCCAAAACCTTGGCGTAAAGTAAATTATCAAGTTTATATTGATCTTCTGGGGCACCATACGTAACACTTACCTCACAATACAATAATGAAAATAATGTTCTCAGTCTTCTTATTATGATAACTGCGATATTCAATTTTGCTGGACTATTACTATTTCAAAAAAATAATCAATTGCATTAAACGACTCATTTTATATATCAAATGTGATTACATAATTTATCTTACAATTAACGAAGAAATTGTAATATAATATACAGAGCGGTTTCATTTTAAAACATTTAACATCCCATGTAGCATTAAATATTGATAAAATATTGACAATTGATAGTTTATATATTGGTGCACTATTAGTAACAATATCGTTGCAATATTGAAATGTGAACATTTTTGCTTATTGGTAAAATATTGCTTAGCAGTATTTATCCAATAATGTCTTTTATACGAATATAATATTGATTGTACACCAAGATCTATTAAAAAAATAAATAAATAATATCACTTATCGATATTTATCCAATATTGAGTTGGAATATTTACTTACTATTAGTTTGTTATATGTACATAATATTGCTTTCAAGTATTTCATAAATATCTATTAAAAATAAATATCCAATACCTTCTCGAAATATTTACTCACTATTGGTTTTATATATTGAACCTATAATATTAATAAACTTTATATTAAACTCGACCAACTTTATTAAAACATCTTTATAAAACATAGAAACATCGTGTGTTTAGGTACATACAACTGATTTATTCTCTCGTTCTTTTCTGCCACCATTTCTGTCTCCCGCACTAGCCAAAGCGTATCCAATGTACTTGTCAATTTCTACGTCCGTTACATTTGGAAATGTAACCCGAACACCGTCTGTAATTAAACCATATTTTTGAAACATTTTAATTAAATCCAGAATGTAATGACTAATTTATGATGAAAAAAGGTTAAAACAAAATTCAAAATTGGAAAACACGACTTGGAAAAATGTTACCAAAAAAATAAATGAGATTAAGATTTATGTTTTTTTGCCAATTTAAGGTTACCTAAAAACTAAAAGTACTTACCTGTTACAGCTTTATAGATGTTTAAGTCCTTGAAAGGTTTCTTTTTTTGTTTTCCCTTCAGTGAAAATTTTAGAGCCATATCTTTAGATAACACTTTTTTAAGTATATTGTTGATATTTTGGCGTACACTATCACCTACAACAAGAGATAAGATTCTAATCTGAAAATAGTTAACTTTTCACAGAATTCAAGTGTTCACATTTTTAAAAACATACCAAATCTTTCTTGTTGTCTTCGGAACTGATTGTTTTCTCTAAACGAGACAGCTCGTCATCGTCGCAAATGGGTAACATAAAGTTCTTGCTTACTTGGGAAATAGCAGAAGGATGATTTTCATTAATTAAATCTGTTTTTATTTCTAATGATGACAATAGTTGTTTTATTGTTTTGAGTTCGTATTTGACAGATTTAAATTCTTTTAGGACTTTCTCTAGGACGGTATCTGTAGTCAATATTGAAATATTTGATGTCTTAATACGTTTTCCAAAAAATTATACTTAAATTGATGTTCTAAATTTACTTGTAAGCCTATATAGAAAAATGTCCCACCATCAGCAAGTAATTCAACCTCAATACGTTTTCTATTTGTTCCGAGAAGCGTTCGGCTGTCTAAAGGTAACTCTGGATGAAATGGTTTCAAAGCAGTTAATAGATATGTTAATTGTTTGTGATTAATTTTACATTTAAGAGCCCATTCCTTTATAGCGTATGAAACGGTGTTTACTTTGTCTGGTACCAAAACATTAAAAGAAGTAATCTCATTATCGCTAGATTCGAAATTTATAGTACGATCGGTATTAGAATTAATTTCGTTTTCGCCGATAGTTGGGTTTTCGTCACTTTCGTCATGATTATACATTGTATCGTCAGATGAATCATTAAAAGCACTAGTAGGACTATTTAAAACAAGGTAAGGCTCTTCACATTTTTGACTAAGAGTAGTAGCCTCAGTAACTTTATCGCAGAGTTCCCTTTGTAACTCTCGTTTTATGAACATAGACTTTCGTGATCTGATAGAACTCATCTTAAATCCTGAAAGCATTTTACCTTACTAAACGAATAGAATATAGTATACATTGACAACATTATTACTAAACATACTAAAATATATCGCCCTTAGAAACTTATGAATTTGTACTTACAAAAATATTATTAAACTTAAAATCTTATCCAGTACTTTTATTTTTAAAAATTAACCATTGTCAAACTCAAATTATATTCCTTGAACAGTCATGTTTCTGAAATAATTAAAACATTTAAATTTAAAAATTAACGTTTAACTCACAAGTTATGTCAAATTGTTCCATGTCAGTAAGTATTGATTATAGTAATTAAAATATTTAAATGTTTTGATATTATCTCAGGAACATAATTCCGATGATGACTGTTAAAGTAGTTGAAACTAGTTAATAGTAAAAATAGAAGTATTGAATAAGTCGGTCCAAAGCGTTGTCAGATAAAATTAAATATGGCGGCTGGGAGGCAAACATTACTTTAAACGACTTTGCAGTGTTGAGTTTACCTGATTCATTATTACGACGATTTCGTAAAGTGTAAATATCCAGAATTACTCACTATTGTTGTGTTGTCAATTATGTTAATAGAAGTAATTTTTGGACAAATCCGACCTCAAAATATTTAAAAGCGTTTAAACCTTTGCCTGTCTTCATTTGACCCCGTGTGTAAAAAACTGGTGGCGAGTACCAAGTGACTCACCAAATCCATACCTGTTACTGGAGGAAAGGTGTGGTTTCTTTAAAATTTAATTTTTCTTGTTTTAACGCAAACAAATCGACATCGTTAATTTTTTAATTTTTTCGTGTATCTAGCCGCGTCTGAAGTTTCCATTAACAATTTCTCAAAATATTTGAAAGTCATGCTTTCACAATTATTTTAGGTCAAAAATATTTCACTGTAGACGTCCCTACGAAAGTGCGGCAGGAAGAGCGAAATAGTCTAGTCTAGAAGTAGTCGTTTACAACCGTTTTTAAACACAATGTTTGCCTCCCAGCGGCCATTTCTGTGTTGCGCAGGTCATGATGTTGTATCACCCTATAAGTTTTAAAGTTATTGACAAATTTATACTTACATTTTATATGCAACAGTTGACAGTTGTTTCATCCACAATAACAGTATGGTGTGATTGTCGAACTGATCAATGTTGTTTAACTATAAACGAGAACATAAAAATCTAAGAACATTGATAGCTATTGAATCAATAACACATCATGTTAAAGAATATGTATACAGTAAAAATCAGAGACTGGAATTTTGTGCCATTTTTTGTCATTCTGATTCTCTAGTGGGTATATAGGTTTGCATTGGTGCAAGAATAATATTCAATATGTTGGAAATCACTATCAAACAAAATTGTAATGTCACCATCATAAAAATTTCCCTATAAATCCAATCAATTTTATATTTTAGTACTTAATGAAAAGGCAAAAAAAGGCAAAACATATTCAAACTGCACAAAATACCGGCTGTTCACTTATATTTTACCCTATTTTAACTGCCTATAACTTCTAAACGTTTCAAGATAGAATGCGGTTTTTACTGAAATGTTACGTTTTAGTAGAAGTTTTCTTTGAATACATTGAATTTTTTTATCGACTTCGAGGACGTCATAACAAAAATTGCGGATTTTGACAATTTTTGTTAATTTTTAATGGAACACCCGGTATATCCTTCGATAATTTGAAAAAACTGACTTTCACCTATCCAGCGATGCAAAGTTCTTGAAATTCGGTTAACAGATGACCGAGTAATTATTTTTAAAATGAGGCATACAAATTAAAAATCGTGCAACAGAACATCAATTTGTGCAGTTCTTGTAATCATAGTCCGTTTTGGATTTACATAAATGTCAAATTTATCAACTTTGTGTATTCTCTGACATTGTTGTTGTATGTTTGAAAATTGATGTTCTGTTGTACGATTTTTGTTTTGTATCTCTTATTTAAAAATTAATTACTCGGTCATCTGTTAACCGATTTTGAAAACTTTGCATCACTGGATAGGTAAAAGTCAGTTCTTTCAAACTACAAAAAATACAGCGAGTGTTCCATTAAAATCAGTTAACTAAATTGAATATTTGAACTACGTGCTATGGGTAATCCATCCATATTGAAAAACAATTCAATGGTTTTTATATTATTTTGTCTTAATACGTTTTCCAAAAAATTATACTTAAATTGATGTTCTAAATTTTATTATAAATAGAAAACTTATACTAAAATGTAACACTTCAGTTAAAACCGCTTGTTTCTATCCTGAACCGTTTAGAAGTTATAGGCAGTTAAAATAGGGTGAAATATAAGTGGACACCCTGTAGTATAAAAATTCATCCCATAAGACCTAAGTCATCATTCTTTAAAATAACTCGTGGCTTTGCAACACGTTTTTTTTTGCGTATTAAGTCTTATGAAACTTATGATTATTAAAATAAAATAAACAGCACATTTAGTTTTAAACTAACTATTAAATGTAATTTTGAAAAAAAGGATTGATGAAATTTGAGATTATTACTTGATTTTAACATGTAAAAAGTGTTCATGTAGTGGAGAGGTTAAATAAATATTACAACCGAAGATAAAATTGCATCAAAAACTCCATACTTTGCATAATTTAAGGTATAAGGATATGATTTAATCAGTTACGACAAGATAAAAACAATTACTGTTAAAAAAAATTATTTACTCTATTTACTTACACCTTTTTTATTAATAATCTAGCAAAACATACTATATGCGCTTTTAGAGGTGAGGGTCCTCCTATTTTTATTTTTGCCAAAAATTCCTATTTGAAAATTAGTGCTTACAGATGTAGTACTAGTGATTTGGTTTTTTGTAGTTCATCGAGTTCTCAAAATAACAAAAAACTATTAAATCATCAATATTAATCTCTTATTGTTATGTGTTGTCTTAATTAAAACCAACCTCTGATAACACTGTAAATAATAGATACAGGATAGGTACTTACCTATTACCGGAGAACAATAAAAACACAAACCGCACCTCACTTCACTAATTCCACATCACATTTAAGATTGATTTAATCGCTTTAGTGCTTCAATTTTTGCAGATGCAATGTGCCTTTCTGTATGCATTCCTCCCCGCTCTCCTTTTGCTGGCGACACTAAGGTGTTATCGCCTAAAGAATTGAAAGCTTTATTTTTCCAAGTAGAGGTCAACGGAAGTTATTCATATCATATTCATATCGTCAAAAATGTTGAGTTAACGCAATTGTAATATGTACGCAAATTGAGTTAAATATTTTTTATTTTGTTTTTTTACTTTTTACGTAAAAACGTTATTAAAAAATGACAATGATCAAATTTGAATAAAGCGTTTTTAAACCTGAAAAGGAGTGTTCTGCGAAATGGTTTTGAAAATTGCCCGATTTTTTAAGTTTTTGTTCCATTTTGGCAAGCGTTCATCGTTTCCAGTAGACATTTTGGCCATTTTAAAAATTCACTAGTTTTTTTATTTTATATGACTCGGTCTGTTCACTACGATTGCTAATTTCTTTGTTTCTACATCTAGAAAATGTCATAATTTAACACAAGTTTTAATAGTATTGTAGATTAATATATTTCCCATATTGGTAAAATAATCTGCAAATGTCTTCGAATTTTAAATATTTATACAATACGCTCTTAATATGGCGACTTACATATTGAACAAACATGCTTAATACATGTTGCTTCAATATTGGCTATTCATTGGGTATATTGCGCCAGGCCACTTGTATTGGTTAAATATTGCACCAAGCGATTACCAATAAATTGCGTTGCATGGGATACTCTTTGCTTTAACATAATATCATTTTTAAAATTTTATGTTGTATAGTGTCCTACAAAACGTGTCCCAGCAATGCATTTTAATAAAGCTACAAGTACATTTAATTACGTGTATTAATGCTACGGTATATTACAATTATTTTGCAAATTATACTAATCTGGGGGTTAAATTTTAATTGTCATAATTAAGGATTTAAAAAAAACATGAAATGATATACTTGTGTTCCACGGTACAATTTTAATTATTTTTTGAAGTTTTTATTCCACATCATTTCAAAGCATTGGATGTTATCCGATAATTCCGAAATTAAATATTTCAATATTTTTTGACGAAGTAGAGTAAGGTGATTTATATTTAACGATGTTGGTTTGTTAAATATATTATTATTAAATATATTTTGTACAATTTTGTTAGTACTAAAGCATAATTTTTCACGAGTTTATTGACTTTTTATTTGCTGTTACATCTATTAAGTACACAAAACCTGTGTTGTAAATTAAATTAACTCCATATTTTTTTGTAATGCATATCGGTTTAATTATAGAGTTATGCGCGCCATTATTTGTTTTATTATTATTTAAAAAGAAAATGGCAATAACAATATCCATAGTAGGTACTTTATATTGACATATATCATTCACAAATGCCTAGTATTAAAACGAGCAGTTGCATTAGTCTTTGTCTATATAATTTACAATCATAATCCATATACACAAATTGACGGAAATCCAATACTTTTGTATATTATATTTATACCGACATATTGGAAATTATTTGAAAGTAGTTGTTTAAAAATACTGAACGAAAGTTTCTTTAAAAGAAAGAAATACGATTAATCATATTGATTAACATACACTAAAAATATTTAACTGAAAAAAATTTTTGAACTTACAGAATGCTCATGAAGCAATTTATAATATAAGTTAGACTCTGTAGGCAATATATCACTCTTGCATGTTTTGGAATTTATGCGTTCTTTATGTGCGTTACAAAAACCTTTATATCATCTATAAAAATAATGAAAATTGCAGTTTTTAATAAGACTAAAGTATTCTAAATAAAGTTTTAGTGTTGAAATGCGAGAGAATATTGACGCTTACATCAATAAATTGAATATTTGAAAACCCTGCAATATCAACATTAACAACAACATTAAAGGTTGTATATCACAGTTTACTCCTATTATTGTATTATCTGCAATTCTAAATCAACATAATTGCAATATAAGGTTTCCCAAAGGAAATTGCCCTATTCCGATAAAATATAACTACAATTCCTGTACTGGTTTTGATGTTTGCTGAGAAAAGTTGAGTTGGTGAATTTATTCGTGAAATGTCATCAAGGTTTTAGTTAATTCAAAAATCAATTAAAATCATTTCACTCAAGATAAACAATAATTTGATTTAATGAGATATTCTGATGATAAGTACGCATAACAGACAACATTATAGTATTTTGATGGTATGTCTATAAACGAGGTGCAACTTTAAATAAATAAATCCGCTAACGACTCTTGATATTAAAATACCACAAACAATAAATGGGGCTTATATTAAGGAAACGTTTCCTACCTCTTTACCTCTTAATGAAATATTTTTTCCTTAAACAGTTTACATTATTTACGCTATAAATGTGATGTTATCTGATCAACGGTTTATGTAAATATAAATAAAATATATTACACAACAAATACATAAGTTGGTTTTCATTTTTTTTTCATTACACTAAAAATCTGTTTCTAAAACAAACATAGAAGGAAAGTACTCCTACCAGATACTATTGATAAGTTAATGTGAGAACTGGAGGTGGATAAATCACAACTAACAAAGAAAAGAAAGAAATTATTTCAATATATTTAATTTATAGATTTAATCGATGCATTTGAATGTATTGTGTACATTATAAAAAAAATAAATAAAAAATGTATGTTTGGAAACAGTATTGGTAAATATACAAATATCAATGCCTAGACTATACCGTGTGTTTCACGTAAAAGTTGACATATGCATTTACTATGATAAATTAAAAATTAACGTATAACTTTTTTCTAGAACAATTCGAACACAATATAAATATAACAATATATTATGTTGGATAGTTAAAATAAAACAAATTGATACACATAACGAAAAACAATTTGATTTATGTTAAAGTTTGTATACTATTGGCGCGGAGTAATAAATCATAATTGCTTGAAATAGTTCTTTATTTTCTTGTGAAAGCGGTACTTCTACGGTTAAGTAAATACCAATAAATTCTAACCGAAATACGATCATTGTGCCGCTCTTGCAGCATATCGACCCATCTAGGGTCTGAGAACAATAGTTCAATCTGTGTAAACACGTTGCCATCAGCGCAGGTACTGACGAAACGAGAATCATAGCCGTAGATGTGGGTATTATATCAAGATACAAAAATAATGGTATATAATACGTTAGAAGTAAAATTTGTAATGTGATCTACTATACAAATAAAATAAATAACATATAACCACATAATAATTCATATCAAGGTAGATTTTACTATTACAATATATTTACCTACTAAAAATATGATTTTCCAAACGTATCAGGTACCTACGCCACTGCAATACGGGAGATTCGATAATTCTGACAGGTTTATTTCTCCGCGCCATTAGTATACTGAGTATAGTCATATCATACGCCTGTGTAATAACTACACGTGTTTCTAAAGCTACGATATTAAAGTTCAAATTGAGCCATATCCAGTACAACAAAAGCGCGACAGATATTAAAGTGAAAAGATAAAAGCGAGATAAACTTGTAAAGATAAAAGGAACAACAAAAAAAAAACCCGAAACAGTGAGTAACTTACTATAAGTAAAACGGGTGGAGGTTAGAAGAAAGCTAATAAGGTGCAAAATTGCATGCAACTACAATATATCAAAACAATTTTGAATCAAGCTAAAATTTTGAAGAAAGGCAACACACCATACACGAAAGTGTGTGCGAGACACAATGAAAAATATTCAAGAGTTATTACTGCAAATAAGCAGTAAATTAGATGAATAAAAAGATAATTAACGAGGTTAAAGCAATAAAGCAAGAAAATAAGCAACTAAAAAATAAAATTGAGAAACAACAAAAAATAATAGAACTCTTAGAAAGAGAGAATAGAAAAAAAGAACCTGGGGATAACGGTAGTGATGGATAAAGAAGGTGAGGAGGTGAAAGAGACAATGGAAAAAAGTCTTAGCGGTGATGAATAACATAGGGGTGGAGATAAATAAAGAAAAGGATCTCGAAGATTATATAAGGTTAGGGAAATACATGGAGACTAATACTAATTAAATTGAGGAAGTACAGCAAGAAAGTGAAAATATTGAAGAAGGCCAAGAATCTGAAAGACACACAAATATGGATCAACGACGATTACCCTAAAGAAGTACAAAAAGTACGGAAAAAACTTATTCCCATAATGAAAGAGGCATGACAAAAAGGACAAAAAATGCTGATAAAATTCAACAAACAAATAATTAACAACGAGGTACAAGATACGGAAGAAAGAAATTCAGCAATCCAACAACAGTTGCAAAATGAGATTAGTCAGTGGAAGGTCACCAAAAGAAGACACGTTAGAAGCGAAGCTAAGAAAAATAACAACAACCTTGAGAAAAAAAACTAAGTAATAAAGAAGCAGACGGAAAAACTGGTACAGACAATAGCAACGGAAAAGGAAAAGAATGGGAAAATACAAACGAGAAAAAATACAGGAAAGAAAAACAGAAAGGGAATAACGAAAAACAAACAACAATACAGAAAAATAGGGACATGGAACATTAATAGTTTGAATGGGAAAGAGAAAGAATTGAGCAAGGAGTTTGAGAAAGTTGAACTAGAAATATTAACAATACCAGAAATTAAAAGTAAGAGAAATGAGTCAATGGAAACAGAGCACGGACATCTGATAATATAGAGCGAAATAAACATAAATGAAAAAACACAATCAGGAGTATGATGCATAATCCATAAGAATATTAAAAACCCCATTAATAACTGATAGGCAGTATCAGACAGAATATTGGTAATAGAGTTCAGAAACCAAAAAAAAGTAGAAACGATAATTGCAGTATACGGATCAAATAAAAACGTGAAAGCGCAATTGAAAAATAAATTCTGAGAGCAGTTAAGTTTAAACGTTGAATTAGCCAAAGAAGGAATCCTAGCAGCCTGAAAATTTAAACGCGCGAGTAGGAAAGAAGGACAACACATACATAGTTATCGAAAATTTGGAGAAGGTGAGAGGAGTAACAACGAACGAAGACTGTTGTATTTTTGCACAGTAAATGACCTGATTATAGCAAACACCTTCTACAAGCATAAAAACATAAACAAGTATCCTAGAGCAGTAGTGAGCAGAGAAGAACAATCTGTAATCACTACCTAATAGTAGAAAGAGCAAGTAGAAATATAATTAATGATGTTAAGGTAAAAAAAGGATTTGAAATAGGCAGTAGCCATTTTTTAATAGCAGCCAAAATAAAGAAGCAGGGATCAGAAAAAAGGACAGACCAAGAAAAGAAGGCAGTCAAAAAAAAAACAGAGAAGCAATAAGAGCCTGTATATTAAAGAATGAAGAAAAGACCAAGAAATCCTAAGAAACAATTAAGAGAGAAATAAACAAGATTGTAAATGAAACATAAAAACAAGGATATGGAAGAATTGTGGAAAATATTCAAAACATAATTATAGAAACAGCCAAGAGTGTATGTGGCACACACAAAGAAAAAAGGAACCGAAATAAAGCAACAAATAAAACCGAAGAAAATTAAGTGGCAAAAGTATTTCAATAACAGAACAGCAAATGATTACAAGGAATACAAGAGCCAGAGAATTCAGGTCAAAAAGAAAATTTAGGAGTCTAAGCAACAAAAAAGGAAAACGTTCGGGGACAAACTGGAAACAGATAGTAAAGGAAACCAGAAACTATTTTGCAGAGTTTTAAAAAGCCATAGAAGCAATAAAAAAACAGGAATAATAGCTATAAAAAGCATAAGAGGAGTTTTATTAAGAGGAGAAAATATACAAATTTGTCAAGTGTGTATATATATATTTTGAAAAGTTTTTATTGTTGATTAAATTCTATATCAAAATAACTGATTATAGTACGAGTTTATAAATAAGGTTTTTACAGCATGCAAGAGTTTGGATAGAGTTGTTGCAATTAGTAACCTAACTAATATTGGATTGCTAATTTTGTAAACGTGACTAAATATTAGCAAAAATTGTAATTTTTGACTACGTAATTTAACCAAATTAATATAATTACTAAAGTGTTATCAATGCTTCAAAAGAGTTGTACATAATAATAATAACAGCAAAGTAGTCAAAATGGCTTAATAATTTGTGTCAATTTCCAAAAATAATTAAAGTTATTTAGCCATTATAAGAGACAAATTGGTAAGTTGCTAAAAGGTCTTACAATAATAACAAATTAGCTAAAATTACTAACTTGAATCAGAAAAAATGCAAATAGCTATTTATCATTGCTATTTAGCAATATTATTGGCAATATACATGATCTTATAGTCGGTCCATAAAATAATGAAAATAAAAGCCGAACAACATATGTTTCTGTTTTAAAAAGATATAAACATACAATGTATTTAAATAAAATAATTGAGGTTAAGTAGACACAAAATACCCGCCATCGATGGTTTACATACAAACAAAACGAACGGATCTAGTAAAATAATCAAATAGATACTATGCAGATGCCATAGAAATAATTATTTAGTAAATGTTGTTAAAATGTAATTAATATAGCTATAAAGCCACATATAATGCCGATTAGCATTGGAAACAGTTAAATGGCACTTATATAGACATAAACGTATTACCAATTTGTAATCGACGCCATGTTTAGATTGATCCTGTAGTTATTATATGCAAATATATGACAAAAATTGATACTTGGGAAGTGCGGCAAAATATTTTATACACGTAGTGCAGTAAATAGAGATACATTTTTGCCATGTAATTGTAAATAGTATACCTAAAGTACCTTATATAGGCCAATACGTAAGGGTTTTTTTAATGCAAAAAGTGGGGTATTAGCGATTTTTAGTATATTGTCAGACTTGAAACTCTAATAAAAAACCCCAGAGTTTCGACTTCGAAGCCCATTCGCTCAAGCCGCCATCTTATATTTTAAATACAAAAATTTGGTTTTTCGATAATAACTCAAAAACAGTGGTTTTCACGGCAAAAGATGTTTTATACAACATTAAATAGGACAAAATTTCCTACATTTTTGTAAAAATTTTTTTTGTAACACTTATATGTTAAGAGTTACAGCTCCGTCAAGTTGCACTATTTGAAAACAAAAGCGGAAATTTCATTTTGGTTGAGTTTTATTTTATTATTCTTATTATACAGCGTGTTTACAAATGAATATCAAACTGATGATACCATCTACGGATGTTATTGTCACTTGGAGGATCACGACCGAACCTAATGCGGAAAGCAGATTGCACAGTAACTGCAGATTCAGTCTTTGCAATCTGTAAAACACAAAACGCTTTCTGTTCACTAGTCGCCATTTTTCTTACTGCCGTTTTCTAGCGGATCGCGGCTGAAACATTTCGCGCACAAGCGCGCTGGTGCTAATAAAAAAACTGTTTGAGTTGGTCTTTCATATGACATATCATTTATAACTGCAAGTATAATGTAATCAATATTATAAAGCGTTAAAACCCCGATATTCATTTGTAAACACGCTGTATATTATTATATTTTTACATAATTATAAAAAAAAACTAAAACGTATTATTTAACAGAATTATACTTTTTCTAAACAAAGTTAAAGGCGAAAAGTATATCGCATTTTTTTTATAATTGAAGAATACTAATTAAAAAAATAATGTCTACAACACTTTGGTACGTTTCGATGATCCGGGTTGGTTATTATTGGTGTTCTGGTCGTAGTTTTGGTTCGTAGCCTAAAAAATGTTGTCATCCTCGCCCTCGGTTTCAATGCGGATTTCCGGCATATTTCCGGAAGATTATCCGTTGTAGAAGCCATATACAACCGAACATTTAAGTCCAGCCTATCGACAGCTACATGCCCCACCACACCCTTTCTTGCAGTTAAAAGATACCGATTTTAATAAGGAATCGGAAGCTGGTTTTTTCGCAAATGTTATGGGGGTGATCCCGTAAGCGCCATGCTTCCAATTCTTTAGAATTTTTTCTATGCTTCTCCACTTCTGTACTTGGTAATACGTCCTAAAGGCGTGGAATTGGACCGCGTCTTTTGTAGGTGGCAAAAAACAAGATTAAATTTGCTTTTTAGCGTAGATTTGGCGTAGCGTTAGAAATTAATCTCTTCCAAACTCTCTTTGCCACCATACAAAGCTACAATAAAGCGTACTTTGGCCTCGGCAATCTCCTCTAGCGTGGCATCTTGTTGGTTGAAAATTTCAATTATTTTATGAACCTCTCTGTTCTTTTCTATCAGCGTACAAAATTTAGTTTTTTCCTGATTGAGTAGGGATGACGTAGTGTCACAACGACTGAAGGGATGTAAGAACAGAATGTGCTTATTTGCTTCTTCGTATTTGATGCTACTTGCTGAATATATCCTCTCAGCAGTTTTTTCTCTTCCAGGTTTACGGTAGTACATATAACTTTCGGCTGGTGCTAATTCTGTCAGAAGTACTATAAGGTCAACGTCTTCAAATATATATTCACTGCATAATAAATTGCTGTGTTAACAATTAGCACATCGTCATCATCTTTAGTTTGTTTAACTGTAAATGCAGCCAGCTCAAATTCTCAAGTTCCTAAGCATCGATATGAGACGAACTTTATTTTTTTTTATTAGCTAAAAATCGCTCCTGCAAAACTTGCACCACCATTGTTTTATCAAAAAGGACATCCGCAGACACGTGCTTTTTTGATCGACGAAATCTTTCTGCGGTCTTTGTATGTGTATTGTCACCAACAGTTAAATATCCATCAAAAACAACCATTGGGTTGAAACCAAAATGATCTTGTACATATCGAACATATTTGTCACAAATTGCCCTAAACAAATTATATTTGTGCCAGACAACTTTGTGTAGGAGATATCCCCATCTACCACATTGATATGGTTATCTCCAAATTGAATTTTATTGGAGAGCGATGTGAATACGAAATATAAAGATGACTTGGTTTTTTTTCCTGATTCTGAAAAAAGCGACAAATCAACTTGGGGATTTTCCATTATAGCAACGTAACCTTCTGCAAGCTAGACAATAAGCACACTGACGTCTACAGACTCAATGCACTATAATAAAAAACATATTCTTTTTTTTTTCAAATAATGCAGCTTTAACATGTGTGCTAAAAAAAAATTTTCTACACAAAATGTAGGAAATTTTGTCCTTCGATTTTTCATTAGGACGCCAAGCCTAACAACATACTAAAAAATTGCTGCTACACCCCTTTTTGTTAAAGAGTACTGCAACGTATTATTTACGTATTCCAGCATGATGATTGTACTGATTTCAGCGTCATGGATATAATGTGATATTTTCAACATTTAGTAACTTTTTTGCCGGCCGAGGCATTAAAAAAGGGTGTTTTTGGCTGTTTTTGAATAATGCAAAACCAGTGATTATGGACGGAGGACCGAAAATAATATTTTACACGCAAAAAATGCATACAAAGATGACTGAAATAGACCGAAAACGAGCAAGCAGTGGAGTGGTGGGGTACCCAGCCGCTAGCGCTTTTAAGGGACTGCAATTATAATCAAGCTGCTAGCGGCCAGGTACCTCCACCACTCCACCGCTTGCTCGTTCTCGGTCAATTTCTGTTATCTTTGCATCTATTTAGCGTATTAATTATCATTTTATCAAAAATGAGAATATACGTTTTGTTCTTCCATTTCACCTTTAAAATAACTTTTTGTATTTTTAAAAATTGGACCACTACAAGACCATTCAGTCTCGATAAAATATATTGCTCATTTTATTTATATTCTTATCCTCTACAACTTTTTTTTAAACACCATTAACGTTGGTTCATTACTTTTTACTCAACTGAAAAAACAGTAAAAAGCACGTTTCATTGCATTTAAATGTTAATAAACAATATAATGACAATTTATTTTTGGTATAAAACATAACTATTTTACATTATACTATTTACAATTACATAGCACAGGCGGTATTCTACTATTATTTTTGTAAAAAATTTAATTATTGTTTGCTCTATTGACTATTAACATGTTTTTTTTAAATGTGTAAAATATACTTTTGAAATAAAAATACACTGCAATTTTTTAATTTTGATGTTGCTAATAATAAATCATAGATTTTGAAATTCAGTATTTAAAATAACTGAAAATGTAAATTGTACACAATCAGAGTTTGAGAATTTTAAAACATTTAATATCGATAACAATTTTAATAATTAGGTTTCCCAATTACATTGAAATTGAAATAATTTAGAAATACTAATGAATAAAATTGAATATTGTTTACACGAATTAATGCAGATTTGTACAATAAAATATTTGTGTTGAAAATAATTATCGTTTTTATTTGGTCGCAGAAAAAAATGTTGATGATTGTTATAAATTTGATGAATGAATGAATATTATTGTTATGAAAAATCTATAATTACCAATTTTTTCAATAAACAATTATAAACAATGACCTTAAAATTAGTAATAAAATACATAAAATGCAGTAAACAATCCGTTATTAAAAAACTGTTTAACAATCTTGTTCACGGCGTTAACAATGTAATTTAATTTGGAAGATAATAGTATATTGTTTTCATTTAAGTAATAGAGGAAAAACCAGATAACTTACTGTTATCTCTAATAATAAAAAGTTAAACCATAATTTAAATCAAACAAAAAATGAAAACAAGAAATAACGTCATTTAAAAGTTAGATGGAACAACTTGGGGATCAGACGAAAAGCAGCTTCACGTTCCTCAAATAAAACTTTTGGCAAGAAATGCATGACTTATTCGAGATGGAAGCAATCCACATAAGGTAGTAACTTCTTCAAATTTTTTGCATCTTTTACATTTTGTTACCAATGTTTTTGGTCCACGTTCACGCAATTGGAATGATGTTTGTGCTAGAAACATTTGTTGCTCATTTTGTATTTTCTTGAAATAACCAAACCAATTTTTTGGCGAGTGTAATTGGACTCTATTTCGTTTAAATTGTAGATTTCTTTAGCTTAGTTCTAAGAGTTTAGTCAGTCAAACTAGACTTGACTAAAGGAAATAACCATGTTGCTGGATATGTTTTGTCAAAATTGAGAGATGTCAATGCTTGAAGATGAGACTCTAGTTTTAAGTACAGTTGCAGCAAAGGAATTCTTTCCTTACCGAATTTAATAGAAAGTACAATCACAAAGTGTTCTCCTCTAAATTGTTGTTTCTGATCATTTTCTCAAGATTGTATTGGTAACTTTGAACAATTAGTGATGCTACACTATTGTCCACTATTGTTTGTGCTAAATACTGAATCATGTAAATTTTTAACATTATGAATTTTTTTAAAGTGGGACCACAATCATCACCATTTCGATTTTTCATCAAACTTACATCAATCGATTGTAGCTAGATTATAAGTCCTACTACAGCGAGATTTTCTATAATTAGTATCAGATGAGGTATTTGGACTGGGAGGTAATAGATCAACTTAAATAAACTGGACATAAACATGGAATAGGTTTGTACTCTTTCCTAAATCTCGTTCGTCTTCTCTTCTTCTAACATATGAACAAAAATCGTACTCTTCCAAATTTCTTGCCAAGGAAGGAACACTTGTCCTTGATTTTAGGGTAGTCTAATAAATCATTCGTGAGAAAAAAGTTCAATTTTGTTTATTGTTCTCATCAATGTAGCGTTGTTCATATTATGTGCGCCAACATAGTTTATTGAGCTTTGGAATGTAACAATCTCATGCTCAAAACACTTTGGCTTTGAGCACTTAACATAAAAATAACTATTCTGTGAACATCTGTTTGATCTATAAACCAAGATTGTTTTACCTTTTTAAATTACAATTTTCCGTATACAGTACATAGTATTGAATTTTACAAAGAAACTTATTATTAAAAATACTCTGAATAAATCATGTAACTAGAGGCCTCTATGGTAGTTAGACATGAAAATATATTCAAAAAATGTGAAAATTAAAAAAACAACTAAGCCAAATTTCATTCCAATGTTAAAAGTTGTTTCGAAGTAACTTTAAAGCTCGAATTGAAACCATACTTACTTTCTAATATTCTAACTATGTACTTTTAAAACATCCAGAATAATGACTCAAAGAATTTACTTATGATGAGTAAGAAAAAGAAAATGTTGTCAAGGAATAAATAAAGTCAATACATCCTATTAAGGGTTTCGAATTTTTTTTAATCATCTTTGTGATAATAACTGTGTAACATATTGTGCCACCAGTGTTTTGAATTGGGACACATATGTTCTAACAGTTGCAAAAGCTTTATGCAAAAACAAAATGTTACCTACAAACTAAAAAAATATTATGTATGGAATGAAGTAAAATGCGTATATTTCACATGGCACACAAGGTATTGGTTCGATATTCTTTTTTTTTGCAACAAAAATCGGACATTTAGAAGGTGTTTTACTGTAGCAAAAAGTAAGAATTTTTTGATAAAATTTTGTATATGATTCGAATAGCTTCATCTACAACATTTTTCGTTTACATACTCTCAGAAATATTACTTTTGGACATCTCCTTCAACTAAAAATTGTTGCTAATATAAGTAGGCACTTTTGTTTTGACAATTGTTTGATCCGATGTTTAATTATAGCGTAATTACGGAGGTGCGCTGATCTCATGTGATATAATAATATTTTTAAGAATAATAATTAACAAAAAAGTAATGAGAGAAAAAAAACAAAATTTTTTTATCTACAACTTTTATATGAACTCTCTTTTCTAAAACCCATTTCTTTTCTTGTTTGGCAAAATTTTAAAATTATTCTTTGCAAGCAAAGCATACATACAAATCACCAAAAGATCGATGGGAACTAGGCTGCATAAACACCGAACAAACTGCCGTCTGGAACATACCGAAAAGTAAGCGGTTACCAAATATGTGCTTAGAAATGGAGAGAGAGCTCTAAGTTACTAGGAGCTGCTAACGGTTACCATAACATTGGTTAGGGGAGGCCATCGAGGTTCATAAAGATCCAGAAAACTTCAACACAAAGAAAGAAACTCAATCAGATCTCGAATCTAATCCTCTAGAACACCCCAACGGCACCTATCAATAAACCGGATATGACCAGCGCAAGTCCAGTCCCTTTTAAAGGCAGTATAAATACAACCTGCAAACTAAACATATTAGTCTACATCTACCATCAAAGATGGAAAGACCTCCAAAGATGCTGATTATTTGCGTTAGTAAGAAGTTAGGAAGAAATTCCTATCAACGTTGGTCTTTAGACCTTTAGACAAGACCAGTTTATACAGGGTGCAACAAAAATGTTGGGCTGGCTATACATACACAGATTCTACAACTAAAAACAAGCAAAGAAGTTTATATAAACATACATCTTAAAATGGTTTGTTACTGAGTTACAGCGGTGAATCTAAAGAAATTTTACAGTTGATTAAGTTGATTGCTTTTTGTTTTTAGTCGTAACAATTGATTAAGTCATTTATGATTAGTACTGTTTTTTAATTAATAGTACAAAATGGCAGATTATTCTTTCAAAGAGATGTCCGACATGCAATTAATGTACGGTTTGCTACATTGTAACAGAACAAAAACAAGAAGATTCTACCCAGACCATTTCCCAAACCGACATTTACCAAATGCTTAAAAAGCTACATATTAGATTCAGGAAAACAAGTATTTTCAAACCAGTTTTCCGAGATCGCGGCCGACTACGAAGTACAAGAACTTTGAAGTTGGAAGAACAAATGTTGGATTGTGGTGAAGAAAATGTAGGTATTAGTGCTAAAATAATTGCACTGGAGAAAGTTATAGACCATGTCAGTGTGTGGCGGATTTTAAAAACTAATTAGCTTTATCCTACTACTTAAGGGTACAGCGACTTAGTAAAAATGACTTTACACCAAAAAAAAACTTACTGTTATAGAGTTGCCGATTCCAACCCCATCGTAATCGACATTATCATTTCTACATCTGCATGTGGAAACCCCTGCAACGCGGATATCGATACGCAATTATTATAACAACCTCGATTAAGAAACGCTGATGACAGGGAAGCGTTTTACACGACCTCGCACACGAAGCAAACAGCCTAATTATCGCATGTAAAATGAAGTGGGATTAATAAACAAATGAGTTAAGTTAAGTATAGTCCAAGTCCAGTTCAATTCGGCACTTAATTTACATCGACAAGTTTGCGATGTTGACCAGCGGTCAGCACGAGTGCGTCGATAACACCCAAATTGGCCGGCGATTTACGATTGGACATGTAACAGGATCGGCGCTTCATACTGCGAACGCTACATCTTGTACGTTACGAGTATATTCCACGATTTACGTAAAATTCATCCACGCATTTAAATATTTCATTGTAACAGTGGTGACCCCGACGTGATGTATAATCAGAGAAAGACCAACTTATGAGGAGAAGTTGTTCAGCAACACGAAAACAAATATAACTACAAAATTTTATACCTACGACGTGAACGACATAAATGGGAAAACAACCGGCACTAAGCCCGCTTTCCTTTCTGCCGCCCTACAACACGCCCGTTTACGATACCACGCCAGCAACATTACTACGTCCGCCAACACAATTTGCGCCATTGCTGCATACGCCACGACATCGTCGACACGAACATTCTTCTTTCGTATTTAAAAATGTAACGCACATTAACTTGGGCTGATAGACTACAAACGAAGCCGTTTTATCAACTCCATCGTCTAACATAAACCCGTCAAGATAAAATGCAATGACCGCTGCAACAACCACAAACGCCACGACCACTGGAACACCCGCAAACAAACAACCGTTGCAACAACCACGAACCCCACGACCGCTGCTTGAAAAGAACAAACGATCAAGACGCGCCCTACGTCATAGCCGTCAACGATCAATTGCACTCGCACACATGTCACAAAACTTACAGGTCTAAGTCTTCGACGTACATCCGCGCTGAAGCCGCGTGCTCGTCCTCACACGTCACGAAGTTTAAACGCCTGGTTCTGACGTTTATTTCCCTGTCGCATATAGGACGCGCGGAGCAACAAGCTCAAGCACACATGCTGTCGTACACAGCACACGCTACGCACAAATTCGTCTCTGAAAAAAACAGCCTACTTATCGCATATAAAATGAAGTAAGATCGATAGACAATTAAGTTAAGTTAAGTTTAGTTCACGTCCAGTTCAATTCGACACTTAATTTGCATCGACCAGTTGGCGACGCTGACTAGGGGTCAAAACAAGTGCGTCGCTAGCACCCAAATTGGCCGGCAATTTACGACTCAAAATGTAACACGAGCGATGCCTCATACTGCAAACGCTGCATCTCGTACGCTACGAGTAAATTCGACGACCTACGCAACATTCATTCATGCATGTAAATATTTCATCGCATCTACTGTAAGTGAAATGTAAATACATGCATTTAAACATGAAGCAACTCCGCCAATTGTGTCTCTGATTAAACCGGCGTCTATTATTCACCCTAGACGCCACACTGTGTATGGTTGTTACAAATATGCGCCGTCGATCGTTTCTTTCAGACGTGTGTGCTCTTTTGTGATGAAACTGGCTTTACAAGAGATAGTATCGTCAATTGTCATAATGTATACCAGTGGCAAAAAGGAAACCTTCATGCTTCTATTCAGTCCAAACATCAAACGCAGTTTTTATTAAATGTGTGGGCATGAATAATCAACTACTTTTTGATTGATTCTTTTGTGCTTTCTAGACGACTTTCTGGGCAAAATTATCGTCATGTTTTAGAAAACGATTTATCAGGTTTGCTGGAAGTTGTTCCACTAAACGTTAATGGACGGATGTGATTCATGCATGACGGTGCACCGGCTCACTTTAGTCACACAGCATGCGCATTTTTAAATGCCGTATATCCTGGAAGATGGGTTGGTCGTGGTGGAGCTGTAGCGGGGCCTGCACGATCTCTAAATTTAAATGCTTTTAATTTTTACATATGGAAACATTTAAAATGTATGGTACATTCTACTCTAATTCAAAATATTGAGGATCTTTAACAGATGCCAGCAAATTCGAAATACACCAGTGCGTGAGGCAGTCTATGATACAACGGGCTCAGCAGTGTGTTGCTGCTCGTGGAATTTATTTTAAACATTTGTTACAATTTACATTAAAAACTCCTGTTTTCTGTAACTTTTTTTAAATGAAAAGATGAAAAACTTCAAGTGGCTGTAACGTGTGATACAATCCATTTTAGGACATATGTTTGTATAAACTTGTTTGCTTATTTTTAATTGTAAAAACCGTTTCTGTATAGCCAGCCCAATATTTTTTAACACCCTGTATATTAATTTTCTGTAATACACACGAAATTGATTTTATGCTCGGGTATTTTTTTTAGATTCAAACCTATTTTGCATTATAAAATTATTCTCGAATTAAGAGACATAAGAAAAATCGCTTCTCTTCGAGTCGCGATTCCCTGCCCTTAATTCCCAAATAATTTTAATGGAAAAAAGATTTTGATCAAAAACACTAAACACTAGTTGTTTTTGTATTTCATAGTTTCAATTAATGATTGTTGTGTTTATCTCCAAAAAAATTATTTTTTATTCATTATATTGTCCTTTCGAATTACACTCGAGATTTGTATTTCAGCAAGTAAATTTGTGTTGTTTAAATTTTAACTTATTTTCTTCAACAATTTGACTGCCATCTAAAAACGTTCTATCTCCGGTGTCGCATTTTTAATAGTTTTTCTAGTGAAATTGCTAAAACAATTCAAATTTATTTGGCAAAATACAAAATTTGGTTCTAAAGCGATTACTGCAAGTTTACCGTTTTTGGTAACGTTAGTCAATATTACGTTTAGTGTTTTTTATCCATGTAATCATTATATCATATAAAATTTTAAATGATTTAATATGAAAAACTTGATGAATGATTTTTAATCCACATGTGACGTTTCCATCAATTGATGGTAATTAAGACTACCAACTCTTATTTGTTATGAGCCTTGATAAAGCCCTACGCATAGGGGGCGAAACGTCGGCGTTGACAACATATTGAGTTTGTTGTTTCATTCACCTCCACCTAGAAGGGCTCGAGAACTGTATACAGATCCGAAGCAACTAAAACTGTCATTAAAATACATTGTTTATTATTTAAAAATTGCGTGTCTTAGATTAGTAGTGTTCCTTTAAATAAAAAAACCATCATACGTAGACTGAATTTGGAAGATTTATTTGAAATTAAAAAGTGATGAAATACAATCACTGTTTGTATTTGCAAAACAGTAGAGCTTAATAGAATTTTAATTTTGAATTAATTCTCAGAATTAATTTGTATTTTTTTCTTTTCAGATAAAAGCGGGCGAAGCTGAGAAAAATGTAATATAACGCAAAAGATGAATTGCGACTCAATTACAGAACAGGAACGACGTCAAAGTAAAGATTGATTATTCAATTTCTCATTTTCTACGCAAATTAATTTTCACGTAATAGAAAGGTCAAAGTTAAAGAAAATCAAATAAAGATAAAATCGTATAAAAACTCGACTGACGAGGAGACAGAATGGATAAACGATTCGTTCCTGCTAGCAGTTGGATATGGGGTGCAATAAAAAAATGTGAGATACGAATGATGCTTTACCAAGAAGCTTATATTTTGAAATGTCACAATAAATATGAAACAAATTGAAACATGGACTGTTCGATAAAATAGTTTGCTGAATTTTGCAGAAGGTTTGACAGAGAGTGCCCGGTTTCGTCCATCTGAGGATGTATCGGTAACAGATGTAGTGGCAGTTAACTTCAGACGTTCGTTTTAAAAATAAAATTATAAAATTTTATATCAACCTTAGATTTACCAAATTTTATTTACATTACCATATACAAAACAGTAGTTTCTCTGTTAACACACAGCTACGTAAATAATGAGATTTGTTCGATGAAAAAAATAATTGACTGGAAAATGTATGTTAAATCTTACGTTAGTTACAAAAGTGTTAATAATGAAGGCGGGTGAATGGAAATCACATCGTCTTTAGTGACGTCATGCGTGTGTTAGATAGCTTTTTAGGACACGTAATTATTACCGTATTCGCGTTTTTTAGTGCAATGTGGGTGGTGGTGTTTGTGACTCTTTGTGGCGAGTCGGGTGCGTCTATTCCGGTTCATAAATACAGTACTCGCGTTGTTCGAACTAAATACGGTGCTTTGAGGGGTATTATTGTACATAGTCATCCACCAGTTGAGGCTTTTCTAGGTGTACCTTACGCTACCCCACCGGTTGGAAGTCTCAGGTAAGAACTTTTTTTTAATTAAATACTTACGAGATCTTATTATACAAAATCTACCGTGCAAAGTTAAAATATTTGTTACTAGAAAGAAAGAAGCAACTTTCCAATATTTCAAAAATTTAATTTGCGGTGGTCGCAGAGGTTTACTTTGCACGAATTTTGGTTAAGGTATCCCTTTTGCTTGCGTAGAATGTTTGCATTTCAATCAAGCACTGCGGTACTTTCAGAACTCGAGTGTAAAGCTAAATATTTTGGGGGTTTTACTTATTTTATTACATGAATATAAAGTGTGTACATTTTTATAATTTGGAAATGGCTCAAAAATATAATTTTGAAGGTAGTAAGTACGCGGTGCTTTTTCGAATTGGTTAATTTAAGCATTAGTGCACTGAGCACATAAAACCCATTTCATTTCAGAATTAATTTAAATAAATTTGTGGGCACATAGTACATACATATTTTTACAATCTTAAGCTTAGAGTGAGGTGAAAATTACATTTACAAGGGGGTTTTAAGAACAAAGATATTTTACCCATATTTTTTTATTATTAATCCTACATTGCACTGCAATATGCTATAGTTGGCGCGACCAACGTATGGATTGTCTCTAACATAACGTTAACAAAGAAACAAAAATTGTAATTTTTGTTGACAATCACTGTAATATCACCCACGTCGTTTCAAATATTTCCCGTATTGATTAAAAATTTAAGGTGTTATTTAGTATATATTAAATTCTTAAAAATGCAATAACGCAAAGTACGAGTCGCTAAAATTCCTTCTGAAACAAATTCTTTATATTATTTTTTCTATTTTGGGCTTTTCAGATTGATTTTAAAATAAAATTTCGCAAATTTAGGGAATTTTGAAGTGTAATTGCTAAGGTGGCAATATTTTCATTAAACTTTGGTTTAAATGCTAGTTTAAGTTTAATTAGTACATTTATCATATGTTTTATTAAAAGAAAATGGGTGAAAATAAAATAAATAGATAAATAAATCTACTGAACATTAATTATGATTTAAATTAATGCACACCGAAAGTAATGACTGCTTGGACGTTATCAGTGTTACCACAGTTCGGAATAAAATTGTTCTATTTCTATAAAAGAACTCATTTGGGTGCTTTATAGATCTGTAAGCAACCCAAAAATTGAAAAAATATTTTAGTCGTTTATCCGTAGAATTTTTGTAATATTAATAATTTAATAATTTATTTTTTTAGTCTCTTTTCGTGCTTATTTATATATCTTTAAATTTTCTCTAGTGACTGTCATCGTTCGTCGTGTACCATAATAATTTGATTTTTATCGTTCATATAGAGTTTGAATTGTCCCCCAAAAGATTTTCTAATCTAACACCAAGTTTTTGCATCTTGGAGGAATACTCACCTGATTATAGTGTAGATTTTTGTATATTTAATTTTTTAATAGCAAGGTTGTCGTCCAAATGTTACTTGATTTTTTCTTGCTTTTTATTACCAATTTAGATTACAAGTGAAATATATCTCTGACCATGGAGACAAATTGCTTGTGAAACAAATAAGTAGAAGGTCCTGGAGCGCTTAGTGGTTACTTGTATTTTTGTAGTGAACACAATGACAACCTGTTTGCTGAACTTCAGGTTGTCAAGATTCATTTCAAAACATTTTGATAGAGTTTATGTATTAATACACAAGTCAAACGTCTTTGTTATCCATTTGGTCTACGCCCCCCATTAAAGAATTGTATTGGTCAATTACATTTGGCTGCAGTATTTCTACTTTTTTTTTCCTTAGAAGAGTAACGCGAAGCTTTTTTTAAAGGAGCGACTCAAAAATTGTTAGATACTAATGTCACAACGTTATTATCCTTCCACCAAACGCAATCAGTATTATTCTTTATCAATTGCACTCCCATATGCACCTCGAGCATTTTTCTTCATGCTTTTCGTGTTTTTAACTGTACTCTTTTTGTTTAGTTTTAAAGAGTTGTACCGATACCACTAATACCCAATTAGATAGTTTTGTAATTAGTGAAGTATTTATAAAAATTATTAAAAAAGAGAAAAAAATCACTGTCTGGGAACCTTTTCTTTAAAGTATTACAAAAGTTTAGCACAACTGAAGCACCCAAACCAAAGTTTTCGCAATCGTTTCCTTAAACTCTTCGTCCTTGGTAGATTTTAAAATTGATACATTAGCCTTAGGGAAGGGCTAGAGCCCATACAAGTTGTTTATCAAAACAAATAGGCTTTTTTTTCTATTTGCAGTCATTTCTTCGGAAATATGGAATCATAGGTTCAGCAATCGATAAGGTCAATTTTATTGGTTTTCGACCAATTGACTTTTAATTTGCAACAAGAATGTTGTAAGTATCATTCCGTCTTTTTGGGACAGAAACATATCCGCTGATTCAAAAAATGGCTATGAATGCGTATATTGCACCATTTTCAAAACCCAGTCAAGCATTTTTTTTTTGCCTGGTACATTACTGTATATTTTACTAAAAGAGAGAAATCACGTTCTGGCTAAAAATAATTTGAAGAATTGAATCGGCTCACTGTTTGCAATAAAGTCAAAATTTTTTCGACTGGTTCAATCATAGTGTAAATTTTCTTCACCTTGTTGACGTTTTGTTGTGATTTTTTACCCCTTCGATTGTTTACTTGTTCCTGGTCTTCAATCGGGTTTACCAAAATATTCATGTTCATCTTCACTACCGGAAAGGTAAACTTTCATCTGGGACTAGAACTGATTAGTATTCATTCTGCCAGGATCGTTACAGTCTTGATCTCTAGGTGAGTATTATAATTGCTACTTGGCGCAATATCGTTTATATGTAACTTTTCAATTTCTTCTAAAATCTCAGCAGACATTAACGCTTTCTTCTTATGCAATAAAAATATTCAACAATGTTTTTGGCCAACTTGATTATGAACCACTAATATTTTAACGTGTAAAACACGTGTTCTTTTTTAAGGTTATAAGGAGTTAGATATTAGTCATTCATATCTTGTAATTAAAAAAAATTATTTTACTTACCACTACTGTTTCGGATGTATGACCATGAGTAAATAAAACTTTAAAATTCAACAGCGGACCTAACTCTAATAACAACATCCATCTTTAAACTGACATATGTTTAATGGCAACTAATATTTCTAGTAGATTAAGCATTGGCTATGCTATCAATTTATTTAGAAGAAGCCTACCTAATATCCCGTGGGTCATTAATGGGATAAAGTGGGTAGCTAATTGATACAAAAACGTTTTCCTGTGTTAAAGTTTATTACTTCTGTACCTCAGTCTTAACTAACGGTACAGATATAGGGTTTCCACAACGAAAATAAATATTGTTGTAAAGTCAGAAAATAAAATTTGTAATATTTTAAAAATCTAACGCTGATGTTCTTCTTATTATTAAAATGTGTAAAAAGTGTAATTACGTCAAGGTCATATGAAAAAATGCATAAGTAAATCCTTGTAAAATTTAACAAAAATTAATATAAATAATATAATATAAATATATATAAATAATAAAACTGATTAGTTGTCTCTAAAGGTCATTTTTATAATACTACGATTCTACTGATAGAGGGCGTATCAAAATGAGCGCGGTTGTAACGGATTCAAATGTGAATTTATAAATAGAAGCGAATAAGCGAAGCTACTTTCTTCTTACTTAAACCGAGGGTTAAATGGCATTAAATTAGTCACTCAAAATAAAATCAAGTGTAGAGTGTTTAATGAACGACGACGAAAAAAATTTTAAAATGCAACGAAAACAAAATATAAAAACATAACGTATCAACAAAATTAAAGAGTGCTAAAACATAATTAAAACCTACAAATAAATACTTTCCTATAGCCATGTATTTACGATAAAGTTATTACGTTGAGTATGAACAAGCTGTAATGTATGAGTGGTTAATGCATACCCAAAAAAATAATAAAATCAAAGAACTAAAGTGGTATGAATAAAATAACAGGGTTAATTACCTGGTTCGAAGAGAATTTTGATTGCCTATAATTTACTAAAAAAATGTTTTATTTAAAATCAATCAATAACTCATTAAATCATCTTAATTTAAGTGGCGCCTAACGTGAGGCAAGTCAATGAAAAACTATAACATTCAAAACAATGTAGAAATAGGTAGAGTAATAGTCATTAACCCAAAAATTAAGCATGTGTATAATTGAATGTAATTATTGTGAATACAGGTAAAATAGGGATACGTGTAATTATAGACCAGTAATTATGAAAAGAAAAAGTCGTAGTAAACATGTTAAAAATGACAGAAGATGAAAGAACAAGCAATATCAGAGCGGGTATAGAAGAATGGGATGTAAAAAACGTCTAGAATTGTTAAAAGAAATTATGGGAAAATTTAATAATAAACAAAAAAACAAGATGATAACTTTAGAAAACGAAAATGGTCATTAATTTAGTCGAGATGGGAAGCACGTAAATATGCAACAGAAGAAAGAAATAACGTAGAAAAGGAAGATACAGATGTTAGATTAAACGGAAAATGTTATGAATTAGAAAAGGAAAAAGAGTTAGATGAAGAAATTCCAATTGAACAGATTGAAGATAAAGTTGGAAACGAAGTTGAAAATGAGTTTAAACGTAGTATACTAAAAATAATAGTAAAAGATTATGAGGATATGATAAATGAATAGCAAAAGTTAAAACAAATATGGACCAAGAATTTATAAGTGAGATACCGAAAATGCAACATGAAACAAATATGACTAAGAAATTTAAATATGAAAAGGAAATAAAAATTAAAGATAGTAAAATTAAAATTTAAAACGACTACAATTTAAAACAAAGAAACTATGAAAATTATGAAAGTAGAAAGGAGACGGGTGAAAACAAGGAATCTTACAAAGGTACAGTGCAGTTGTTTAAGGTCGAAGAAATAATTTGGGAATGATTTATAAGGTAGGAAAAATGAAACACTACGAAACAAATTTAATGCTTTAACCGGATGGCATGAGCAAGAGCAGAATATTATGAGAAAATGAAAATATGTCAAATGCACAAAAGGACCAAAATCAGGAAGGAAGGGAGGTTACTTGGAAATCGAAAGGGGAAGAATATTTAAAAGAACAAAATTTTAAAAAAGATTACAATAAAAAAGAACGTGGGAAGAAAGGCTAAACAGCAAACTGAAACTGAGTTAAGAAACATTAAGTTGACAAAAATTAATACGACAATGAATACGAGTATTGACAACGAATAGAGAAATAATTAAATGATAAGGAATATGTAAGTATAATAAGAAGATATAAAAGTAAGAAAAACTTGGTAGAGTAGAGGGACTTGAAAGAATTAACTATTATGCTGTAAAGGAGAAGTGTAGAAATAAATTGGGAAGCATCGAGTTTACCGAGGCAGAGTAGCAATGATTGATGGAAGGGAAAGAAGAATACATTAGTAAAAAAAAATATGAAAGTTAATAGGAAGTATGAGAATAAGAGAAGACAAAGTGATTGACTCTATGGTTTAGTAGATCGGTAAAAACTTGTAAACGATAAAATTAACAGGAGAAGTAAGGGAGAAAATAGGATATGAAGTAGAGTACAAAGAAATATTAAGAGAAGTTAAGAGAAATATGAGAAGTTATGTAAAATATGAGGAATGTAGTTGAAGAAATGAGATATAAAAAGTTATTGTAGAAATAAAAGTTAGAAAAGGAAAGAAAGGAACAAGAAAATGGAAAAATTGTTCTATTGAATGGAAGAAACATTAAGATTAAGAAGGTAAGAAAATTCAGAAGAAAAGTACGGACTGAATTGTTATAGCAGTAGAAACGCTTCAGGTCATTGAAATTTAACACAGGTAAAAGGTAAGAGAGTGTAAGTATGAATGTTACTAAAATAAGATAATTAAGATTATTATTAGTCAAATAGAATTGACAAAAACATTAAATTAGTTAACATATCAATATGCAAACCAATTTTGATCTAATACATAATATTACCTTATGTTCACAAAAAATGAAAATGCTTTGTTAGTATTGATTTCAATATTTTGTTTAGTATTACTCATGAAACTTAGACATAAAAAGAGTACTATTTTTACTTGGCTATGAAATTAATTGTAGAAGACCCTAAAAGAGGATTCATTAATAATTATGCAAAATGCAAAGTAACACAGTAGACGGATTACACGCAACAATAATAAAAATTGAAGATTTGTTTGTCACCAAACGAAATTAAATTTGATATTGTTTTACTATAAATTCATCTTCTAAATATTAGACAGTAACATCCAAAAAAAATCAAACAGACAAGATGATGACCAAGTAGGATCATCAAATTTTAAAAACTTGTACCATACCACTCTCCATTAAAAATATATAGTCAATAACTGAGCGTTGCTATAATAAACATTTAGTGCAGGATGGTTATGGGGTTAATAAAGCTATCAAAATATTGAAGAAAAAACTTAAATGTGTAACATCTGAAGTGTGGAAAAACACAGTTTTTCATATATATGCAGAAGCTTTAAAAAATTTTAGTTTAGAAGGTTTAAAATTTGGTCACAAATTCAATACTTTGTTGTGGTGATACAAACATGGCAAAATTTCAAAACAAGTCACGAGTATCATAGGTGACAACTAACCTATGTCGTAGTACATAAATTAGAAGTCACTAATCTATTCCAAAAATAAAGTTAATAAAATTTGGCTTTAACAAAAAGAAAATTGTGATCGTCAAATAAATGAAATGGAAATGATCCTACGTTGTGATTATTTTTAATTGCTCTACAAAATTTGGATAGATAGAAGTGTTATATATGGTGCCCCAGAAGATAAGTAAAAACCTGTACAGTGTGGTGTTGAAACTGTGTGCAATTGTGGATCGGTTTGTCTTGGCAAAGCATTAATTTTAAGGTTAAGGAAAACCACTAAAACCTAAACATGCCAATCTTTACCCACCCTAGTATTTCAATGTAATAATATTGATTAAGTTTGTAAATATTATAGAAGGTAAAAAAAAACAAAAGGAAAATCTGAAATAGTATATTAAAGAACGCGAGTTTTTAAGTCATCACTTACAGCACCCGTCCAAGTTTAAGACACAAGCTCAATGATAAGATCCTGCTTGAATCTGTACAAAAATATAGATATTTCTGCAATATGAAAAGTTACAGGGCTTATTAAAAAGGGCTTCTGTTGGTTACATGCCCAAAAATCTAAGATTTAGAAGAAGATGACATAAACAAATTTATTACAGAAGTCAATGACAATACAAACAATTAGGGTAGTTAACAACTAATGTTCAAACAATATATAAACAAAACTAATCGTTTTTTGTAATTAATTTAGGTAATTTTAATAATCGGATATAATGGTGCCTGCAGACGTGAAGTATTGACCAAGTTATGTGTTGAAGATATGGAAATTAAATCCGACAGAATTATTGTTTTGATTCCTAAAACAAAAAACTATATACTGAGAAAATTTGCAATTACAGATATAACCTGGATTGAGTTGATTAAAAAATATTTTAGCCTTAGACCGAATCATGTTACCACCCATCCATTTTTCCTCACTTATCAGAATGGTCACTGCATCAATAGTCCAATTGGTATCAATATAATGGGAAAAATATCTAAAAACAGTGCGACATACCTCCAGTTACATCACCCACAATTATACACAGGTCACTGTTTTAGACGATCTAGTGCCACACATGTTGCAAATTGTGGCGGAGACTTGTTGGTCCAAAAACGTCATGGGGGCTGGAAGTCCTCTTCTGTTGCTGAGGGATATGTCGATTCTTCAGTACAAAACAAAATAAATATATCTAGGATGTTTCTATCAGAACGAAATGAAATGGATTAACCTGGATGTTCTAAAATATACCTTCGACCATTAGTAATGTTTCGCATACCACAGACATTAATTGCGATGACAGTGAGAGCAATAAAACCTATCCAGGTCTCACAATAAATGCAAGTGATGCTGCAAATGTTGTTATAAATTATAATGTATACAATAATTGCAGTATACAAGGGCAAACATTGCAATAGAAGCTATTGCTTTTCTTCCATTGTTAATTAATCTAAGGTTTTGTTAATTTGCAGGTTACATATTAATTGTTACAAAGGAAAATATAAGTTTTAGTTTATAACAAATGTTTCTTCTTAAATCACTTTATTTAATAGATTATTTGTCATAGTTATATTTATGAACCAACTTAAACTCTTTAACGTTAAATTTAATTCTTTTATTTACAAATATCACCTTAAGCGCCTCTAAAGCAAACAAATATAACACACTGTTGTGATTAAGAAATCACAATAGTAGCAATAATAAAACCCAATTTTGTCCATTATTTATTAAGCGTATAGTTACAGTACAAATTTTGACGATGGGAAAACTGCCTTAACTAAACCTGGATCAACATTTAAAATTTATTACATAAGAAATGCATCTTAATTTTTTATTAGGTTATTGTCTTAAATACTTTTCCGGTTATATTTATTACAAACTCATTTTTCCTTGTAACAACCAATACTTTGGCCGTTTTCTACAATCAACGCTTCCACAAATGAGTAATTCTCGGTGTTTGTTTGCTATTGTACAACCTCTTGCGAACTTACAGCAGGCGATTCAAGATTTTACTTTTGATAACACTTAGATGGCTATAATCATCGGAGGATCGACTTATGTAACTGCTTTTACATATGTGTCGAAATAGTTGCTTAATGCAAATGCATTTACATATGTGATTGTTAACACGAGTCGAAACTAGGTATCGCAATACTTATTGTTAAAATAATGATGTTCATCAAACATGCGTCGGCTTTGATTCATTTACTCGCACACAGCATGCATTTGTTGTCTTTTTTCCAAAACATTGACAAACCTTGTCTCGTACTTTCCTGGAGAAGAATAAAATCAATTATGCTTGAAAATAAAAGAAAAGTAAAGGTTTAATATACAGTGTGGCCGTAAAGTATGGAACAAATTCATTTTTTGCTAAACAGACCATTTTAGGAAATAATCCTAAAACACGTCGATTTTTTATTTTAAATTACCGTATTTTAAAATAATAATCTAATATACAGGGTGAATTACTTTTGAATAATGACGTCACCGTCATTTTTTTAAATGGAACACCCCCATTTTGTTTCAATTTTCGGATTACTCTAACTGAGTTGATTCCAAAAATGTATCACATGTTGATTCCAATTGGTACAGGATGGACAAAAATACAATAGTTTTGTGTGTACTCATAAAGTAACGCATAACATTCTTTATTAGTTAAATTAACAATATTATCAAACATAATTATTGTCTAGCGGACAGAATATGATGAACTACATGACTTTATAAATGTTCGAACTGTAACCCAAACGGTGTACAAATTGTTGTTGAACCTTGTTTATTGTGTCTTGAGAAATATTGTTTATTGCTGTCCGAATTATCTCTGTTAATTCTTGAATATTTGCTGGTTTCGTTTGATACACAACATTCTTCAGATGGACCCACATAAAATAATCCATAGGATTGAAATCTGGTGACCTCGCTGGCCATTCGATATATCCACGTCTACCAATCCACCTGTTTGGAAAACTTTTATCTAGGTACCTTCTAACCACTACAGCATAATGAGGAGGTGCACCATCCTGTTGAAACCATAAACTTTTATCAAAACCTCCAGGATTACGTCTGCCGGGAAACAAATTACGTAAAGTAGGTACGAGATACTCCCTTAAAAACTCATACGATAAAGTAGGGTCCGATGATTCGATTTCTTACAATTCCAGCCCATACATTCACCTTTTGCGGGTATTGTGTATGATGCTCACGCATCCAGTGGGGGTTTTCTTTTGCCCAGTATCTACAATTCTGACGGTTGACCTCGCCATTTAACGTTTTAACGCCTCATCAGAAAAAATAATGTTTTGTATCAAGAGAGGGTCTCGGTGACATTTATCCATCATCTCTTCGCAAAATTGGATTCTTCTATTGGGATCATCTTCGTGTAATTCCTGCACAAGTTTGATTTTATAAGGATGATATTTTTCAAGCTTTAATAGGTTGTGTACCGTTGTTTTGCTAACACCGATATCGCGACTAACTTTACGCACAGAAGTGTGCGCATCTTCTTCAAAACTAAGTAAAACATCTAATGCTGTATCAGCGTTTGCAGAGGGACGACCTGATTTGCGTGCATTTTCAACCGTACTAGTTTCTCAAAATTTCTTTTCAATTTTACTGACTGTTGAACGCGTTACAGGTCTTTCTGGATATTTATCATTAAACAAATTGCACACTTCCATCTGAGTTCACGATCTGTCTCCATACCCAACCATTATAAGTATTTCAATTTTTTGTTTTACACTTAACTCCATTTCTACTTCAAATTAAATCTAAGCAATAATTAAAATATTCACGAATACCGAAAATATTGTAGTACTAAACTGTCACTGAACATCAATAAATTACTAAAGAAATAATGACAATTCACAAAAACTAGTTGACTATAATTTTTTTAAATCGATAAGAAATAATTTCTTTCATATTTTGTCTGCTAGACTACAAGGACCAAACATGTTTGAAAACAGCTCATTCTTATTAATCTAAATATTAACAAACTACAGGGTGTTACATTTAAACTAATTGCCGGTAGACAATAAGTATTTTTGATAATATTGTTAATTTAACTAATAAAGAATGTTATGCGTTACTTTATGAGCACACACAAAACTATTGTATTTTTGTCCACCTTGTACCAATTGGAATGATACATTTTTGGAATCAGCTCAGCTAGAGTAATCTAAAAATTGAAACAAAATGGGGGTGTTCCATTTAAAAAAAATGACGTGACGCCATTACTCGAAAGTAATTTACCCTGTATATTAGATTATTATTTTAAAATACGGTAAATTAAAACCAAAAATCGACGTGTTTCAGGATTATTTCTTAAATGTTTAACTAAAAATGAATTTGTTCCATACTTTACGGATACACTGTATACCAAAATATGCGTATCTGAAATATTTTAAACATAAAAATGATTATTCCACAAACTCTCCACATTAATAACCACCAATCACACACTTTGTTATAAATCTCATTATGTCAAATTTATTAGTTGCAGTGATTCAGTCTTACCAACCAGGCAAATATAAAACAGCGTGCTATAATGGTAACATTATGGCTCATTATAGAACACAGATTGGTTTTATAATGAAAAAATTATAAAAACAAATTATAATTATAATTATACCCAGATAAGACAAATTTCAAAAGCGTAACACGTAAAATGTCAATAAATCAAAATATTAACTAAATTAACCAAGGTAAGACAATTAAGTCAACCAACAGCTGTTTAAAATACACCTATCCGAGTCCAACTAAATCAATATATCAAAAGAAAAACGACATCGATAAAGAATATTCATGCAGAAGCGTTCCCCTTCTTATGAAAGATAATTAGTATTAACGAACAAACGAATTCATTAGTAAAATATCGTTCACATTCAGTTAAACTAAACTAATCCAGGCACAAAAAAATAAGAATTAACGCACGAATAAACGTAGCTTTCCGTTTACATTTACTAAGTTAGCTTAAGAAATCCTTGATGAAAATTACTTTGCCATTACTAATGGTAAAAACTGCGCACAAACATAATAAATTATTTAGTACCTTCTTAAGTTGAAGTTGTACCAACAATTTCGTATACTATACGTTCATTTTCCGTGTGTATATTTAAATGTAAACGCAATTGTTAACGGAACGGCGTTTAATATGTGCCAATTATTAACTTTACGTAAGTTAATTTAATTCAAGTAGATGTAAACGACCCTTAAACCAAACGGTCTAAAACAAATCATAATTTAGTTACGTTCTACATCTTGTTGCATTTTTTTAGAAGATCCTCTGCATATAGTCTAAAAATAGAATGAACATGCCCTACTGAGCGTCTCATGAGCTGCAACAGTGGTTTTCTTACAATCAGAATTAATCATTGTTAACTTACATTTTATCGATTGTTTCTCATAGCCTTATATAAGAATCTTTAAACTTTAATAAAACGGGAAAACATTGGATAAATCGGTGACAAACGTTTCATAAGTGCGTATTACAAAAAAAATTCGTGCGAGACAATTCACTACGCAATAAATTTCCAGATAAAGAAACTACGTTAACGGTTCCTAATTAGTTAATTTTTTTATAGTTGGGGTTTAAATGAACGTAAAAAGAAACGTGCAAAAAGGCAAAATTAAATATGGTTTAAATAAAGCATCCCCAAAATGTATTTAAAACAGATTGTATATACCTCTAGTAACACGTTACAAGTTTGAAACACAAGTTCAAACAAAAAATACAAAACGAAGAATTCTTTCTGACATATTACGAGAGCAAAAGGTACAAAAAAACCTAACGGTTTTACATGTCGTCTACCTTTAAAGGTAATTATACATAATTTTTTTATTATTATTAAACAATTTTTAAGTCCGAAACTCTACATTGTTAAGAATTAAATAAGAAGAGCAAATTATTTCTTGTATATTTTGGAAAACTTATTCAACTTATTATCCTATTAAGAACAAAATGCATAAGTTTGTTTAAAATTTAACCAGGTGAGAGTAAGATACCCCCAACTTATATATTTACTGTAGAAATTAAATTGATTATGTTTACATACAGATAATATAGTGTGCACACATTACCATACTAATTTGTGTATTGTTCTTTGCTATCTGTGTATTATTAATAATAATGAAATCTCTGAAATTTCCTGTTGTAGTAAATGCAGAGGTATAATTATATAACAATAACATTTACTAAGTGATGATGAAAGCGGGATTACTTCAGTAGATATATTGTTATGGTTTTATTTAAGGCTCAATACATACGTATTATAGATGATTGACTAAAGAAATTTGATATTAGTACATTTACATGGTTTTTCTAACATAATATATCCGTCATATCGATGTGGGTAATTTTAAATGAGTTGATTGTAATATTCGAAACAAAACATTGTCTATCCAAAAAAATATGTAAACTTAAAATATTGTTTGCTTCAAATTTTCATTCGATACAACAAATTACATAATATGGACTCTGCCGCAACACGACTACGAATACCAGTTCCAGCAAAAATTACTAACATTCAATCAACAACGCTATAGAAAATTAATTTTTTAATGAAAATAGGTTTTTAGTGTTTTCAGAAAACGCTTTTTAAAATTTTTACAAAAAAACGACCTTTTCTGTTTTGTTTACATATTTAATAATATATAGGTATCTGTGGTAACAAAAGCTAATGTTTCAGCTAGTTTAATTTGTTTACCATTTTCCAGGTATTTGCAAACTGGAAACTCGATTTTCTTAATAAACTAAGGTAAAATTAAAATATAAAAGAATAGTAAGTAGTTTATTATATCAAATCAATCAAATCAAATCAAAATATTGTATATTTTTTAAATTCATTAAACTTCTGTACATTTTTTTCATTACAATTTACCCCTAACACACAGTGTCATCAGGGGTTGGCCATGCAAATCACAAATATCCTATCATAGAATAAATAAATATTTATATAACAAATTTTTTTGGTTATATATATAAATAAATAATAATAAATAAATAATAATAATAAATATCAACAATAATAAATAAATAAATATGAATAAATATGTACTAAAAATTAAATTCCCTTATTAACCTATACCTTATTCTCCATGCCTCTTTGCCGTACCCTGCCAACGCATGCCATCCCCTCCCACCATTTAATACCTCCATGGTCTGTTCCCTATCTAGTGTGCTATCCCCTAACCACCTTCTCCTAGCCTCACTCAACACCGGACACACCCCAATAAAATGCATGCAGTCTTCCCTCTCCCCCCTATTGCACATCGAGCATATCTTTCTTGGGCCCTGCCTCCCAGGTCTGTCGTTCAGGTACAGTAATCCCCCCCTCATTTTAAAAATCCACCTGACCTCCCCTGCTCCCAGTGGCTCTGCCTTCATGTAGTCCTCGGCTAAACCTCTGATTGACAATTCCCCATAATATGAAGTAAAGGATGAGGCGATGGCTGCCTCCCGCGCCCTTATCCCGATATTCAGTCGCACCTCCTTAATCACACACTCCTAATCCTCCCTTACATGCACGTTCCATTTGTTCCCTAGCGCTCTCCATTCACTCATCCATCCACACCTCGCTCTTACAACCTCTCTTAACAAAAACTTTGGCAACCTTTCCATATCATACGACAATACTTTCTTAACATAACCCGCATGCAACTTTACTGTATATAGGTATGCTCTTTCTACTTTAGTTTCTAAATCTAAAAGGTAATTAGGTGTATAACTGGGGGCTGTCATTATTTTTTTCAGGAAGTATCGCCTAACCGCCTCTACCTGGTCATACTCTCTCATGCCCCATACTTGTGCCCCGTAGCAAACAATTGATTTTGTGACTCCTTCATAAATTTTTTCCGTGGCTTCTATGGGAATGTTACTCTTAGTCAGTAAGCTCCTCCATGCACAATGCAATGCTGACTTTGCCGCTTTACCCTTATCTACGAAGTGTTCTGTAAATACAAGTCTTGGTGTCAAAGTCATACCCAAATACTTATATTTATTGACCACTTGAATATCTTGCCCCTTATAAGTCCATTTCTCTCTCGCCACTCCCCTTTCCTGAACACTATGATTTGGGATTTTTCCAAGTTAACAATCAGATTCCACAAGTCACAATACTGGCCTAATCTATCTATCATGCCCTGTAACACCCTAGGATGGTTCGCAAGAAGCACAACATCATCTGCATACAACAAAATCCTAATATTTCTATCATTAATGGTAACTCCTCCACCAACATACTCATGCAAATCATTAAGAAATAAGGAGAAAAAAATAGGAGATAACAAATCGCCTTGCCGCATACCCATATCACAGTCAAACCATTGAGAAATGCCCTGCCCACCCCACACTGCAGATCTGGTGCCCCAAAAAGATTTTTAATTACCCCTATCATTTTACTAGACATGCCCATGCAGCTTAATTTGTAAATTAAAGAATTTCGGACAACGGTATCAAATGCCTTTCTAAAATCAACAAAAAACCCATACACCCTTTTATACCCCCTTGCATGCAACACTTCTATAGTAGATTTAAGATTAAATAAGTTATCAAACGTTGAATAACCAGCCCTGAATCCTGCTTGAAACTCTACTAAAATTTTATTCTCAGTCACCCAATCCTCCACTCTTTTCAATATTAATGCTGAAAATATTTTTGCTACTGAATTTAAAAAGCTAATACCCCTGTAATTTCCCATGTCGTTCACCGACCCCTTTTGTGCAACGGGAATATAATTGCATCCTTGAACTTTTCAGGGATACTACTACCTTGTTCAAACATATTATTAAAGGCTTGCAACAGCTTAACTTTTACCTCATGCGGACATTCTTTATAGAACTCTACCGGGATTCTGTCCGTGCCTGGCGCTTTATTAATTTTTACTTTATTTAGGCCCCTAAAAGTTCATACATTTCAAACTGCTTGTCCAATTGTTCACAATAAATATAAGGTTCGGCAAATAAGATGGGATATGACACTAGAGGGGGTTTAATAGTGACTGAAAGTGTTGGACCATTCTATCCATACTTACCTTGGTTTTGCATGCAATTGATTTTATTTTAAATATTCCTAGACATGACCAAAACTCTTTAGAACTTGTTACTCTCCCTAACTCTCTTGCTGCCACCTCATAATACTCTTTCTTTGCTTCCAAACACTCTGCCTTGTACTCTCTTACCTCCACCAGATACATGTTACGCACACAATCAGACCCAACTTTTCTAAATAATTTCAAATATGCCATTACGCGCTTTGGTTTCATTTTACATTCAACAGTAAACCACAGTTGGTTGTCATGCACTCTTTCCGGTATTATTTTCTTTTTTCACCATTATTTTGCAGCAGTTGTTTACCCCTATCAGCCACCTCCAGGATACACTTTTGTATCAGTTCCACCTCATTCCCCGCCAGCCACTCTTCAGCAGCTATCCCTCTAATTCTAACTTCCATTTTAGTTTTAAAATGCTTTTTATCCATTTCCGTCCATTGTAATTTCGGTAATAAAGGTAAAATATTATCTCTTGCAATTAAATTATCCAACTGGCATGTGGTCTGAAAAATATTGACAACCCACCTTGAACCCTCGTACATGCTCCAGTAATCCTGTGGATACACATGCCAGATCTATAGTCGAGCTTCCCATACTTCCTAAAATGTAAATTCTCCTAACGGATCCTCCTTACTTCGTCCATTTAAACCTATCATCACTACTTTGTCCTTAGACCTTCTGACATATGTCAGCCACTCGAGATCCAAGACTTGAGGACCAATTCGCTCTATTCCTTGCTCCTCTCCTACTCTTGCATTCATGTCTCCTATAAGTAATACTTTATCCTGACCCTCCTCCATAAGTCTCCCCATCACCCTTTCTAAATTTAAAAAGTCCTCATCCCAAGAAACCCCTGGCCTCAAATACACAGGAACAATACAAATTTTACGCTCCGGCTCCTTTAGTTTAATAACTACCTGACCTTCCTCAGAACTATATTGTACCTCCATGCTATTTCTGACCCCACATAACCACCCCCCACTAGCTCTACCAAATAAAGACTCTCTCTTGGCGGGCACGACAAAGAGTGTATAATCATTAAAAATATTATTATAAAAATTTGTATTATCATTGACAAATAATTTAAAGTTTGGTATTGCTATTTTATTTTTTAAACCACCTACGTTGTACACCAAGACAGACAATTCCACTTTCGGTTTTGGCAATATTTGAACAAATCAAGTCTCTATTGCTTAAGTTAACTTCCAATTCACCTTTATTCACCTTCACTCCTTGCCCATTCCCCTCCTTCCTCATCATCACTAGTTTTCCTGACGATAACTAACAGCTTTAGCAAAACTTGGAGTAAAATTTAAAAACACGTCCGCACTGTTGGTTAACATTATGACCATCCTAGTTTATTATATAGTATGTATAAAAAGGTCTTTAGTGTTTTTCTAAGAAAATTACCGCGTTTTAGTCATTTACGAAAAAACAATTTTAAGATAAAAATTGCATCAGAAGGAATAACAAAAAGTAGATAAATAAATGCTGATAGTCGTTGATGTGGAAGTACTGACTTAGTTTGCAGGATTTTTTTAAGTACTTACTGCAAAAATTTTCCTAACCATACAGATCGACAGATAGTGACTGATTTTGACGTGATATGACATTTGCAATTTTGGAGGTATCGATGAATTGAACGTTGATTAAATAAGACTCGGCGATTTATTTTTTCCTAAATTAGGCTAATTCTTCAATCTCTGATCTAATTTTTTTGTAAAATATTAAAAAATCAATTATCTACTATGACTATGACTATGGCTTTGCTAACTGATACCTGTGTTGATGAAATTGTAAAATTGCCAATATTTCAAAAACTACAAATTTTTGGAATAAACTACCTTACATGAATTCACTGTTATTTTTTATAATAAACGAGATAAGAGAATAAAAATAGGGCGTTTCCTTTTAAAAAAATCGATTTTTACCTTCCTTGTTTGACCATCTTGTATTAATATTTATTTTAATGGCATAAAGAATATGTTAAAGTAATTTTTCCTCTAAAGTCACCTCAAATTAAATAATACGAGTTCCCGCATAGGTAAAATTGATACTTCTGTGTTGGCCTGCAAATGTCATTTTTGATATAAAATCTTGAATAAGTCAGAAACGACTAGATTTAGGTATAGAACATTATACATTAAAAATGTTCAAAATTTGTCGTAGAATCTAAAAACGCAAGAATATATGGAGTGTTCTATTTAAAATAACAAAGTTGATAGTTACTTCCAGTATAACCGAAAGTGCCACCATCTTGAAAATATTTTAACTGAGTTGGCTCTGTTGACATTAGCAAGTGACAAAGTATTTAAAATGATCAGACGTTTAATTTCCAAGAAATCAATCGCGGTTATTCAACGTGGGACACTCTGTATAGGTAATAAACAACATTCAATTGGAGGTTAAATTTTTGGAAATTAATTTTATGTTTAAGTAAATGAATTATACTAGAACTTAAATGCTGTCATTTAAAATTGATATCACTACAATTAAGCATAGTTAATGAAATATTTTGTAGTAATTGTCCCTAACCGCAACGTTATGTTAACATCCACGAGATGGCCGTACATATGCCCATTTTGTATCAAGTGCAAAAATATTTTCGTACAATATTTTAAAATCTAACTATTCTGTAATTGAAATTTAACCGAGAATGTTAGTATTCTAGAATAAGAGTAGAAAAATACTATTTTCTAATCTTATTCTAGAATATTAACATTCTGGATTACTTTTCAATTACAAAATAGTTACATTCCAAAACATCGTGATAGAATATTCTCGCACTTGTTAGGGAATGAGCACAGGTAATTATTACAAAAAATTTTATTAACGAGGCTTAATTGTAGTGATATGGGGTATAAATGATACAACTTAATTGTTAATTTCTAGTATAACTCATTTTTAAAGATATATAAAGGTAAAATTAACTTCCAAAAAATGTAACCTCCAAATATTTCAAAAATTGTTTAAAAGTGTAATCTGTCAGTAGGTACATATATACCAGAGTGATCCGATTCAATTAAAAAATACAAATTCATAGTTTATTGTAACCATACAAATACAAAATTTGTTTTAGTTATTCTCAGATTTTCATTCTCTGATGGAAGTATCGCGATCTACATACTACGAACCTATGCTTTTCCATGTATGATGAAGATTAGACAAACATCTTTGTTACCGAGATTATGAACAATAGAACTATAATATGTAATGTAAGAACAGAGTGTTCAACTTAATAAGTTAGTGTGTTATTCACAACCATTAGTAAGTCAAAGTTCATCTTTATTATCGTTGTGGTTAAAAATCAGAAATGCTTTTTAAGTCATCGTGTACTTAAAATGACCTTGTCTATTTAAGCAAGGAAAAGCAATAATGCCTAAACGGAGTTCTTTGAGGGGTAACCTCATAATTTCATTCAACATGGTAACAACGAATAAAAATATTGGTAGTGCGATGAAACATCTATGAAATATAATGAATCCACAATTAGAGACAACGATGGTGATGGTAACGCAGATACATCACACATTGACAGCCATGTCAACACATACAAAGTTTTTGAAGTTAGACAAGTGATGTCTCCTTACACCAGGTTGAACGTAGGCATACAAATGCAAAGGAATTACTTTTTTCCACTACTAGCTGTAAAGTGAACAATTATTGCGTCTCCTAGCCAACTGAGAAGTTGAATTTCTCTATTAATGGTTAATAATTTTTTCTATTGTTGACCTAGGTTAATAATGGACAATTTCAAGTTTTTTGAGAATCTAAGAATAGTTGTTTAACAAAAACGAGTGAGACATAATTTTGTATATCCAGGAGATTATCTCTAACGTATTTGCTGCTTAAAATTACATAACACGATAAAATTATTTGAATAAAAAAATGCCATTAGTTTAAAATTCTCGCCCTCATCCCATAACCGCAAATACATAACCTGAATTTATTTATTTATTAAATGTGATGGTAGAATCAGTTTTTTCAGGTTTCCCAAAGAAGATTTAACCAGGCGAGTTAAGTTACATCAAGAATTTTAAGTAAATTACAAACATTTGGTTGTAGGCGTTTTGAATGGTTAACAGAATCTGGAAGGTCCGATTTGTTGTAAAAATGTCGACTCTAAAAACTTAACGAGTATGTGGCAAACACTTGCAATTCCTAAATGAATTACAAGTGTCAATTTTTGAAACCCAATATTCAAATGATGCAAGGTATATTGGCGAAGAAATAAATGCCCGTTAACATCTCTAACTATACTAAAACTACTCAAGCTTGCAGCTCAAATACTCCTAGGTAAAGAAAATTACGGATGAACATTCTTAAATTACTTCCCAAAAGCAGAGCACAAATTGTGACAGCCCAAGTAGACTTAAAAAATAAACCACTAAGAAGCAGGAGATATACAGAGGAATACAAACAATTTTCATTAAAATTATATTTTATGAGCCCCAAAATGTTAATTTTAAAGTAGGTTTTAAATTTTTTGCCAGCTTAAACTGCTACGTGATCATGGTTAGAGTTATATATAAAAATTTAAACAACCCTTGTGGTACTTCTTTACAAATACGATATGCAAAGGTGACAGATTGAAGTCGATAGTATTAAACTGCATAAAAAAGCTACAACTACAATGCGGTGCCAATGTTAGGGCAGTAGTAAAATTTTTGAAACCTAATTAAAAGAATAGATGTATCGCCAGAAAAACCATACCTTCTCGTAAACGATAAGAAAATTTATTATTTCTTCGATGTCTCCTATTTTTTGAAGTCGGTGCAAAATAACTTGATTAATTACGATATAATCTTTAATAACAGAAAATCATATTGGAATGACATTAAAAATTTCGACATGTCAGACAAATCTAAACCGCTGCGATTTTTGATTTTGCTTTTTGATTTATTTGCATTCCTATGCTACTTGATTTTTACAAGAAAAATGTTTATTTTTTATTTTTGGCTTAAATTTGGCTAGTAGTGGAAAAAATAGTATATACACCATGGTTATTTCGCTATAAACTGGTGCTAAGGCAATAATGACAGACTTCACAACCTTGGTGTATAATATACTATTAGTTGCAGAGTTTTAAAACCAAGGTGGTTTGCATTTAAACATGCAGAAATTATCTTCATTTTACGGAATAAAGAAGGTTTTGTACTTATTTCTTCTTTCAACTTATTAAAATGTTAATGCATAACTTGTATCTGTATTTACAGAAATACACTGACGTACAAAGTTTTCTACAGATTTCAAATAAATTTATTCTTTTCTAATGGGCTACTGTGGTTTATAACTTGTTAATGAAAATTTCTGTTAATAATTTGCACGTAATGATAAATTACGCATCTTATCAAGTATTTGTTTAAGTACACATAAATTATTAGAAACACACAATGTATGAAACAATGTTTCAGATCTGCTAATGCATCTTACAGGAATGCAATCAGGTGCCACACACAAATTTGTTTATCTTTCTGTACCATAATGCTTCCGAAAAAACCAATTCAATTATTTATCGCATTAATTATATGGAAATAGATTAAAGTTGAATAAACAGTAATTTTTAAAACATATACTTACCGAAAGTTCCCAACATTTGTAAGTTCGTACACAAGTAAATTTATTTAATAAACGTTCGTAATAAATTAATAACTAAACAAATAAATCAACTAATAGTATATTATACATCAAGGTTGTGAAGTCTACCCCCTCGCAAAATAAACTGGTGCTAAGGCAATAATGGACTTCACAACTATGGTGTATATACTATTTTTTCTACTACTAGCCAAATTTAAGCGAAAAATAAAAAAATTAAAATTTTTCTTGTAAAAATCAAGTAGCACAAGAATGCAAATAAATCAAAAAAGCATTAAAAGCTACATACGTTGATAAACCAACTGCAACTGATTCACTAAACACTTGTGTGACATATTTCACCTTCATTTTCTGAAAATTATTCGGAGTGATATGTAAATTAGTTGATTTAGGAGCCAATCGCAGCGGTTTAGATTTGTCTGACATGTAGAAATTTTAATGTCTTTCCAAGATGCTTTTTGTTATTAAAGATTATATCGTATTTAATCAAGTTATTTTGCACCGACTTCAATAAATAGGAGACATCGTAGAAATAATAGATTTTCTTATCGTTTACGAGAAGGTTTGGTTTTTCAGGTGATACATATATTCTTTTAATTAGGCTTAGAAAATTTTACTAATGCCCTAACATTCGCACCGCATTGTAATTGTAGCTTTTCTATGCAGTCTAATACTATCGACTTCAATTTGTCACCTTTACATATCGTACTTGTAAAGATGTAGCACAAGGGTTGTTTAACTTTTTATATATAACTCTAACCATGATCACGTAGCAGTTTGAGCTGGCAAAAATTTAAAACCTACTTTAATATTAACATTTTGGGGCTCGTAAAATATAATTTTAGTGAAAATTGTTTGTATTCCTCTATGTATCTCCTGCTTCTTAGTGGTTTATTTTTAAGTCCACTTCGGCTGTCACAATTTGTGCTCTGCTTTCGGGAAGTAATCGTTGGGAGATGTTAACTTCAATTGAAGTGCTTTCTTTTCACGTTGCAATTTAAGAATGTTCCTCCGTAATTTTCTTTACCTAAGAGTATTTGAGCTGCAAGCTTGAGTAATTTTGGTATAGCTAGAGATGTTAACGGGCATTTATTGCTTCGCCAATATACCTTGCATCATTTGAATATTGGTTTTCAGAAATTGACACTTGTAAGTCATTTAGGAATGGCAAGTGTTCACCACATACTCGTTAAGTTTTTAGAGTCGAGATTTTTATGCAACAGATCGGACCTTCCAGATTCTGTTAACCATTCAAAATACCTACAACAAAATGTTTGTAATTTACTTAAAATTCTTGATGTAACTTAACTCGCCTGGTTAAATCTCCTTTGGGAAACCTGAAAAAACTGATTCTACCACCATATTTAATAAATAAATAAATTCAGGTTATGTATTTGCGGTTATGGGATGGGGGCGCGAATTTTAAACTAATGGCATTTTTTTATTCAAATAATTTTATCGTGTTATGTAATTTTAAGCAGCATATAAGTTAAAGATAATCACTTGGATATACAAAATTATGTTTCACTCGTTTTTGTTAACCCTGCATCAGTCGCGTCTTATTTTCTTACAAGATTAGTCGCGTGGGGTACAAATAAATTTCATTGTACAATTATAGTTTATTATATTGTTTCTAACAAAATGTGCAAATTAAACACAATACAACATAAAATAGTGTTTTTAAGTAATCGTTACTCTTGACTGAAAGAAATTATTTAAATTAGTTATCACAACCTAAACAGATTTCTTTCAAATGTTCATTGCACGCCCACTTTAAACACTTGCTACAAAACTTTCTTGATTTTTTATCTCGTGATCGAGGACAGTAAAACAACGACCAGTTGACGTTGTTGGACGTGGTGTGTCATTAATTGGTACTTCTCCAACTAAAACCAAAGCTCTACGACGGAGTTCTTTGGGATTTGTGGTATGGTTGATCTTTGGGTAATTTGGGGTTTTATCATTTCCCATACAAAATTTTCTATAAACTGTACCCTGCTAATTTGTTTTTTTCATTTGGTGTTATGTTTTTAAAATGCAATGTGCATTTATTGCTGCTACATTCATCAAATTATAAAATATAACCATCGGCCAACGTCGAGTGTTCCTAGCCACGTTATTTTTTGAATAAGTTGATCAACTAAATCAACACCAATTTTCGTCTGATTATAGAACGTGACAATCTCTGGCTTTTGCTTATCCGAAGAAGTGTCTATAGCTTTGTAAAAATGCATGCTTGATAAAAGTAGTACAGCTTTATTTTTGTGAGAGCAGTACGACACAAGTGTCATGTTCTCTTGGAAACCAAACAATGACGAATATAGACCTCTACCTTTACAAGGCAGAAATTCTTTTGGAATTTCTTTTTTTTATTTTTTTTACAGTTCCAACGTAGGTGATTTTTATTTCTAAGAGTTCATTGATCAAAGGTACACTGGTAAACCAATTATCACCCGTAACGTTTCGGTTAGTACCTTGTATCGGTTCAACAATCCTCAAAACAGTGTCCTTAGTTTTATTTGATTGTTCGTACGGACCTGGTGGTTGTGTTCCAACGAATGTCTCTAAGTTTAGAGTGTAACCAGAATTAGCATCCACTAAAGCAAACGTTTTGATTCCGTATTTTGTAGGTTTGTTCGGTATATATTGTCTAAATGAGCAACGCCCTCTAAATGCAGGTAGTTGCTCATCAACGGTTAGAAACTCGCTAGGACTATAATATTTTTTAAAATTATTTACCATTAGCTCAAAAATCTCTCGAATAGCAGCAAGTTTGTCAAGTTCACGACGAATAGAACGATCTCGAAAGTCGTCAAATCGCAAACATCGTAGTAAAAAACGAAACCTTGATTCGCTCATTGACAAATAGCATGATTCAAGTCCGTTTCCTTTTGAATTGTCCCAAAGTTTATGGACATTTTTTCGTGAACTTCGAAAAGCTCCAATGAGATATAATAGCCCAAGGAAAGCTCTTATTTCTATTTCGTCAGTCATTCTTGCATCACGTTGTCTGGTAAAGTTTTGTTTTACGTTTTCGATGTATAAGTTTGTACAAAAAGTTAAAATTTTTATTATTGATTCGTCTAAGTAAAGATTTATTGCTTCAATTTCAGAAGTTATGTTACGGGCTGCTCCCAAATTTCCTGGTTTTTGGGTAATTATATTTCTAGCGCGCGTTCGTACATTACTAGGAAACGATGCTTTTTTCCATTTTGTATCAGAGTCTTTACCACAAAAGTGATCAACAGGAGTTTCATATTTTGTCTCATCTTCGCTCCCTTCCTCTTCTGTATTTGAATTATGGTCACTTTGGATAACAATATCTTCTTCCTCTGTATCACTATCATCGTTCACATCTGAATTGAACTCAAAATTGTCTTGTTCTAATTCTTCGTACCACTTCATCCATACATTCGGATCTCTGCTAGTTTCAAACTTTTGTTTTTTTGGTGCAGACATATTGCCTGTACGAGGGAAAGACGAAGTAAAATAAGTAAAATAATTTTCAAAGAAGGTAGTAATTATTATTACTTACTACTTTAATTGCTTATAGCTTAAATTACGAATAAAAATTTAGTTTATTTGTTATCTAAACGTAGTTAATCGCGTGGGGTGATTTTGTATCCCACTTCACTTTTAGTAATATAACGAACACAACAACGATTTGGGAAACATTAAAACACTGCAGACAGGTTAATACAGATGTCACCGAGAGGTATAGAAAGCGGAGTCTGCGCAACATATGCACGCGATGGGGTATGTGTATGCAAAGTGGCGCGGGGTACATATGTACCCCGCGCGATTAACGGAGGGTTAAACAACTATTCTTAGATTCTCAAAAAAATTGAAATTGTCCATTATTAACCTAGGTCAACAATAGAAAAAATTATTAACCACTAATAGAGAAATTCAACTTCTTAGTTGGCTAGGAGACGCAATAATTGCCCACTTCACAGCTTCTTCTTCTTCAAGTAGCATATCCGTTACCGGACGTTGCGCACCTCTCGCATGTATATGTGTTGTACCTTAACCTAAATTCCAAAGTTAGTAACTACCACCACAAATAAAAGGTACCAACTTAAAATAAAAAACAAAACTAACACTATTGTAAAGTGTTTAACATTTTTTTATTGATGCACACTTTCTCTGTCGTAGAAAAAGAAAGGAAAAGTATAGTCTGCAACAATATACTATTTAGTAAATTATGTAGTATTTTACGAAATTATGATTGCGCGTTAAGTCAAGAGCAGGTTAGCCGCACGGCGACAATAAAAACCGCAAAGATGGGCAGTATTTCATAAATTGATTAGATTGTAAACGTGACATATTTATTAAATATACTTCTTACTTTTAAAATTGTGTTTTTTATAAGTTCTTTTGCCCAATTTTGTAATTTGAGAAATAATAAAAAATGGGAAACTTCTACTTTACTTTAGTCCATTTATCATGAGTAAAAGAGGTTTAAAGTTTTTCCCAAATCCACTGTTTCTTTTACTTGGTTTGTAATATTCTATATTCCATTATGCACATTATATCCCAAGTTAAATTTCAATCCTTTAAACAAAATTAAAACTTTTCATCCACTTCTTTGCAAATATTACCCTCTAACCATTTGATCCCAAATCCAACAACAATATTATAATTAAAGTATCTGTAATGTAGTATGTAGTGGTAAAATATTGTTGTTAATTTACATATCCACTACCACTTTAGGCGTAAAATAATGAAATTGATAATACTGTTTTGGAATGATTTATTCAATTCATTCGCGTTATAGCAACTCAAAATTTGGTTAAAGATAAATCAATAACACATTTAAAATTATAATTGACAACTTTTAAAGGGTCGTTTTTGGTGTAAATAATTTTTTACTTTTGTTTTGTTTTATTTGGTAACGACAACTAAAAGTTTAGTTAAGTTGCATTAATATGCATTTGGGTACGTACTGTTACTAAAGTAACGTCCTAGTCAAAAGTAACGAGTGACTTATTTGAACAATAAATTAATAATTTATCCAATTTTATTAATTGACATATCTTTTAAAGTTACTAATTCTGTCGTTTTCAAGACCAACAATAATTTTTATACAAAATATCTTTGAAAACCAAATTCTTCAGATGCTTTGATAAACGTAGGCTTTAATGAATTACTTGGGTTTTCATTAAGAGTCATCCTCACACAAATTTCCACGTGAAGACTCCTATTCACTAGAAGAAACCACCACATATAACATATCAAGTGTACAAACAGAAACATTAGTGCTATTTATAGAAGACAATCCCGATAAAAACACAAACTGCAATTATTTTTAATGTCTAATTATTTGTTAAGTTGTTAAGTTAAGTCTAAAAGATTCCTGAGTTAAAGTAATAACAGTTTAAAAAATGATTGAAAATGACACTACAGAGAAACTCGTCCCGCGAAATAAATCAAAGGGAATTCGCATAAAATTAGCAAAACTTGAAACTGCGTTCATTCTCGTACTTTGGAATGCTATTTTGGAAAGGTTCAGTAGTAGATTTTGCAATAGCAGAGCGAGAAAACTTTGACTATTTTGAAGAAAAAGCAATTGAGATAAGCTCATTTAAGCGACTTGGTTGAAGAATGTGTGCATTTTTACAGTCACATTTCATTTAATAAAACTGCCGAGTGTGCCAGTTAATCCTGGATTGAAGTCACTACTCAATCTCTCAATGTTTTTGGGGCAAATATAGCTCTTTGCATCGCACTTTCCACTCCGGCTAGAAATTGTTCTGGGGGAAGTAGTTTTTCCTGTTTAAAACAAATAAAAAAATATCAAAGATCTTCATTGTCTCAAAAAAAAAAATTAATTCATTAGCTCTTCCCTACATAAAAGCAGAGATAGTAAACACAATAAACTATGATGATATTAAAGATGATTTTACTATTAAAAATTATCGTAAAAATTGTAATTTGCCAGGACGAAAAATTTGGTTCTATAAGCTTAAATAAAATGTTATTATCTGTGATAAATATTTGAAGTAATATTTATTGAACTCATCAACTAATGGAAGTTTAATTTTTTGTAGAAGTGATGGTTCTATTATACCCAAAAATACACCATAAACATTTTTTAATGGATACTAAGTTTGAGTCACAAAAAAAATTACTCTAGTATAAAATCAACCTCGTGTGTATGAATTACAGAAGATTAATTCATATTAGTTGTTTATGCTTTTTGTAATGATATTCTAGGTTACCCTGATCCAATGAACAACAAATAACTTTTCAATTTGTTATTTAATACGTATAAATCATATCATTCTTACATGCCTATACTTGTCAATTTCTGAACGTAAAGTGACTGCAATTTTGTTGTCAGACTTCTTTTTGTCACGTCGTAATGTAGAAGAAAATATTCTACTTGACTTAATGAATTGATTGTGATTTGAGACATATGGCCTAAGGACTCATATTCATGCATGAAATCAGCATATGTTTTGTTGAGAAATAGGTTGCGCTGAAGTTTGCGCTCCAAATTGTAAAATCTTTTCAACGCTGTAGACTTTGAATCGTCGAGTTTATCCAAAAATTTCTGTAACGGAATGGGCACTATGAACCGTCCCTGAGCATTTCTACTGTGCGTAGATTTAAAATCTTGTTCACACGCTTTTTTTTCCACTGTTTTGTCTGATAAGCAATCCTTAAATTCTCAAAAACGACTCAAATGTTCCGGAATATCAAGATTTCGTGTTAATTGGCATTTAACCACATTTCCATTTGAAGGAACATTTATATGCCCAGAAGCAATCTATCCAAATTTAGTTTTTCGGGGAGTTGGCTGATCAGGACCAAGTTTAATTTGACCTGCGCATAAAATTTTCAAAAATAAACCAGCTCCAATTAAAAGATCTATATTTCTGGGAAGGTAAAAGTGTAGATCACCCAAACGCACGTTTTGGTGCATTTTTAGAGAAGACATATCTATGAAATTGTTTAAAATTGATTCGCAAATATCAAGGAGTACGAGGCATGAAAGCACTGTTAAAAATGCATGATATTTTAAACTTATTTTGATGTTTTAATGACTTTAGTGACCACAATAATGTTGATATTCACCTTAGTACGTTGAAGACCTAATGTGTCCACCATTTGCTCCGATAGAAAATGCGATTGGCTACTGGAATCGACTAAGGCTCTACAATCCCAAAAAATTGCCATCTTTGTCTAGAGCTTGCAAGATAGTGGACAGTAGTACTTAATTACGAGCCAAAATGGTGCTTGCCAATGTACTTTGAGATGATCTCGCTGTTGGCACAGGTTCCGAGTCTGTTGGAGTGGAATCTAAAGGTGTTCATCATGCAATAACGAATTATGCATTAATCAACATTTTCTGCAATGAGAAAATTTGCAATTTTCAGGAGTATGTTCTGCGTCTAAACAATTTACACAAAAATTGTTTGTTTTGACTTTGTCTAGCTTAGTGGCCACGGACATTTTAAGGAATTTAGAACAATTGAAAATTTTGTGATTTGAATTGCAATTGTTTTGAGAAAGAAATGTTCTTTGAGTTAGCCTTTCCGTTTTTGTAGCAAAACGTATCTGTTAAGAATTTGATGAAATTCTCTAAAGTGGGAATTTCTAAATCGAACTCTTTATTGCTGTACGTTTTCCATTCTTTGCGTGTGATTTTCAGGAGTTTTGGACATGTTAAGAAAATCAATATTTCACCCCAATGTATTGAAAGCAAATCTAATGTGTTTAGAGCTCGTAAATTTTTATCTAATAGGTCTAAAACGTTTTGCAGAGTTTGATGTGGACAATGTCAATATTGAAGAAAGATTTTATGTGTTTGGGAAATTTTTGTAACGATTTTTCAAAAGTTTCCAAGCGACACTATAGTTGTCGTTTGAGACATCGAGTGATTCAATTACGTTTGCTGCATTGCCCTTTAGGAAGCTATGCAAATAATAATATTTTTCAATGTTTGGAAAATGAGTTGCTGTTAATTAACGCTTCAAAAATATCTTTGGATGCTAGCCACTGATTGTATTTCCTCAAAAGGTTAGTAACTCGATTTTTGGCAACCTGACGTTTGACCTCCTAAATGACCCAGCCGACGCAACTGAGTCATTATCTTGAACGTAGTTATTTTTAATTAGATTAGTGCTTGAAAGTAATTGTTTAGCCTTTAAAACCGCTGCAAAATACTAATTTTTAAAGGTTTCCATGATTTGTAACTGTTGCTCAAGGAGTGTTTTATTTTAATCTTCACTTGCATTAATTTCAATTTCATTTTCATTAAGCTTCGAATTCTAGCAATAAAGCTTCCGCACTGTTAGTAACTGGATTTGAATGTACGCCACACTAGATGTGGTTTATTTGCTTGGTCTGCTGCATTAGTATCGTTGAATGTTAAAAATAACCAACCTTGAACGGACTTTATCGTTGATTCGAATATGCGGCTTAAAGGACCAAACTGTTTATGCTTTTTGTAATGGTATTCTAGGTTACGCTGATGCAATAAACAGCAAACTTTCAATTTGTTATTTAATACGTATAAATCGCGAAGGCTCAATAGAGTAAACATACCAGATCATTCTTACACGACTATACTTGTCAATTTCTGAACGTGAAGTGGCTGAGCTATAGTGATGCACTCAAGCACTCGCAGTAATACAAAAATTCGCCACACAAGATTCGAAATACTAATTTAAAATCAAGGCTTATAATTTGCAGCTAATTTTTGGCGGCAACATTAATCTATGTTTTAAAAGTTAACAATTTTATTGGTTAATCTCTAAAAATTGTTTACTAGGTGTATGAAAGTTTTACATGTCACGGGCTTTAAATCGCAAACCATTCTTTATCATTTTTAGAGAAAACTTTGTCAAATTCAACTTATCACATTACTATAAAAAATGTTGCTTTCTACATGGTAAAATTTTTTATCTACCCCAGTCAATAGAATAAATAATAATTACATTTTTGACAAAAATAATAGTAGGGTATTGCCTGTGCTATGTAATTGTGAATAGTATAAACTACCTTATGTTTTATAACGAAAATGAATTGTCATCACACGGTTTATTAACATTTAAATGCAAAAAACTTGCATTTTTTATTCTTTTTAGTCGAGTAGAAAGTAATAAACCAACGTTAACGGTGTAAAAAAAGTTGTAGAAGATAAAAATAGAAATAAAATGAGAGCTAACTCGTTTTGATCGGATAATAATTTTCCAAGAAAAATTGGAAAAAATAAAAATTTGCGTTTTTCTTTAAAAATTCGTAGATCGGTCATTTTTTGAAGTGTAGCGTAAATCTTTCGAGAAATAGAAGGTACTCAATGTGTGCAAAACCCTGAAATTATGGGGCAATTAAAATTAAAATCTTTAATCAAAGTTAAATGCTCGTGTGATGGTCCGATTGTCAGAAATAAAAGAAAGTTTTGAACGTGAAATGGAAAGGAACAAGACGTATATTTTCATTTCTTGATGAAATGACATTTAGCACGCAAAAAATGCATGGAAAGTTGACTGACATTGATCGAGAACAAGCAAACAGTGGAGTGGTAAGGGTACTGCCGCTACGGCCGTTTAAGAGGGACTGCAATTATAAAGGCGCTGCTTGCGGCCGGGTACCCCCACCACTCCATCGCTTTCTTGCACTCGGTCAATTTCAGTCATCTTGGCATGCATTTTTCGCTTGTCAAATACCATTTTATCAAAAAATCAGAACATGAGTTTTATTCCTTTCCATTTCACGTTTAAAAATATTTTTTGTTTGTGACAATCGGACCGCATGAGCATTCAGCCTCGATTGAAAATATTGCAATTATGCATAAACTAATTGCCCAATAATTTTAGGGTTTTGCACACATTAAGTACGTATAATTACGTCCAATTTCTCGTAAAATTTACGCTACATCTCAAAAAATGCCGGTTTATAAAATCGTAAATATTTCACTTTTTTCGGTTTTTCACAGAAAATTATTATTCGATCGAGACAAGTTAGCGCTCGTTTTATTTGTATTTTGTCCTCTACATATTTTTTTTGACACCATTAACGTTGCTTCATTACTTTTGACTAAACTGAAAAAAGAATCAAAAAAGCACGTTTTTTGCATTTAAATGTTAATAAACGATATAATGACAATTCATTTTTGGTATAAAACATGACTATAAGGTACTTTATACTATTTACAATTACATGGCACAGACGGTATCTTACTATTGTTTTTGTCAAAAATGTATCTCTATTTACTACACTAACCAGTTTTCGGGCATAATCGAAGAATAAAAGCTTGTTTTTCCTTTTTGCAGCATTTGTTAAAATAAACAAATTCCGTTGGTCAAATATAATAATAATCAAGCGCTGTTCTAATCGTTGTGTTTCCCTGCTTTTAATAACGCTTTCGCAAATTTAATTTAATAGAATAAAAAGATCCAATTTGTGGGATAAGAAAAGTGGATAAGGGAAACACTTTAAACTATTATTTTTATTTATTCGAATGTAATTATTTACTAAAATAAATTTGAATTGCTTATTACGAGTTTATACTGAAGGTAATTATCTGAAGCAACTAACTTGCAACGTTTGCTTTCAACACCGTGGGGGATAGGTATTATCCAAACTTATGTACTGTAATGTTTCTGAGGATTAACCCATTTCTTGATTATTTTTAATGTTTCCTTATTCTAACGTACTGTTTTTCTTAGACGAAGTTTTGAATTAAGCAAAGTGAAGAATAAAACGCAAATCTCCATACCTCACCTAAGCACAATAAAACGAATTGCAAGATTATGTTAAGCAGACCTAATGGTCTATCTAAGTTAAAGCCTTTCAACGCAAAGCTTCTTACAAAATTAAATTTCATAATTGACGGAAACCACCAGATTTCTTGTTTGCATATATTTGTGTTTTTTTCTTAAAAGCTAATAAATTTATTTTCTTTTATTTAGATATATGCCGCCTGTGACACCTTCCATATGGAAGACTACTCGTTTAGCAGACCGTTTCAGTGCAGTGTGTCCTCAAAGACCTCCCGATATAGGTAATCGCACAGAAGCACTATTGGAATTTCCCAGAGGAGACTTCTCTTTCTCGAAAAGTTACTGCCACTGCTTGCTAATCAAAGCGAAGACTGCTTGTACCTTAATTTATACGTTCCTCGAAGGGGTAAGTTTTAAAAATAACTTTTGAAAACAATTTTTACGCTTTTAAGCGTATAAAATGAAACCGATTTTATATTACAAGTACGGGGATAATCTGTTGCATGTATATATCCACAAGAATAAATTTCATTAGAAATGTTATAGCAAATTAAACTACATGTCGTTCTCTTTCTAATAATAAATTGGGGTCATGGCATCATGGTTACAAGATTATTCTCACTGCAACAAAGAGGGGCGCTTGTTTGGGTAGCTTTGGTGATATAAATGGTTGTCAGCAGGGTTACATTCCATTTAAGTAATGAATAATTTTTTGTTTAAAAGCTTTTAAATTTATATTTATTATGTGGGATGTACATATTTTTATTTACGTGCGCGGAGGTTGTACATTAGTACAAATGAAGTTTAATAAATGTTTTATCTTTAAAATTTTTTGGTTAAACTATTTAGTTAACGTTAAAATTTACATACCATACAAATATTTTTAAAACAATTTTCTTATAATTAAACCATGTCATTATAAAAAAAGTATAAATTTATAAATAAATACAGTGTGGAAACTTTAACTAGAATAATATTCATAATTTCATAATAAGTGATTTTTGTAAAAAAATCCGGAACTCCGTGACGTATTTTTTTTTTGTCTAAATTTCTATACACAGGGTAAGTTTTTAAAACGGGATAGCTTGAATACTCCTATGTTTTTAAAGTATCAATTTTTCGTATAGCATATATATTGTAAAAAAGTTGTAAAATAAAATAGTGAATACGATTTAATAATAATATACAGGGCGTGCAATTTAAATTTTTAAGGTTTGAAGGTTTGAAATGTAAGAAAAGAACCACTCTGTATAAACGATACACCCTGTATATAACAAAAATATTTTTAAAAATGGCGTTGAGATGTATCATTTGCAACGCCGTTGGGATAATTTTGATATCTTTAAAAACATAAAAGTAATGAAATCTTAAAAACTCTGTATATGATTTTTTTAACACTTTGTTTATTTCTTGAATATTTTCAAAGTCCACGTGATAAAAAAATAAACCCAATTTTAAGTTAAATGCGTTTCTATTATCATATTTTTTTCACAATCCTTGATTGCTATTTGCCTTACTGTTAAAGAAATGCGTAAAGTGTTTTTGATGCTTTGGAATCGAGTTGCTTAGTTACTAGTTATCATAGTAGTCATCAATCAGTCACAACTGCTTGTCAATTTGTCAAAATAATTTCTAAAAACCAAAAATTAAGATTCTGATAATGATCGGTTATGGTAACAGAAGACAAAGTCAACTTGAAGTTGCTTACTTATTTCAAAAAACAACATGTGAATTTACCACTCATTAGCCAAGGTTCCATAGAACAAATTGAGACGCAATACAATAATTTGGGCTACGCCACACTTTGCCCAAATAGTGACGACCCGTTGTTGTAGGAGATACTGGAGTAAAAGCTTTATTAACTCGTCAACAAAATTTTGTAACTTCAGTATGGCAACTGGTCAGTGATAAAAGAGATTGATCATACTACTGTCTTAAAAAGTATTGATACAATTGTTTATTCTATTGAAGAAAGAGTAGAAATTGTTATTGAAATTATGATTACGCCATCAGTATCTCAAACAACTGCTCCATAAGTTTGTCTAAACGGGATCGAAATTATAACAATCATTTTTTTGGACTTTTTTTCATAAAATGGAAAATACAATTGACTCAATGATAACCAATATTCGAGTAAACGACAACAATTTTATTGAAAAACAACTAACTTTTCAACAAGATGGTGCACCTCCTCACTATGCTGTTCATGTGCGACCATTTTTGGATGAAAATTTTATGGGGCGTTGAATTGGTAGAAGAGGTCAGTAGAATGGGCACCTAGATCACCTGACTTTATTAATCGAAGTGTAGTGTTAACGTATTGTAGAGAAATGTCAATCCATAACACCAGATGTGTTTAGTAATGTCAGGAGACAATTTGAAAACAAGCTGTATTATTGTGTGTAAGTTAGCCGACGTTAGTCATTTTGAGCAATTTATTAAATAAAACTGATTTTTGTGTTGCCTTGTTCAAACTGATTTTTTTCTTGTAAATTGATTAACTAAAAAAACAATATGGTGGTTATATAGAGAATGAAAGCCGGTTGTGTAAGCTAAAACAGTAAAAAACAATAACAAAGAAAAGAGGTATGGTTTCAATGTATTTGTTAAGGTGATGATAAAAGTAAAAATAATTCTTACAGAACATTTTTAAAGCCTAAAGATTTTTATGTTAATTGAAAACTGTATATGATACAATTTTCGTTAAGTTTCTCATTGAAAATTAATCAAAACCAAAAACAATATATTGGTTATGCAAAGAATGAAAATACCTTTAAATTGATGTGTCACTTAACCTTTCGTCCCATTTAAGGTTCTTAAGTGGGTTTCCGTCACGTGCACAATGCTAAAGTTTACTTTACAAAAATTTGCACCCGTCAAGCCAAAAGATAATGGAAGGGTCAATTTTTGTTAGAACACCTTGTATAATGTCTTTTTCCATTTTTATGACAATTTAGTTTATTCTTCTCTTCTAAACAACATTCTAAATTTTATTACAAATATCAGTACTTCTTGGTGGTTGACATGGATTTTTTAAAATTCATGTATGGATCATAGATTGGAATGCGTTAACCATTCTTAATTTATACCAGCTTGTAGTGAACCTATTAATAATAACATGAAAAAATTTACTTATGATGGTTGTATGGGGAACTACCAAAAAACCCTATCCGAAAAGATGAACTCGAAAATTTGTGTTTTCTGGAGATGAAAACGTTGTTAACTTTTTGCGCGTATTAGGGAGAGAGTTTAAGTTTTGTGTTAGAAACGAAAAAACAAATAATAATTATACTCAACCAATTAATCTTTGCCATTTAAAATTAACAAAAAATTCAATTTTTGCAAACATTAAAATTAACTGTACTCCTCATCCCCACTTGACTATCAACTTAACTTCCGTCTTTTTTGTTTTGCTAAAATCAGTTACTCCAGAATAAAAAAAAATTGCTGTAGATGCTGTGAGATTCGACGAAAAGTATCTTAAAGTTATCCGTAGCGCGCGTGTATTACTAATTAATTAATTACTTAATTAAATTAAAAAGAAAACAAAAAGTTTTTCTTGGAAAATAAAAATCCGATCGAGTCGTGTCTGTACTTATTTTGTTCGTATTTTAATTTTCTACAATGTTTTTTTATTCCATTAACATTGGTTCATTAGTATTTAGTCAGGAACGAAAAAACTAAAAAAAAAGACGTTTTGCACTAATTTGTTAAACACAAATTAATTAATTAATAGCGCGTGTTGCCTTTATGTCTAAATTAATCTACTCATTGTCCTTGATATGATGGCACATGTCTCTTCCTATTAGTATTTTTGTAATTTTAAACTGATTAGGTTTTGAATTGTCTATCAAGGGATCGACCGCATTACATATTTGTCAAGGATCTGAAAAAATGGATTTAAAGCGGGTTTATCTATGAGTGCTACTTTATCAGTCTACTCCCGTTTCATCATCATCAATAATATAATCCAAGGATCACAAGACGACGCGTATTCGCCCAATGAATTTAACATTTGAATAGTTTTGTGAAACTTTGAAGTAAAATCTTATAAGTTGCTAAAATTTTTACTCGCCGATTCACAATTGAGTAAATTTCATTGAACGAATAATTGGTCATATACAATGTCACAATTTTCCACTGTCATAGTAATTGATTTAATCACAGAATATGCGTCTCCAACAACCAATGATTATAAATATGAAAATTTTTAAAGGACTCAACTTATATCATATCTGTGGAAACCTTGAAAAAACCCTCGCAATGAGAAGCGAAACGTCGGCAATCACAGCAGATTGAGTTGTTTGTTCTCCTACCTCCACAAAAAAGATATCCTACAAGTGAAACACGTTAAATCGATTTTTGGCAATTTCACAGAATTGTTGAATTTTTGAGTTTCGTTTTGCTTTTTCACTTGATGGTTTTTAATTGAATCTAAACAACTAATAGGGGTTATTTTGATTTTCAAGCGTGCTGAACCGACATCATCAAATTCATCTTCCATTTCTTAAGTGACATTGAGATTTGGATTTGTCAGGAATGTATGTAACCGTTTGATCGTTTTGTCAATTTCAGAATTTAACGATTCGATTTGATTTAAAGTTGCTGAATCTTGCAGCTTCTTTGCTTTATTTAAAAGAAACAACAAACTCCGCTTGCTTGTACGATAATCACGATCAATCATAATAACAAATAATTCGATCGCTATTAATTCTCCTCAAATATTTGGGATTCGCAATTAGACTTGCAATGTGTTTTATAATTTCATAATTGTAATTACCAAATATAATGGAAGAATTTGAATATTTGATTGCAGTTAGACTTGTACCTAATTACCAAGTCCCTGCTCGGACGCCAAAAAATATGTCATATGTTGTATGAACAAATAACACTTTGAAACAATTTACTTTCTTAAGAAAACATTCACATTATATAAGTTTTCAAACAAAAAGTGACAATAACTTCATGGAAAGAATGACTAATGATTTGATTTGTAAAAAATGATAATTTTGTCGAACACTTAAAATATAAAAATATCTAATTAGATATAATAAAAATAATGGTTTGCATAAAGTGGGCTGCATACGGCATTTTTTATTCGAACAGGATCTGCGCGATACAAGAAGTGTCATAAATTATGCGAGCATAAACACTTTTTTTACGCCTACAAATAATTAAATGAGATAAACTAGCATCAAATACAACTTTTGACGGGGTATATTTGGATGTCTATGGACATTGTCTTACTCCCACCACTTTATTTGAAGAGTTGGAGAAAAAGTGCTCAACTACAGTTGCTTCTTATAGAATTGAAATTCATTTGCATCCACTTTCAGTATAACTTAATCGAACAAATTTTAAGAAAAACTTATTTTTTTTTAATTCAAACTAGCGGACATTCTACAAACTCAAAAATAATTTCCAGCAATTTCTCTTAGCCACTTCATAAGAATATTTTATACCGCATGGTAATAAGTTAAAGAGTTTCCGATATACACCCGCCTACCTTGTTTACAATAGAAGGGTTTAAAAGTATATCAAATTCTTAGATTTTTTAAAATGTTAATATGTTGAATTTAATTTATTTACACATTAAATTCTATTAAAGATATTCTAATATAAATAATCACTACAAACTCATTAAAATCCTGACAGTTTATAAAACATTTAATAAATTTAAATTAAAATAATTAAAATATCATTTGTTTTATTAACAGCCAAAACAGACGATTTTTACCAGTAAAGTTAACAAATTTATAATATTCCATTTGTCTAATATCAAAGAATTTCAAGATTCTCAGGTTCATAACGCGTCGTCTTTGCTGTTAGTAAATATTTGATAAATTCCTTACTTTTTTTTAGTCGGTATTTTGACTAAACAATGTTTTGATTAAAAACTTTCTTCAATATGAAAACCAATTTGATTTTACATTTAAAGTGATGTAGGTAACCGTAGTGACAAATTATACGCAACTGAAAAACTAATCGCTATGTTAATTTGCAACCAGAAGAAATAAGTTCATCTTGTTACATTACTTTAAAAATTAATTATTTGACCCCATAAATTCAGCCATAAAAATATTTTTTTCTGTAACGATATGTAAATGTTATCTATAATGAGTTAAATGTTTATAACTACTAAAACAACAATTAATCAATACAAATAATTCTTATTTAAACATTTGTTTACAAAAAATTTTTTAAACAAACTTCCAAGTACACTTTACCCTATCGCACTTTAAGAGCTTGTTTTGTAGTGTTCGCATGGATTAATTATTATGCAAATTCGGTAATAAATAGTTTTTAAAATTTAAAACAACATATTAAAGAATACAAATAATATTTTTTAAATCGAAAATACTTGGTTTTAAAATTATGGCTACGCGCATCGTTTGTTCGAGGGTGAATTTGATCGTGTTGGCATAGATTTAAGAATGTCGCGCGTTGACTTAATTTTGAAAACAAATTTTTTGATTTAAAAATTATTAGCATTTTTATTCTTTGATATGTTATAAAAACTATTTATGACTGAATTTGGGTAAAAATTGATCCACGGCAACACGTTTAAATACAGCCTCGAATATTCTTCAAGTACGTCGCGCGTAGCCATAACTTTGAAATCAAGTATTTTACTTTTAAATAATATTAGCATTTATATTCTTTGATATGTTGTTTATAATTATAAAAACTATTTTTGCTGAATTTGCCTAAAAATTAATCCTAATATTCTTCAAGTACGTCGCGAGTAGCCATAACTTTAAAATCAAATACTTTACATTTAAATAATATTAGCATTTATATTCTTTGATATGTTGTTTATAATTATAAAAACTATTTTTTGCTGAATTTGCCTAAAAATTAATCCAGGCCAACACGTTCAAATTCACCTTCGAACGCCCACTACGTTTGTATTTAATGTAGCCATCAATTTGAGATCAAATATTTTAGTTTTACAACATATGAGCATTTTTATTCTTTAATATCTTGTTTATAATTATAAAAATTATTTATTACTGAATTTGCATAAAAATTGATCCACGCCAACACGTACAAATTTACAGTCGAATATACTTTAAGTACGTCGCGCGTAGCCATAACTTTGAAATCAAATATTTTCCATTTAAATAATATTAGCATTTTTATTCTTTGATATATGGTTTATAATTATAAAAACTATTTTTTGCTAAATTTACCAAAAAATTGATCGACGCCAACACTTTCAAATTTACCTTCGAACGTCCACTTAAATACAGCCTCGAATATTCTTCAAGTAACTTTGAAATCAAGTATTTTACATTTAAATAATATTAGCATTTATATTCTTTGATATGTTGTTTATAATTATAAAAACTATTTTTTGCTGAATTTGCCTAAAAATTAATCCAGGCCAACACGTTCAAATTCACCCTCGAACGCCCACGTACGTTTGTATTTAATGTAGCCATCACTTTGAGATCAAATATTTTTGTTTCAAAACATATTAGCATCTTTATTCTTTTAATATTTTGTTTATAATTATAAAATTATTTATTACTGAATTTGCCTAAAAATTGATCCACGCCAACACGTTCAAATTTACCTTCGAACATCCACTACGTTTGTACTTAATGTAGCGCGTAGCCATCACTTTGAAATCAAATATTTTTGTTTTACGACATATTAACATTTTTATTCTTTGATATGTTGTTTATAATTATAAAAATTAATTATTCCTGAATTTTCTAAAAATTGATCCATGCTAACACGTTCAAATTCACCTTCGAATGTCCACTACGTTTGTACTTAATGTAGCGCGTAGCAATTACTTTGAGATCTAATACTCGTTTTAAAAAATGTTGTTTATAATTATACGAACTATTTATTACTAAATTTGCGTAATAATTAATCTACGCGATCACTATAAAAAAATCACTTAAACTTCGAAAGCGGTAAGTGTACTTTGCAAATTTGTTTAAACAATTTTTTGATAAACAAATTGCAAAATAATAATTATTTGTGTTGATTAATTGGTATTTTAGTAGTTACAAACATTTAAGTCAATATAGATAATATTTACATACCGTTATAGAAAAATTCATTTTTATGGCTGGATTTATGGCTAACTTTACATGAGTATTATTTGTATGTATATTGAAGAGATTTTCCTTCTGTAACAACTTTTAAAATAAATTTTCCAGGACCTTACTTCAGGCTAACTGTAAAGTGGTTTGTTTCTTTTTTTACATTTACCTTCCTTTAAGGGATCTAGTTAGCCTTCAGTGCGGTCCTGGAAAATATATTTTAAAAATATTATTTGTATGGTATTCGATGAACTCCGTTTCATTTTATAGATTAACCAACTTGAGTAATCAAGCAGAATTATACGTTTCTATTTACCTTCGTACCAAAATTGACATTGACAATTTTAATAATAATCATTACTATATGTTATGGTATAACATGAGGTTTCAACATTCTAGGCGTATCAATACTGGTTTGAAAGAAAATTGTAGAAAATCAGTTTTGGAACTCATTGAATAAAAAAAAATCTATAACCGAACACGTGTTTTAATAGCTAAAAATTATCATTATCATCATTACAGCAGCAAACATTTTGTAGCTGATTATGCTAGTAAAACACGTTAATTTTTTTATGTTCTTTTTTAGCCTTGATAAATCTTCCGTTTGAGGGGCAAAACGTCGCTTAGTTTTTTCTTAAGGAATGTTTTTTTTTCCTACACAACCTAGAACACATTTGTGATGCCATTAATTAAGTATATTGAATCATCAATTAGAACTCTTTAATCCTTAAGCACCCAGTCAGTATTCAATAAAATTAATAGTTTACATAAACTTTTGTTAACTTTGTTGAAGTAATTGAAAATAGCTTTAAATTACTGCATAATAGATGTGGATTACCTACATTGTTTAAAGTGTTTTTTAAGGATTGAGAATAATTAAACATGTTATTAGAAAAAAAAAACTACATTTAGCGAAGAGAACACATAATAATTAAAAAGCAAAACAACCCCGCTTTGCGACAAAATATCATCAAATATTAACTAATACCTCAGCTTATGTTTACCTTCAAATTCATATTTAAATAGATAATAAAAAATTTACTTAACGCTGTTGTTGGCAAAAATTTGCACGCTCACACTTTCGCAATTCGTTTTAAACTTGTCGCTGAGATATTTAAATTATATTGTGCTTTGCACAAAAGTACTTGACACAAAAAAAAAACTTCACAATGCATCCATCAACATTTGTTCTCACCATCTACTATCGCACGCTTAAGCTTGTTTTAATTATAATTTCTTTTGGATTATACTGACAAAACCCTTTTGAATGACTATTGCAAACTATTTAACAAAATCGGCGAGTTCGCAATCTGACTAATGATTGATCATCTCGTAATGTATTAATTTTTTGCAATGTACTACTTAAAACATATTCCAACTAAATCCAAACCATTAATGCGTTATTAGTTTGTAGATGGTGTATTCTTAATCCTTGCTTCCAAGTGCATGCTTAACTTAAAGTGTTCATTAAAATATGATTTATTCTTAATTTAAATAGAAAACTGGTTTTGATTTATTTCTCAACCTCTTGAATTTCCGCTGCAATTTCCTTTATTAAATTTTTTGTAAAAATTGAGATAATTTTCAACTCTTTGGATGCAATTCTTCTCGCAATTTAAATTGTTATATAAACCGCAAACTAATCGCTGTCTTATTAGAGTAATTCATAAGAAAAATTGACTTTTGATTTAATTCACGTTCATTCAGCGTTCGTTCAGTTGTAGACAGTCATAGCGTGTATTGATAATTTCTAACGAGAATGAAATCTCATCATCTTGTAGATTGTTATGTTGTATTTGTAATTAGACAAAAATCTATTGCTAATAATACTAAAGTAGATTCAATGTAATTAATTTTAACCTATTGTTAACGACTTTACGTGTTGAGTTACTAGTTTTCCTTCCATTTATTTCGCTACGTGTTAAGTTTTAACATACTCTACATTTTTTACGAAAATATTGCTTGTATCAACTACCAAAATTTTAATATGTTTACTTAATATTATAAAGATGTCGTTCCTCCATAAATCCCATTGGAATGCTACGAACGTACATCTTTTGTGCACATTCAAATTGGGAAAGGTTGCATTGAAAAGATGCATATTTGTCATGTATTATTGTCGGTTAATTATTTTACTTGTTAGATTAATTTTTTATTATTTTATCAATTATTTTAAATTTCTGTGAATGCTGTACACATAAATGTTTGATTTTTGATCAATAAATAGTGGCCCGAAGAAGCACTCACTAATAATTGGGTGCGAAACTAGAGATTGCGTTATTTGGTTTTAAAATATCTCCCCTTTCTCAAAAAAAAGTTCAAGCGTTTGTTGTTCTTTGCACACACTAGTGTTAACTTTCTTTTTGTCATCTTGATAGCTTTGTTTTAGTAATTTTGCTTCGTAGGTCTTTCAATACAATTTTTTTCTTTTCATTTCTCACTGCTTTATACGTCTGAAATATACACTTATTTCATTTGATGACGTTTATGTTCCTCAATGGCTGTAAAATCACAGTCAAATGGTAATCTCGTATGTCCTACTACTCAATATTTATGCTCTATAGAAGTGAATACGTCTTCTATAGTAAATTATTGCCATAAACAAATTAGAAATAAATTGTTGTTTTGGCGCAGCCACAATCTTTTACTTTTCACTAAGCTTATCAGCAATGGGTTGAAATGTTTATATGAAATGCTGGCTATTTTATTGTTACCTCGCTTAGCAATATTTTCTGGCTACATGCACATGTAGGCTTTTTCACTTATACAGTCTTGAATTTCAAAGTTCTAGACCCATGTCTTGCTTAGATACACCGTTATGTTTGCCACTGACATAGCCTGTTGTAGGTCAAAACTGATAACCATTGAATTTCCTCCTTGGGCTCTTCTGTGTCCTGTTTTATTAGATCTTGCACGGCTTGGGCACGTCTTTGGTGTAATTGCAAATCAATTTTAATACTTTACTAGTACTTGTTATATTCATTAAATCCGCATACTTTGCAGCTATCCTTCTAAGGTAATTTAAAACTTGGAGTAGATATAAACTGGTAAAAAGAGAGATCAGAGTCAAGGTATTCTTTTGTTGGGTTTTTACCTACTATAACAACTTGTGTATTTTGGGATTAAATTAATATGGTTTCTGACATTTTTACAGTAGCCTTCCGGTACCTTTGTGTTGTTATTGCCAAGAATTTCTCATGGGTTTGACTTTAGAGTAGAACTATCTAAAAATATAGAGGAGTTAGCTACTCTAAGTCAGTCTCATCAGTAAAACATCACGTGTTGTGCCGATTAAGGCATCATCAGATCTAGATGAATATATTACCTAAAATCAGCACTATTAAAAAAAATAATGAAAACAATTACATATTTTATTTTGGTTAACCAGTTTTTCAATTGTTTTTTTTTTAAAAAGCTTGTATAGCAAGAAACTCCTTTTTACAAATTTCATATTTGTTTATTTTGACACTATATTTAATTAATATATTTCTTGGTCAATCGACTCATTTGGTCTTCTTTGGATAACTTCTTTTCTTTTGCAGTCACCTTCATACTTGAGAACAAGTAAATATTTGGTTTATTATAGTTACCCAGATTCCTTGCCTTCCAACAGCAACGCAAAATTCATTAAATTTTTTGGCTCTATTTTTCTCTTTTTAATTTTTTTTAACATAACTGTGACCTAGATTTCTTTGGATGTTTTTGTGTCTGCATCTAGACAGTCTCCTCTATTTGGGAGTGGGTAGCACTTTAAGAGGTCTGCAGAGTCTTCATTTTCCTGAAGTAATATATGTTTCATTATTATTATAAGGGAACAGGTCCCATCATTTTACAAATTAACCGTATTTGTGTCTATATCTTCCAAATCACTGCTACTTCCGGACAGTTTTTATCAACTTCACTTTTATTTAAATACGTATCTTGGTCACTGTTTTCAAAATCAAACTCAGAAAAGTATATTTTCTGTTTACACCCACGAAAATGTTCTACTGTTATATTCATTACTACTGTGGTTTGTCCCGTTTTCATAAATTTTTAAAGTAATTTTGACAAACCGGATTTTATACAATGGCTCCATTTATGAGTAGTCTTACAATTTTTCTTTTTAACTTTAACTCATTTTTGACAAGACTGTGGCTTATTTTTTTCTGGTCCTAAAATCTTCAATTAACCTCCACACCAACTCAGAATGGATATTAAAGTATTAATCTCCAATTTCTAAGTAGACAATGGTTTATAATCGTTTCAGTACTGACGAGTTATTTATTTTTGCCTGTATATAATTTAGAAAACATCCCAACAACTTGTAACAGTTTTTTTATTCTTATTGATTATTCGTAATTTTCTACGATCAATCTATCTAACTGGGATGGGATATAACTACATGAAAAACGCTTAAGTTTATATCATTACCTAAGTTTGAGAAATCTTCCTCTTCCTCGTACTACTTTATTTTTAACAGTTTGTATCTACAGTTCCTAAAACGTCCATAAGGTGATAAAATTTTATTATAATACTTTAATCAATCGTAGATTTATCTCGAATCTTCTGTCTTAGTGGCTATTTCAGAATTTTGAACAACTCGTAGGTATCTGAACTATATGATAAGAAAAAAATGTATTTCTGCGATTATCTTGTTTGCTTTCACCAGGAACTTTCACCTGGATGGTTTATCTTTCTTTGTCTACTACTTCATATAAGGGAATCGTAATCGGTTTTAATTATTAAAACTACCAGTGACGTTGTATCTCGTTTATTATACACGTTACCTAAAAGTTGAATTTTTGACATGGGGGTGTCCGTGGGCGATGTCTAATGATTTGAATTTAAACTACGAGGGTCAATCAAATATAGACGGGAACTTTTTTTTCATTATTTACTCAATCAAAATAAAAATACGAAAAACATATATCATTTTTCTACATAGGCAATCTCGTTTTTGTAAAAAGTAGAGGAACGTGTCTGCAGCCAATTGTGCACAAACTGCTCTACTCTCGCATCGTCCTCAGAACGCTACCCTCCTAGTGCTTTTTTCAGCAGCCCAAACAAATGATAGTCGCACGGGGATAAGTCTGGACTGTATGGAAAATGTTTTAGTGCTGTCCAGACAATTTCTTTTAATTTGTCGCGTGTTATGGCAGATGTGTGAGGTATGGCGTTGTCATGAAGAAGCAGAACGCTTTGGATTGGTTGATCTCGATAAGCAGCCTTAACGTTGTCCAGAGGTTCACATCGAAGAAATTTCCATAATAAGGTCACAAACAGTCGGAATGTTTTTTGCAGTGATACTAGGCTGTCGTTGATAGCTTTCGTTTTCAAAAGTTTCTCTTCTTTGCAAGCAATTTCTATGCCACTCATAAACGCGGGTTTTAAAAGGGTTAATTCCTCAAACTGAGTATGAAGTCGTCTCAAAATTTCAGCCGGTTTAATACCCTCTTTTGTTAAAAACTTTATTACAACACGTTGCACAATAGACGGGTTTACTCATTGTGTTGGGTAGAGGCTCGGCAAGAACCTCAAGGAGGGGATTGAGTCTAGACACCCCCTCTTTTATCCACTTAAGAGGGCCACTCGTGGAGTGGGGATAACAATTCTATTTCTACTACCAAATTTGTGATACTTTTCAAGATACAAATTTTTTTTGGAAATAGTTTGACTCGACTTATAAAGTTAGTTTAAAAATATAATATTTAATAAAGGTATTGTGGAAGTTATAAGGACAAACAGTGAATAATAGTTAAAAACCAGGCGTTTAAAAATGCGTAATATGATGATTTTTTTATAATGAAATTCGTTTAATACTATATGAAACCCTAGATAATTAAATTTTTTGACTATTTTTGAAAATAAAACTATAATTAGTGTACATCATCTTAGATTTCTATCGTAAAAGTATGAATGTGACAGAAGAGGAGGACGGCCATATTGGATAAATGGCTTTATTGTTCAGCCATTTCAAACGAGAGGGTATTACTTTTGTAGGACGCTTAGATGAAGCGCTATTTAAATTTTTGTTTCGTAACATGCAATATGTAATTTAAATATGAACTTTTATTAACATGCACAACCATAATTATTGTGTATTGTTAATTGCATATTGTAAGATTTGATGTTTCCACAGCTGGAGTCATATTTTTTTAAAAACATTCCGAATATAGCACCTAAGAGTCAGTTACACAATGAATTAATAAAAAGATAAAGCATTGCAAATATTTTCTATAACTTATTAAAATTAAGTTTTGTGCAACCGACCCCAAGTATACGTTATATAATATGCTTTTAGAATTAATTCCACTTTATATTTCATTTTTGTTATACTTAATATATAAATAATTGGAATTGAATTGAATAAATAAAATAAATAAGTCAATGCATATTTCAAAATTTGGTAAACGTGAAAATAAAGAGATTAGGACAAATAAATTATTCTTATTTTGTAAATATGTTTACTTATTAGATTACAAAACTATTAACAAGTTCTAATTACTTTATGATTATTTTTTTGTCTTTGTTTTTCTGAATAGCCTCCATAATGTATGGCGGATCGACACATTTCAAATTTTTCTTTAAATTTCCTCTAATGATTTCTGGTCCAATACATTCTAAATAAAACTTTGTTAAAATGGCAACATTTTCTGTTGCCAGAAAACTTCATCTCGCATAATTTGTTCAATAAATAGCGGTATCCTATCGTTCACGTACACTACAAGATAGCATATCTGTCGCTTAGTAATGTTCAGCTGCCCTTGTATCTGGAAATTAATGAAATAAATTTCTTCTTCAAACTATTATAGTCGTTACCTGATAATAGTAAGAATGACGTTTATTCAATTGTAGCTGCCCATTTTCTACTTTTAGAAACGTCTTGCTCTTTAACAAATTAATTAATTCCAGTAGCGTCGAAAATTTTTTATTTGGTGCATATATACATTTTACTTCTACTAGAGAATCGTCTCCTACTACGAGTCCTAAAATATGCAAGGTTAGATTAATCATTAACAAATTTTGAACGAACCATCCGGAGAACAAGCTAGATAACCATAGTTCTCATCAATCCACAAGCCTGATTCGATTACTGTTTGACCCGTTTCCGCCATAAACAAGTTGCGAGCGACTGCTTCTTTAGCGATTCCATATTCCGTAGCATCAGTAGAGAAAGATGTCGGCTGCAAACAAGCTTTCACTATGGAATGACATGGCGTATGAGGCCTTCGTTTGACAACGCGTCCGAATAATGACGATGTCAGTCGTCTTCGTCTTTCTGTCTCAAAAATTTGATTTCCAAATTGTCCAACTGAGCTCTCTTGTATGATGTTTCGCCTTTCTGTTGTTACCTTATTGTAAATACATATTACACATATTACAACATTAATCATTTTAATGTAAAAGTACCTGCAAGTCATGCACCAATTGCTGTACTTCAATGTTCATAAATTCGACGTCTTCTGCTTCAATTGGTTCTTGAACACTGGGGCCATAATCAGTATTCCTTTGAAAACTTTGACATTTTCTTTGTTGAGGATTATTTTTTACGAATAATCTTTTCCTGCATGGTGCATTACTTTTTCCAATATGTTTCTGGATGAAGGTTTTAAAATACTTTCCGGGACTTTTACCAGTACAACGTCTCCATGGACTTGAATGCCAGTCGAAAGTTTTATTAAATCTCAATCCAGACAAATGGACACGTCTTTCGTAAGATCCCCGTTGCACTAAATTTAATCTTTTTCCAAGATTAAAACGAGAAACAATGTTCATTAACCGTTCCGCGGCATTATTATTTTCATTTTGAATCAATAAATGGGCTTTTCGCAGTAACAGATTAAGGGCACCTACAAAAGCAGAAATTAGTATTAGTAAATCGTTAATTTATTTACATATTATATTACCAAATATGTGCTCATATAATCGAGTTTCTTTTAGAAGGTCTATCTTATTTTCGGACATATCTCCTGGATTGTTACAAATGTCAGCTGTGCACTCACTATGATTTCCAAAAACGTGGTGAACATCGTTTTTTAAATGATTCCGAAATAATTGGACGTTTTGAACTTCCTTTTAGAGTGCTCGTAAATAGAACACTTGGCTCGTTTGGTTAATAATTTTATTTTTTCTATTGTTAACAATTTTCTAGCTGACAAATTGATGTTAGTGTCTCCTTTAATTTTCCTTAAATTTTTTCCATAATTTTGATGGCGTGATTTGTACATTCAATTTTTCGAACATATTCTCCATATGGCACTTTCTCTTTTATTTTGCAAAAAACGCTGGAATCGCCATCAGCAATAAATTGAATGTAGCGAACTCCATGCATCGTTTCACTTAGTTTAAATCCTTCTACGGCCATATCCGCTTCCATAGCAGGAGCAGATCCTGACCAATTCTTGTAGCACACATGTTCTCTAATTATTTCGCCTTTGTGTTCGCTACGAGAGCACACTGAACAAAATTTGTTCCGAACTGCAATGAATAGTAACTCGCCAGTGAAACGACCTACAATTCCAATCATTCCGCACAAAGAGTTAAAATTCGTTCCATAGGATCTCTTGCTCCATGATCCGTCTACATACACTGTTATCCATGGTGTGCCGTCAGAACATATTTGCCCTTTACTTATGGCATTGTCTTTTTCTTTTAGTCCAGCATTTTCCATGGATTTCCATACAGATGTCCTCCATTCCTGCATAAATAAAACAAACACTAAAACATAACCTTACGAACATCCTTGAACTATATAAGAATATTAAAAATGTAAGTGGGAAAATTCTCCAATTAAACAAGCATTTGACTTATTTTATTGTTAAATAAATTATAATTGTAATAGGGATTTTAAGATAATACTGATAACAGGTAAACTTACTTTTCCCAGACGGTTTTCAATGTCATAAAACATTTTGTCAGGCATCGACGCAATATTCATGCAACTGACCATCTCCTCGAAATGGCTGAAAGTATTCCCACTTGCTAGAGTTCCCCACACAGCACCATAATTGATATCCGAAGTAGTTTTGTTTGGGTTTTCAGTATAATGTTGTATAATTTTTTCACACATAGTGCACTTAAATACTATGCAGCTCACCAAACCCATATTCTTACGTTTCTCTTCAGCAATATATAATTGACCCAATGTACAAATTTTTGAGTGTTCATATTGCAAGGTGATTGCCCAATTCAAAACGTAGCCTAATTCGACAATACGGTTGCCTTGTATCGGTGATTGATTGCATGAAGAATCTTTTTCTACACAATATTCTTGCGACATAATGCTGTAAAAAAAATTAAATTATTACTATTTTGTTTGTAGATATCTGCTTTAACTTACACATCGTATTCATCTGACGATATAATCCCACTTCTATGATTTGCACCGGCACAAGTATTTCGGAAAATGCGAGAATATGTGTTTGTACACCAATTAGGATTAGCTGAATGGTCAACCTCAATACCATCCATTTCTTTAATGAAACTAGAAAATAATATATAGAACAGAAAAATATTTTATTAGTTCTACCTTTCATGCTGTAAAGAAGGTTGTGCAATTGTTGCTTCCGTTAACCCATCGTCACTCTGCATCTCTAGGTCTTCGAAAATGTTAACTGCTTTATAGTTTTGACGAAGTTCCCAGACGCGTCTCATACTCTTGGCCTTCTTATTTTTCTTTGGGCGCCACAATCTACTTCTACCCATTCTGATTCACCTTTTATGTAAATCGAGATGCAAATTTCAATGTATAAACTAAAATATAATTGTTATGCACAAATAAATGGTAATTTGGTATGTACTTACATCTCTACAAAAATCGTGAATATTAGTTTTGAAAACACCAACAATTCGAAAGTTCAAACACAATCACGAAAATATCGTGTTTGACTTTAATAAAAGTCTAAACACTAAATAACAACAAAAATAACAACGAAATAAACACTAAATAACAACAAGAATAACAACGAAATAAACAATGAAGGCAGAAATATATAATAAATCAGACGCACGTTTTACCGTTGTACCACTACGCTATACCACTACGATGTGATCACCTGATCACTAGTAACAATAAATGGTAAGCCGTACCAACTCACACACCCGTAAAACCACTAAAAGTTACCTATAGAGTGTACGTAAATACAAAAATGTGCGTAAATGGTGATATGCACGTGATAAATGGTGATATGCACGTGAACACGAACGTGAACGTTGTTATTGGCTGGGGAAGGGTAGCACCATTGGTAGCACGTCTCCAGCGAGAATGTTACTTCAGACGCATGCATTCGTGCGGTAAACAATTTTCGAATGTAGTTATGACTAAAAAACGATACAGGGCTACTCCACTTCAAAGAGTTGATTATTTTAGATTATATTTTTCTTTGAATAAAATTCCTTTTAATAAAAATTACACGTGACTTTTATCTAGGATATCTACATAACCATAGATACATATAAAAAGGACACTCATTCATTTTGAGTTAAATTTTGAAATTCAAAACTGTTCGGTCAGAATTTCTTCCTAACGCGAAAAGCAATTTGTGTCCCTCTCCCTCCACCGACATAAATCTGCCTAAGGCTATTTCAAAAATATCAACCCAGCAATCTTCATTCTAGTGTCATCTGCTGTGTTTTTTTTCAATTATGTAAAACGTTGATTTCCCTCAGACTAAATATGTTATCCCCACTCTACGAGTGGCCCTCTTAAGTTCACAGTCTCGTGCCGTCACTTACATGACCCTAAGAAAATAATTTTCGTTTATATTTGATTGCTCACGTACTTGGAGACTTACTGCAATTCATCTATTATTTGCCAAAGAGTCACCTGATCATCTTCAAAATTTTTGACAACTACGTAATACTGCAACGTAAACCGAATCTGAATTAGCGTTAGTGTATTATTTTATTTTAAAAATCAAACGCTTTTCTTTCTGTACTACACTTCTTTGTAAAATGTTGATCCTCGTTGTTTCTATTCATGTTTATTGCGGTAGGTATGTGTTAGCACCATGTTCTGTCTAATCGTATACTAAATTAAACCTAAGAATTACACTGCTCTGTTCAGTTGGGCGTATCCCTATTGAAAATTTTTATGAAAATAATCCTGCTAATTAGTGCTCAATTTGTACGTGCTAATTTGTGCCGCAATTTTTATAATTTGTGCTATTTTTATGTAAGAAATATTCAGATAAGTAGCAGACCCAAGTGCACGATGGACGTTCTCATGTTCAAAAATTTATCAAAAGTTATCAGGATAATTTGTGCCATAAGTATTATAATTTGGGCTGGTTTTCCAAAAGAGATATTATAAAATAATAATGGTTACGCCCAAGTGCACGATGGACGTTGGTTCATCTAAAGTTAGCAACATAATTAGTGCTCAATTTGTGCTGATTTGTCCTATAAATATTATAATTTGTGCTGTTTGTGTAAAATATGTTGCAATCTTCCAATGCATCTTTTTCTACAAGTATTTACAATAAAATGCTTTTGTCATTATATGAAGTTGAACTAAGGGTAATTAATTAAATAATATAAAACGACAGATTCCATCACTTAATTTTTTTTACTATAATATTTAATTTTTTCGTAAAATTTAATATTTAACGCATGTAATAATTTTCAATAAATATTGTACATTTTAAAATAAGCTTTTAACACAACAAAGGTATTCATTTCCGTGTTTCAAATCAAATTTTTTTGATATGTAAGAAATCGAATATATTTGTAAATGCATTATCATACTTATAATATGTTTAATAATATAGTTTAAAATGTAAACGTCAAATGACGTTATACAATTACGGATTATTTTATTTAAACATTTTATTGTATTTACACAATAAAATAGTACAATTGAATAGACACGCATAAATTCGTAATGTAACGATTCGTTAACAAACCATTAATTAGTCAATCAGTGAACTTAAGTGTCAATTTTTACCAATCAGAAGGATAGCTACTTAATAACAGATTTAATTAACTTTGAATTAGTTAAGTTATATGGTCAATTAAAATATATATATATATATATATATATATATATATATATATATATATATATATATGTACAACAAAAGAGAAAAAAACAACAATGTACTTAGAGCGCTTTGGAAATGTACTAATTTTTGTTTCCAATTACTTAGGTTTAGGTTTCTTAAGAGTAAGTTAGAGAACAGAGTAAACTCGGTTATTTTAAAGGATTCCACTTCAAAAAAATTTAACTTTTGTGGATTTAAGTTCATATTATGTTAATAAAGACACTTTAATTAATTCATTCCTTCAAATGGAATTTTAGATTAATTCGAAAATAGAAAGTAATAATAAATATTGTATAATTATCAGTTAAAATGTTAATATTAAAGTGCAAATGTCAAAATTGACAATTTTATTTAATTATTTTATGTTAAGGTTACATTCCAGAAATATGGTTGTTTAATAACACCTTTTGGTACACCAACGCATGAGAATTCTAAATTATGAAATTTGTATTTATTGTAGTGTGAAACGGGATCACAATCTGTTCGGTTATGAGAAATTAATTGGATAATGGACTAATTTTAAAATGTAAAAAATACAGTAATTATTTCGTCTGCCCATATATTATAAATGTTATTCAAAACAATAACATTTTTGTTTACTATTTTATTACAAATATTATTATTTAATTAAAAAATTTTAATTTAAATAACTTTTAATTAGACCAAAAGAATAGAACTTTAAACTGCAGCATCTATTTGTAACAAAGGGGAGAAAAAAATGCACAAAAAAATATACGTAGACACGTGTTTCAATAGCTAAGCTATTATAATCAGCGAACCGATACTAAAAATAAAAACAATAAGAGGCTTATATACCGAGTGGCCTGCCTTTTCATTTCTCGTAGAAAAACCGAGGCGAATGTGGTGGTCTATCTAATATACTATCTGCATGTCACGCATTGTTACATCTCATTGATTCTTATATAAGCTTGAATAATTTCGAAAATCCTAATGGACCCTGATCATCATAGTTCATAAGCATATGCTTGAAAATGGCCATAGAGTAGGCGACATTGAATTAATTAAGAAGGTAGATAATTTGGATTTAATTATTGTCCAGAAACAAGATATTTTTAACATAGAAAAAAAAAACTATTTGGACTGTTTATCTTGTGAATTTATTTTATTTTTCCATCTGTCAACGTTTCGACAATATTTGTCGTTAGTTAAATTACATATAACACAAACGTCAGGCCGAAAACGGGCATAATAAAACGTATAACACATTACATCACTTTGTGTTAAAGTGCGTGTTATTTATTGTAATCTATTGAAATAGATGTAATGTGTTATACGTTTTATTATGCCCGTTTTCACTATTTTTGACGTTTGTGTTCTTTTATGTAATTTTAACTAGAGCCTTTGAGGAAAACAAGAATTATTGTCGAAACGTTGGCAGATGGAAAAATAAAATAAATTCACAAAAAAAAACAATCCAAATAGCTTGTTTTTTTATTTTTAAAAAAAGGTAGATACTAAAAACAAACATGATTCTTGTAAAAGTTTGGAAATTTTTAAAAACAGAAGTTTGCTCATGAATTATGATGATCACGGTCCATTAGGATTTTCGGAATTATTCAAGCTTATATAAAAATCAATGAGGTCTAACCATACGTGATACGCAGATAGTATATACAGTGCTTTCATTTAACATTAGCTATAGGATTTTACATGTTAATATTTCAATCCCATGTTAACACTTTTTTGGGACATCTGGTATAAAACATTTATGTTAATTATAATTATGGTAAATGTTTATTAGAAAAAATTTATACTCATTTGTAAGTTTTTAAATTAATGAAGAAAGAACAAAAAAAATATCGTTTCGGGGAGGATTCGAACCGACGAATCTAAGGAATTTTTGTAATTTGACTTTGTTTTTATTTTTAGTATTGCTTTGCAAATGATGATAGCTTAGCTATTGAAACACGAGTCCGAGTATAGTTTTTTGTGCAGTTTTTGGAGTTCTCTCTCTCTCATTAATTAGACAACCACCCGGATCTTACAGAAATATACGGAAATCATCTATTCTACTTAGTGTAGCCAGTACTTTTGAAAGTAATACACTTTCTATAAAAATAAAGAGGAGAACACAAAATACTACTTAAATGGAACAAATATACAGGATGGCCTATGAGGTTTTGGCTGGTTTATATCTCGAAAACTATCTGAACTGCAATATAGAAACAATAAATCGATTTTTATGAAGATTTATTTTTATTTGAGTGGCAAAGGAAAATTACTAACATAAAGCAACATTAACACATCGTCTAAGTAAGTTTCTTGAGCATGCTACTTGAATCATTTCTGGTGTAACAGTTTGGCAAGCTGCCTTTATTTTGTTTTTTAAATTATTCATATTAGTATTGTTGAAATGACATTACAGAGATCTTTACAGTAGTGCAAAAGTATATAGGGTGTCCCATTAAAAATTTAAAAAATGATATCACGTGACCCAAAATGTGATCTTTCAACAACGTCATTTCTTACTTACAATGAGCGTAACTATCCACTGTTTATAATTGTCAAACTTCAGTGTCGTAGTTTCGATAGTTTTCAAGTTATGAACTGTGTAAAACCTCATGGGACACACTGTATAAAACATTGTTATCAAAATTTGTTAAATTATAAACACCCCAATTGACTGAATGTAGTTACTCTGTTACAGTTTATTTGTAAACAAATAAAATGAATGTATAGCAGTGCTAGATGACCTTCCGGCAGCTCGTCTTAGTCGGAAGTGGTCGTGGGTGGATTGAAAATCGTTCACAAAGAAGGCCTCCACTGCTCGAAAAATTTATAAAGCGCCACCTAGGATTATGTAAAAGAAATATCTAGAGCCACTAGGTACTCATAGAAACAGTAATAAACCGTACGTCCATAGAAATATTTATATTGTTTTAGGGACTAGAGTTCAATTAACACACAGAAAAACATATACTTAATAGCAATTACGACGAGTACCTGATCGTAACCGATTATTTAAATAAGTTCAAAGCGCACAGTATTAATTGTACTTTGAGTTTACATAGTTATTTAATAAACGTCCAAAAAGGTACGTTGTTAAACGCTCAACATCGATACATATACATATAACGCGACAAAGTTTATAATTGACATGCATACAAAAATTAACTTAGCTCGTGTAACTAGGAATTCTTTAGTGTTCGACAGTTAATCGGTAGAGATAACAGCTCTCGTATATAAATCTAGTATTTGAGTATCCAACAAAAAAAAGGAACAGCCAACATTGACTCCCATGATAACAGTTGCTGGGCGGCACAAAGTATCAGTTAAACGGCTCATCTTGAGTGGTAACCTTGAACCGACGATGGCTTCAAGAGAAGTTGTTAGCCATTTATTTATAGTTTATTCAGTTTTGTTTTTCCAAATATCCTCTTCGATCAGTTATAATTTTTGGAGTATAACCATTCTTAAATATCCATTGACTAATTAAAACGGAGTACGGCAACCGAAAGACCAAAACACCAAAACGAGAAAAAGTGCCAACAATTAATAGAACCCGTAAAAACAAATATTTTATTAAAACAAAAAGAAGTAAAAAAAAGGAAGCTACTTACACCGGAACCGGACTCGAAGATTTATTTCCTAATTAAAATAGGACAATTTTACTTCAATCGCTATTATAAAGCACATGTCTAATTGTTCAACCCTTAGACAGCACTTTCCATGTACACCTTTTCAGAACGGAGATTTGAACGGAAAAAAACGTATAATTTTTGTGAGAAATTAAGATGTACCTTTTACAAATACATGAATACCAAAAATCGGAACCAACAACTCCAACCAGGTATAATCCCTCAAAAAGACTTCTCAACAATCCCGTCACAACTCGTTTTGAATTAAAACTGTCGTTTATTAATTTATTAACATAAAATAAACATGTAAATAAACTCAAATGTTTAAACGAGTTAACGCGTATCTGGTTTTGAACCCGTTTCTTAAAACCAAATAACAAACGTTTTACGATTAAAACTCGTAATAGTCAAAAGAAAAGAAAAGAAAATTATTGAAAAGTTTTTGTGTAACTAATATTCTTGCAGATAATGTTAAGCCAATTGAATTAGTGTTTCATGACTGTCATATCTAGGTTTTACTTGCTGCATCAAAAATAGTACTTTATAATTAAATTGCTTTTATTTGAAGAACATGTGTAAATGTGTAATTGTGTATTTTATAAACATTTCAAGAAAGGAAAAAAAACTATGACAAAAGTCGATTCTTCGATTATTATTGCCGACTAAGCGTTGTCTCGATTTGTCTGCTATAAATTCGCAACAGATTGTACTATTGCATACAAACACCGAGAATCATTCGACAGTTGTTGCGTCCTATTAGGACTCTTCAGAAATGACAGAAGTCGAGTGTAATTATATCAAACTTAACACTGAAATTGAAACTGTCAACCCGCACCTTTTTATTCTTTTTAGAATGATGTTCAAACATGTAAAATATTATTATTATTAGTAGAATATTACTTTAAAATATGGAACGCTTTTGTATTTTTTGATTTAGTATTGATCTAGTATCCACAATTGTATTTAAAATGTAAGGCAAAATTTCTTATGTGTGGAGTTTTAAACATAAAAATAAAATAAGTTTTTTATCCTTAATGGAAAACAGCTTCTTGATTAGCTAGAATTCAAAAAGAAATATTTTATTTGACTACTTAGCAACACTTTACTCGTTAGCAACATAACCATACAAACAAATCTGACATTCAACGAAAACAGTTATTCACAATTTATGTTTCTATAAAAATTAATATTGTTATGATTGAATTGAAAATTTTCAACCTGACTATAATTGTTCAATCGCTGAATACTAATATTTTTCTTTTTGTTGTCAAATCCAAATTTTTTATATCCCAGTTAGCTCATTTTCAACCACTTAGCACATGATACAAAAACCCCATTTTTTCAAATCTTCTATTCTAAAAATCTCTTACATAAATTGTTTAATGTAAATTGAATGAAATCAAAATGTCAAACAAAAAGGTCAACTACTATTAATCAATTATTAAGTTAAGTTTTTGATAAAAATAACCCCAACAACTCCAAATAAAAAACTTATTTGAAAGTAAATATTTTCTTTGTGTCCGTTTAGATGGCCTCTTCTACTTTACAATTTCAGCGCATCCAGACCGTTCAAAAATAAACTCCAATCCAACCACGTCACTTCCTTACTCTTTAAAAAAAAACCAGCCGTTACCTCCTTCCCCCTCCTTGGGGTAAGCCCAATTTAAAAAAAAAAATAACTCGTACTTTATTGCTTTTTGATTTTAATATTTGAAATCGTAAACCGCTCACTTTTACTTTTTATATTCCTCTTTTCATTCATCAATCATTCCCCCATTTCATATTCCATCATTTGAATTTTTATCTCTCAATCAAAAACAGTATTTTCTTTTAAATTATAACTTTTTTATTCCGACTTGTTCATAATTTTGGGTACTAACTAAACTCTAAAAAAATTTTTCTATTTTGATTCGCTTACAGAGCTATAAAAGCACCCAAATGAGTTCTTTTATAGAAATAGAACAATTTTTATACCGAACGGTGGTAAAACTGATAACGTCCAAGCTGTACTCGTCTTATAAAATGCGTCTTCTAAAACTAGTTCTTTAATATACTATATTAAATTTGATTCCTTAATAATCATCAATTTTCTCCATCTCGCATGCCATCTAACGTCAATATTTCTTATCACTTCCGCAACCAACGTTACACACAAATGTTGTTGCATGACCGCAATTAACTTTAACAATGGTAAGTTATTCTTCTTAAAATTAATTAATTACATTATTTTTTAAGGTTTTTTTTTATAGAAGATTAGATTTCTATCTTATTGAATAGTTTCAAACACTTAAGTAAAATTATCTTGCTAGTAAAAATAAGCTTTAGCTAAGACATAATAAATTTAATCATAACATTAACTCCTTTCAAATTGCGTATTTGAAAATATTTAAAATAAACTGTATTTAATTTTTTTTTATTAAGTAATTTTACAACTGTTTTTAACTTGTTATTGCAAACAAAATTTCTATAACTATTTATATATTGTTTAAATAATTATAATAGACTTTAATTTATCTTTATTATCAATTGTTATCATTCACACTGATTTATTCTTATTTCAATGATTCTCACTTATTATCCTATCTTATTTCCTTTTTTTTTCTTGTTTCTAACAAACTTGTTGAGTTCTAATTGGTTTCATTCCTTATCATTAATTAATGCACGTTTCTACTTCTTTCTTTCTCAAACGATACTCATTTTGATACTTGCTTTTAAATATTTTCTTTCCTATTCTTTAAAATCTTCGTCATTTTCTTTTTTCTCGGACTTCATCTATATACTTCATATTTCTTATTTTTATTTCTTATCATATCCTTTACCTTTAAACATCATTTCCTTAGCCTTCATAACTTTCTCTTCATAATTATTTACTACATCCCTTCCTTCTTCTAAAAGAAACTTAATTCCATTGCATTAATTGTAATCTATCTTTAATTTCTTAATCTTCTTTTTCTCTTTGCTGCATCTAAGCTTTGTAACACTTCTTTGATTATCTCAATTCGTTTTCTTACCGTCATTATCGATCATTGTTTTTTCTTTAATCCCTAAACAACTTATTCCTAGTTTTTCATCCACACTTTTTAATAGCTACTTCTTAAACTTTTACCATAATTTTTGTAATTAATTTGTTGTCATTTTACATTTATCATTTTACTTTTTTCCATCCCTTTATATTTTTACAGGAGGTGAATGAGCTTTTATATTCTTTACATTTTTTTTCTAGGGCTGAATTACTTGCATTTTCTTTGTCCTTTTTTAGTTCTTAAGTTTGCATTTAATTCACCTTTTGTTTTTCTAATTTTTCTATGCTTGTTTAATTAATCTTCTTAAACACTCGTCCTATTTTGATACCTATGTGATATTCTCCTTCCTTCCTGGCTTTGGCTCTTTCTTGCTCTTAACGATTTTTACCTCTTCATTGATGTTGCTTTTGACTTGAAATGTCAATTGAGTCACTTATTTTGAATTCCTTTTTTCATGTACTATTATCTGTTTATTCTTGTCTTCCGTTTCCGATTTAGTCTCTTCACGTCGTTTTGCCATTTCAATCTCGTCTTCTTTATCAAAGTCTTTCCAAATCTATTTAAATACTATCCCTTTCTTCATAATATTTTCTTGTAATTTTGGTTTATTTTCTCTTATTCTTTTATTTTCTTTTGTTACTTCCTGTATTTTTGCAGATCTGTGTGTTCTTTATTAATTATTATTGTGCTTGTTTCTAATTCCTTTTAATATTCCGTGATTACTTTGATTTAATTTTCGTCGTTTGATTTTTTCTCATTTTCTGGTTGGGTTTGTCTTTCGATTGGGTAATCGTACATTATGAAACCACCCTATAATTTTATTTGTCTTTTCATCTTAAAGTTTATACGTTGTTTTCCCTATTCTTTGAATTATTGTATAAGAGCCTTCATATGGTAGTAATAACTTAGCTGTAATTTTTTTTGCTCCATCAGCTACTCGTAACCGTTTTATTATTATTGCTTTATTTTCTGTCAAGTATTCTCTAAGTTTTTTGATCTTTGCATTCTGCACTCTTTCATATTTTTCAGCAGCTTTTTTTTAAATTTTTATTAACTTTCCTTTGCAAACTTTCTAAATCTTCTATATGTGCTTCATCTCTCCATAATCTAGATAGTTTTATTCCTTTTAAAATTGTAATTAGTGGTACTTCTGTTACCACATGTGACACTTCATTCAAAAATTTTTCTATAATAGGGACGTATTTACCCATTGTTTGTGCCTTTTATAAGTCATTAGCCTTAACATTTTTGTAACTTGTTTGATGTACCTTTCTGCCGGATTTGAACAAGGATGTCTTATAGAACAGTAGTAATTTTTACGTTTTTGTTTCTCAAATGTTTTGCAAACTTGTCATTCTTGAAGTAGGTGGCGTTGTCAGCAATTACTACGTGTGGTATTCCTATTTCCGTAACAAATTTGTCAATACACTTCAATGCATGTCTTGTATTACACTTTGGACTCGTATATAATTTTTAAAATTTGAAAATACATCCACAATAACTAGAATATTTCTGTTTCCTCTGACACCAGCTAGAAGATTTCCGATATAATTTATAGCTATTATGTGTAGGGGTCTCTCTGATTTTATACTCTTGACGAAATGTTGATTTTTATAATTTATTTCCTTTTCCATAACACATGTGATACAGGTTTCCACAATTTTCTTTATCAGGCTTACATCACCCTTCTTGTAAAATCTTTTCTTAAACATTAATCACACTTTCCTGGTGTATAACTTTATGTGCTAACTGATGTTCTATAACTACAGTTTCTTGACTTCCTATTGTTTTTATAAATAAGCAATTGACAATTTCAAATTTCTTATAGATTCTATTGCTTTCTAATTTTTTTATTATGTTTATTATTTCATTTTCTTGTTGTAATTTCCAACACTTCTCTCTCCAATCTTGTCGAATTTGTTCTGACAACATTTCATTAGCCGCACACAGTATCTTCACCTCATCTTATTTGTTGTTTAGTACATCTGGTAAGTGCAATTGCGTCTACGTTCTCTTTACCAGGTATATGTACAATTTTAAAATCATACTCTTGTAGCAAGAGTGCCCATCGATGAATTCTGCTATTTGTTAATCTTTTATCTTTTATGTTTAATAAAGTTGTATTATCCGTTTCTGTTTTAAAATTCCTTCCAATCAGGTAAAATCTTAACTTCTGTACAGCGTGTACGATGACTAACATTTCTTTTTCTGCTGTTGTGTATCTAGTTTCATAATTTTTTAATGTCTTTGAGATAAAAGCAATAGGTATTCTTCCTTCTAATCCATTTTGCTTTATTAAAACCCAGATGAAATAATGGAGCATTTACAAACAATTCTTGTTTTGTTTTTTTGAATGCTTTATCTTCTTCTTCTTTCTATCTCCACCTTACTTCTTTTTTCAATAATTCGTTAAGTTCAATAATCTTGTATGCACCCAATGTCTTCAAGTCTTTCGGTGGAGGATACTTGTTGATTTCTTTTAACCTATCTTGACTATTCTTTATTTCATTTGGTTCTATTTCATACCTTAAATACGTCACTTTGTTTTTAAGAAATTCACATTTTTCATAAATGATTTTTATGTTATCTATTTTTAAATTCCTAAACATATTTGAAAGATGTTTTTGATGTTTAACTTCATTTTCACTAAATATCAGAATACGAGTATCATCAATATAGCGGACACAATAATTTTCATGTTTTTTTAAAATGTCTAGCATAACCCTAATTAAAGCCGCCGATGCCGTAGAAAATCCAAAAGGTACCACCTTAAACTGATATACTTCGCCTTCAATTTTAAATCCAGTATACTTCCTAGAATTTTCATGTAGAGGAATCAGCCAAAACGAATTTTTTAGATCAATTTTACTAAAAACACGTTTGCCTCTTATTTTACATATTATTCATATTTGTTTGCATGTTATTTATTTTTTCAAATAATTTTGAAATAATTGTTCATGTGAAGTTGCTCTACCTATGTTGCTGCACAAACTCAATTAACTTTAACAATGGTAAGTTATTCTTCTTAAAATAAATTAATTAGATTTTTGTAGGTTTATTTTATAGAAGAATAGATATCTTATTGAAGAATTTCAAACACTTAACTAAAATTATCTTGCTAGTTAAAATAAGCTTTAGCTAAGACATAATAGATTTAATCATAACAATATTTTAGAATTAAATTCCATTTGTACTATCGTTTAATGAAAGATCCATGATACTTTAACTTGAGGAAGATAAATGCTACCAAACGTCATCTGTCGAAGCTTCCTGTTGATTGTTATCAATCAACATGGTAACGTCACTCCTTCGCATCTAATACCCTGTGGAACTGATACAACTCAATGCTGTTCGCTTCCGAAGTTATGGTAAAAACTTGATTCATTTCCGTTTTCGTATTACGTAATGTTACGATAATAAATGATTCATTCTTTTCTGTATACTTAATTGTTAGCGTCCGTAATTCTTCTCCTCGCTTTTCTTTATTTAAACCTCGCTTCGCTCGTGAATTAATCGGTTTTAACTTGCTAGAAAACACTCACTTTTCTTGATTTGTTAAACAATTTATTTTTTTTATTGTTTGATTTTTAAGTGTGAAACATTGCATAAATTATTCGCCTTATTTTACACAAAAAATTAACCTTGATAAAGCTCTCACAAGCTAGGGCAAAACGTCAGCAATTTTATGCGAAACTAAGGCCGTTAGTTCTGTTATTTACCTCCACCTGGAAGAAATATACCTAATATCATTTTAAAATAAGGTTTACTTTTTTAGAATTTGTGGAGAAAACAAATTTCATAACTTTAAGAGTCAATTATAAATTATTTGGTACTATAACACATAAATGGACTAAATTATTACGATTTTGTGTTGCTAGTTTTAGCTAAAAAACAGTTTAGCCATAGTGTGAACAGTTGTATACAAGTTTTCATTATTATATTTAGTTATTTTACATATACATTCATATTTCGTAGAATTATGTAAACGTAACTAACGATTGTATATATGTTTTCAAATATTCTGAAAGTTTTGCTTACTCTGCGATATCTTTAATGTGGATTATTATTTAGAAAGATAAACATGTAAAAATTACACCACGTAACAACAATCTAATCACATCACTGTGAAAGAAATTGCAATGTTTTGAATCATAAAAAATGTAAGAAAATTACTAATACTATAAAATGAAATTTCAAAATTTAGAATGGCCTAGTTTAGAAACTGCAATTTCAGGTCCGTTTTTATTAAACAATAATGTACAATGTCAGCAAAACTTTTAAACTAGTTCTAAAATATAAAATTGCTATGCATTTTTATGATATATTCAGAGATAAGCTTCTTAAAATTTCATAAACCACCCCTTTCAAAACGATAAACAAAATTACAGCAATAAACCAACTACCATAAATTGCATTCGTTATTTTTGACAAAAACAAATCCTCATTCTTTAAATTCAACTGCTTTGTTAGTAAAACTTGATTATCCTCTTTATAAACTTCTTCTAATTACTGTTAGGTTACAATGCTTTGTTTTCTCTTTTTAATTATCTTTCGGGAGTAATAAGAAAACTTTGGCATTCCTTTCTCTTAGTTTTAGTATAATTACTGCAAAATTGAAGTCAATTCAAGATACTTTCTAGTTTTATTTTTACAAACAGATCATTAATCTTTAAAAAAGCCAATAATGTTGTTCTCGAAATGTGATTAATTTTAGTTCAAATCTCAAAGTTTTGGTTCTAAATCAATTAATGTAAATATGGAACTAGCGTTAATTGTAAGTTTAAATACAAATGTAACAGTATGTAGTAACTGAATAATTAACTGTTGTAAAATAGGAGGATTGAATTTTATTTTAAGCAGTTTTAAATTGCAATTTATTATGTAGACAGATTAAACCAGAGAGTTGCGTTAAAATTAATGTCTCGTGTCCAATTTATTTTTAAAATATAAGAAAACAAAAGTAATTGTAACCCAATGCTGATATAATTAATTTAATAAAAACATTGAAAGATTTGTATTAGGAAACATCAGTTAGTCAAACACAAATGAGTTGTTTTGATTATGAAATGTTAATATCAATCCATGAATTATGTTGTTAGAATTTTTGGGTTAATGTGAAAATAATTTTTAATTGCTTTTCCGACTTCTTCAAACCGCTGTAATTTATACAAGTAATCAATCAATGACACAACAGGATTTTTCATTTGTCATAGTTTATTTGACTTTCATTATCCTAAATTCAATGATTTGTGTGATAGATCAAATGCGGTTATTTGTGGACGTTAATAAGGAGTTAATGCCGATTTAACAATTTCAATTATTGTAATGTTAGAAACTCTGCATAAAAATGAATTCAACTTTATTTTTATTCTGGTTTTAGTTGTACCGTACCAGATTAGTGGTTAAAGTTCATTAGGGTTGTAGGTGAATAAGAGTTTTTCTTTCTGTAAGTCTGTTTAGATATTAAACAGAATTACGAAAAATGTCTGTGTTTGATGGTAGTAACCCACATAATGTGTTTCATAGCTTTATTTTTTGTCCATCTACACAGCCTTTGGTTTAATTATTGTCAATTATTATTTCAAGTTTACCAGGTTCACTATCAATCGCAGAATCATCATAGAGCGTAGTTGACATAACAAATACATTATTATTTTATCTTTGTATATATAACAACAATGTACACTCATGAAATTTAAAACTTGGACACCACAATTTCTGTAAACAAAAGTTTGCACATTGTGAAGCGGGCTTAAGGGTATCATTTACAATTCTAACAGCAGGTAGTCTCAGCAGGGGTTATCTTATAGAAGGACTGTAGAATGAATCATTACACTAAGCACGTTTTAGAAAATAGGTAATTTACGTTGCTTACTTAATTTTTTCTTTAAAGAATATATTTGAAGGTATCGCTAATTAAACACCATAGCTCGATTAATTATCGAATCAAAATTTTTGTGTTTACAAAATAAAATTAGAAATAATTTTGATTTAAAAACGTCTACAAGCAATAACTTTTAAATTAAATCAAAAACTAAACATGGTTATTTGGGTTGACTGATTATTACTTATTTTTAAATAAATCTAACCTACTAATTATTGTAAGTTATTAAAAAAATCATTAAACTCTCTATTCATAATATTTAGTCCTTACAAAATGTATATTTTATGACGTTTCATTTTTTTCTGTAGTTAATATAAAAAGTGAAAATAAAAAACTAAGGCAATTCTTATTGTCAACGTATATATTTAGTTTTTTGACAAGAATTTATTACATAATTATAATTAAGATACCAAGTTATAGTTTAAAATTAAATGAAAACTTTTTTTTAAATAAAGGTATTACTATATAAATAAATATAAGAAATCAATAATGGGTGTGACCTCCATTATTATTGATACATTCTTGGAGGCGTCTGCTCATTGACGCTATCAAGGTATCAATATAATTAATATTAATCGTTTCCCATGCGGTATCAATGGCTGCAATTAGTGCATTACGGTTTACTGGTATAAAATTTGGCCCTTGTTGTCTTCGGATAACAGCAAGTATTCGAGCCCAAACATTTTCGATAATGTTAAAATCTGGGCTTTTGCTGGCCAGGGTAACAGCTCCAAGTTATTTTTTCGTATCCAATTGCGCACAACCCGCGAAGTATGAATAGGGGCGTTGTCCTTTAACAACAAAAAATACATTATGAAAATGTTAATTCAACAGATCCCGAACTATTTTTGGAGAAAGTATAGTGAAATAAGAATACTTACTTGTTGGAAAATATAATCTTCGTCTGGATAAAACACTTCGACTGAAGGTTTCATAATAGTTTCCAAAATATCTAAATACGCAGCAGAATCAAGACGTCCATCGATAGCCCAACAAACTCCTGGACCCCGCGCGCTAACCCAACCCCACACATTCACAGAAAAATAACCACTTCGTTTTTAGGACATATGTGATTATTTTCGTAACGAGTTCCTTCCATTCTAAAAACTTTTAGTGGTCCATCGTTGCGGCTATTGAACGTTTTTTGTCGCTAAAAATCACTCGATTCCAAAATTCCAAAGGTTCGTTCACATATCGCCTTGCAAATTCCAGACGACGTCTCATATTTTCGTCACTGAGAACTTTTTCGCAGCAGCATTATACTTCTTTATTCCCATCTCCTTTAATCTTTTTGTGCAGTTATACGGCATCCGGGAAAATGTGTATCTGCTATAGCCCTGGAGTATGTAGCAAATGGTTGTTCTGTTACGTAATGAAACAACTCGAGATCTTGAGCACGTGTAGATACTTTAGGTCTACCACTTCCGATGGCTCTTTCCAAAGTGTGTTCAAGATTCCATTTTACTCGGTAATGCCCTACGGTGCTTTTGGTATATCTAACATACGTGAAATTTCACGCACGCTACGGCCCGCCGCTAATTCCGAAACAATCCGCGCTTTCAAATCAGCACCGAGATGAGGTGGCATTTTCACAACACTTGAAATTTTAAACTAAAATGGAATTTACATTTCTTACTTTATTTATTGGTTCACACTACCCTTTCTCAAACAGTAGGTAATTGTTTATTTATTACATACTTCTAATGACCAATGTAACAACCCTTAGAGCAATATGACTCAAAGGAAGTAAATTAAACAAGCAAGGATATTCTATTGTTATTGAAACTTATTCATAAAGTAAAAGCCATTTCCTTATAATGCTAATGGACAGGATTTTCTTTTAAGTATTAAGATTACAATAGAGGACTTATAAACTTTCGAAAATATCTAATTATAAATATTTACACTGCAATTGCGCTTTTTCCTTAATAATTTCTTAGCAATAACATACACGTTCTTGGTTTTAAGTTGTCATAAATTTGATATGATATAAATTTGTGTTTCTAATATTACATCACAAACTAATCTTTATTCGCCAAAAATTGTTGCTTAAGTTGTAAAGCTTCGTACACACCTGAACAACAAACCGAGCAACAAACATAACAACGAACCGAAAGTCAAACAGAACGACAAACGATCTTTTATGATTTCACAATCCGAACAACAAACGGAACGTTTGTGCTGTTCCCATAATTATTTTCAGTAGTTTTCAGTTCATATATATTTATTATTGAGAAGAGAAAATTGCGGAAAACAAGAAGATAGTGCCAACCAAATTTTTACGCACAAAGAAGAGTAAAAATTATAATTTACTTCGCTTTTTTTTTATTTTGGAAATTTCCCGCCCAAATGATGCTAATAGGGACATCATTTTTTCTTGCATTCTTAAACACTGATTAATTTAAAACATTTTTCTTCTGTCAACTCCATAATATTACCTAAAACACAACAAACCCACAAAAGGGAGGACAAAAAATAAATAATTTAATTCTCCCGCATAAGTTTGTTCGCCGTTTTGTTTAGATTCGTCCAAACCTGCAAACGCATTCGCGCGCATTTTCTTTGATGTCGGAGAAAAAACCGACAATTTGCGGGAACGCCGCAAACCGTTCGTGGAACAATCAGGACTTGTGAATCTGTTCTAAAATTCGTACGTAGCACCGTCCAAATTAATGTTCCGATTGCCGTTCGGTTCGTTGTTCTGTTTGTTCCTATAATTAACGACTTAACATTACGTTAGTAGATTCCATTTACTATTTACACATATTTTCTTGGAACATTCGATAATTAACTATCGGGATATGATGACCCTATACTTCGCAGGTTGTGCTCAACTGGATACAAAAAATAACTTGGAGCTGTTACCCTGGCCAGCAAAAAGCCCAGATTTTAATATTATCGAAAATATTTGGGCTCGAATACTTGCTGTTATCCGAAGACAACAAGGGCCAAATTTTATACCAGTAAACCGTAATGCACTAATTGCAGCCATTGATACCGCATGGGAAACGATTAATATTAATTATATTGATACCTTGATAGCGTCAATGAGCAGACGCCTCCAAGAATGTATCAATAATAATGGAGGTCACACCCATTATTGATTTCTTATATTTATTTATATAGTAATACCTTTATTTAAAAAAAAGTTTTCATTTAATTTTAAACTATAACTTGGTATCTTAATTATAATTATGTAATAAATTCTTGTCAAAAACTAAATATATACGTTGACAATAAGAATTGCCTTAGTTTTTATTTTCACTTTTTATATTAACTACAGAAAAAATGAAACGTCATAAAATATACATTTTGTAAGGACTAAATATTATGAATAGAGAGTTTAATGATTTTTTTTAATAACTTACAATAATTAGTAGGTTAGATTTATTTAAAAATAAGTAATAATCAGTCAACCCAAATAACCATGTTTAGTTTTTGATTTAATTTAAAAGTTATTGCTTGTAGACGTTTTTTAAATCAAAATTATTTCTAATTTTATTTTGTAAACATTTCCTAAACAAAATTTTGATTCGATAATTAATCGAGCTATGGTGTTTAATTAGCGATACCTTCAAATATATTCTTTAAAGAAAAAATTAAGTAAGCAACGTAAATTACCTATTTTCTAAAACGTGCTTAGTGTAATGATTCATTCTACAGTCCTTCTATAAGATAACCCCTGCTGAGACTACCTGCTGTTAGAATTGTAAATGATACCCTTAAGCCCGCTTCACAATGTGCAAACTTTTGTTTACAGAAATTGTGGTGTCCAAGTTTTAAATTTCATGAGTGTACATCTCTCATAAAATGAAGTCATAGAAGTATTGTCAAGTCTAGTTATTTTCATTTCTAATGGCCAAATTGAAGTTTTTCAGCCAAGTTAGTATTGGTGAAGAAGTTATCCATGGTCACATTACGTTTCGAATTCCAAATAGGATTGCACAATCTAGGCACTAAAGATATATTAAAAGTGACTCACTTTATAGACTATTTGGCCGTTGCATAGCATATATTGTAATAGCAATCTTACTTTCATTGCACGTCACGTATGACGTAAAAATTCATACTAATCTGACGCCTACAAATTTTTTTGTATGTATTAACTATTTGACATTTAATAGTATAATAAAAGTTATATATAAATATGTGTAGATATACTATTATCTATTTAGATTCTGAACTCACCCGATGTACAATGAGCTAGTCGGAATTCTACTACAATCACAGTCAGTACAACCTTGAAACGTAGCAAGTTTTTGAGTGTTATTCTTTCCATTCTTTTGTTCTAAGAAAAAGTTCATTTCCGTCAATTTTTAGGTTATATTTATATCACGTTTTAATGAACGCGTTATTTTGCTGTACTTTTGTATACACTGTAAAAATAATTAAATCAAATTTATTCCACGTCCTGGTCAGCCCAGTTTTTCATTTGTTATTTGTCCATTCATTATTTAATTACACAAACTAAAAAAAAAATAATTAATTGTGAAAATAAATTATGGTTTTGGTATCAAAATGGTGCTAAAATTAGTCCATATAGCTGTTGCTATTAGGAATTTAGCGTTGTTAATAAAAATAAAAGTAAGTTTTGATAATGAAAGAAAATTAGTATTGGGTTGCCTAAACAATCAACATTCCTACGTTTTGACAATAAAGTTGAAAGAAAAGTCATTAATAAGCAAATAAAATGCTTTATTCTGAATGAACAGCTTTGAATGATATTAGAACTAAATTAAATAGGAAGGTTACAATAAATAATCATCAAAATGACTAATTTTTATTAATGTTTAAAAAGACCGTGTAATTCAGCTGATTTCCCATAGCAAGCGCTATGCGCAATAATTTTAGCTGCGTTTTGATACTAAAACAATTTTTGACACTCGAAAGGGAAAGCAGAAATTCGAAATAAACCAGTTCACAATGCTAAATCTCTATGACCCGTCTTTAAAAGCACCACTCTGTATGTATAAGGTACGTATAACTCAAATTCGTTTTCAATTTCTTCCAATATTAGTTAGTTTTGTTTGATTAAAATTGCGCGTATAAAATTATTGAAGGCATATAAAAGAAACAATACATAAGACCGACTAAATTAATAAAGAATTTTGGAAGATTTTTATTTTTTTAAATTTACTAATTGTCGAAAAAAGTTTTTAATTAAAATTTAATGCTAGTTTCAATATCTACAACTTTAGTTAAAACTATTTACTTCTTTAACGCAATACTTATTAAATTATATTTAAAAAAAATAGGTACTGATGATTGATTCTGTTACGATTAAATTTTTTTAAAAAAAAATTTTTAAAAAAAAAAAAAAAAAAGATCAACACTGAATTTTACAAATCATTTCCATTTCAGGAAAGTGTTATCCAAACATATCTGTTGCGGTTTGGAGTTTTGTAACCACTTAACTTTTAGGTTGCCCTAGTTTAAAGATTAAACTTCACCAAGATGTTCTCCGTTGTGCTTTATTAAGTTCATTGTATGCAATTATTATTGAACTTTGGAACAACGCTCGTATATACAGATAAATCCAATTTAAACATTATTGTTTGATTATTATTTTAGATATTAGTAAAGGGGTTATATAAATTAATTACATATATTATAAATATGTCGATAAATTTAAACTTTTTTTTCTCTTTTCAAATGATGATTGAAAGTAGTGGGTTTTTTGTCACTACAAAATTAATAAAGCAAACATAATCATAAGTACAAACTAAAAAAACGTAATAAATTTGTCTGAGAGAGATGGGGTCGTAGTACTTTAATTATTGTATATTATATGTTAAGATAGATATTCAAATATTCGTAATTTAATCTAATTAACAAAGTAGTTTTCAAACCATACCAAATTTTGTTTTTTGTCTTCTATAATTTTTACTATAATGTCTTCCAATTATTCAGTAGTTCTTTGTAATTTCTTTATGCAAAAGTTAAAGTACTTCTATTTAATTTTGCATAATACTCTTTGTTTAGACAAAATATTATAGCATAATAATATTTTTTAATTTAAAGACTGTTACCTTATGTAATATATATTTTTTAAATTCGTCTGTTGTCTTTCCGGTGTAAAACTAATCTTAAACTTTATTTTAATGTATCTAGGGTTAAAGTTTGAATCCGAATTTAAACTAATTAATGCTTAAAAATCTTTTATATTATGTCCAAAGGAATTAAAATGTAATGACATCCCTTTAATCACATCAAATCAGGGAGGAGTGCACACCAAATCAGAGGTAAAAATTTGACCGTTTGTTCTGCATTTTATCTCGGTAAGTCTCATTATATAGAAATTTTAAAAGCCCGTTTCTCAGAAGTAAACGACCCGAACGTTATAAGGTCGTAAGTTATGAAAAGTTGTTAGGATAAAAATTCACGTTTATTAAAATTTACTTTTCTAATGGTAATTTCCCTGAATACGTGTTGCGTTCCTTATGTCGCCTCTGTCCACTTTCCCGCAAGTTTAGTAGGACAAGGTCAACTTCTAAATCAAATTGGAAACGTTTGACTTTGAACTGGGCCGTTTGTTTAATAAAGAAGAACCTGCAAAATGGAATTTTTAAAAGTTGTTGAAATGGAATAAGCGGAAATATTTTTAATCATCTGCTTATTGTAAATTGAAAGTCAATTAAAAATGTTATAAATTAAGTTGGATCGTGTCTTGCTAATACGTCTTGCAGGTCAGCATTCGATCCTATATTTGCCTCATGGCAACAATTGTCTACATATGGGCTTTTCTAACAAAATTTTTTTGTTCTTTTCTTTTTGTGATACTTTGATTCTAGATCCTTCGTGTGTACTGGTTCGTTTCTACGCCCATTATTAATCGAATGTGTTTTAAAATCGTTTATGCCAAATCATGTCGTAATTGGGAAGGTTAATACATCGACACTTGTTGTGCACGAGTATCGTTATTCAAAAAACGAGGCTGGTATAAGTTTGTAAAGCGCGTTAGAGAACCGCAATCTCATTGCTTTTATAGAAATGTCCCGGCATGTTAAACTCTTGTCACAAGCTTCTAAAGATTAACTACGTTGGAGTTGTCTCGTCTTAACGCTGGAAGAAACATTTACTTGAAATTCTCCGCAGACTTTAACTCTTTGACAGTGTCTTTTTTAAAGCTTGTGTGTCCGAATTATCTAAAGTACCAATACTAGCACCTTTCATTAACTATAAAACTTGAAACTATTGATGTCGAACGATCCAAAAAACGCATTACTGAATAATACACCTAATGTTATCGTAGTTTAAGTAACTTACCACAATGTAATTATATGTCCTTAATTGTAAAGAACTTTATGTTTTAAGGTATATTTACTATTACTCGACGGAATCTTACGCATTACGCAAGTTAAGGTGGAGCTTACAAAAATATATACTCTTTGTTACATACAAACTCACAGTTGGTTAAAATCGCCATCCAAGAAGGGATAAGAATCCGTCTCGCTCGGTAGCAAATGCTGTCTATGTTTCGTTATTTTTTTTATTTTGTATGTCGCTGATATATCTATATTTGTATTTGTGAATTATAAGGGACAGAGAACACGATATTCTGAATTGCTACTGTTATATTTATGTGTTATTTGTTTAACCAATTAAACAGTGCTTAAACCGATCTGTTACTTTAATTTCCTGTAACAAAGTTTGAGACGGTTTCTTGACGATATTTTTAACCATAGGATCAAAAATAAGTTGTTGTATCAAAAGATTTAGATTTCATTTCATTAAAAAATAAATTAATTGTTGTCTTTTTAAAACACCTAACGACCTTAGAAGAAACGTGTTCATAGAAAACACTAATTTTTCATGTGTTTTTATTAAGTCGACCTAAACTATTAGCTCATTTAGAAAAGGCACCAAATGATTTTGCGCTGATACTTCATATTATCTCTTTGACTATAACATGTCTTTTAAGTATATATTAGAATAGAATTTTCGATATTAAATCGGCCCAAAATTATGTCGAAATAGATATACGAGAAATTTAACAGCAATAAAAATAGTAGCTAATTTATCAAGGTCGTGTTAATTTTAATAATATCATTTTTTTAATAAAAAATATTGAGCACTGTAAACAAATAATCGACCATTGAGCATCAAGTTAAATAGTCGCTTTGTTTTTTTTTTTTCAAGTACATGATTGGTAAAAAATTCAAATTTGAAAGAAAATACAATCAGGTTGATTAAGAATTCCAGGGAGTAAAGTACTAAAGGAAATTATATTTATAAATAAGATTACAAAGTGCACCTTTTTCTTTACAACAATTACATAATTGTTGTAGTGTTGAATTGCTCTTAACTTGATGATGACATCTTAGCGTCGAAACCCGTTGTCAATGTGATTTTAATTGATTATTTATTATTTAATAAATGATAAAAGTGCACTTCGTAACCTTATTTATAAATTAGATTTATATTTTCATCACTTATTTATTATTACAATATAATTAAGAATTATATATAAACTAAGAAAAATGCCAACAGTTAATTGTAACGACATGTGTGCGTTTAACGTGCATAGCGCTATTTAAGCAACAGCTTTAATGCTTGAAACGCACGTGTGTCGATAAAGCCAAGTAAAAACTTGTACAGAAGCATAACACGCAACGAAAGAACACCTGATGCCGCATTTCGCTCTTATTATGAGCTCATCAGAGGTGTATACTTAAGTGCGGTATACAACTGTACAAGACGGCGGTTGGTCTTTTAAACTCTCGTGGAGCAATGAATTATATATACTTAGCCCTCGATCAACTTTCTTGTATGCTGCCTTTCCAATCCATTTCGTCTGTGTTATTCCATTTAAAGATTTAAATTTTAACGTAATCTAACTAAATAATTAAATACAAAATTGATGACATACAATACAACCTTTTTAATTATATTGTACTAGATTACCCCAAGGCCCGTAGGAGCCTCACGAACAAAGTAACACCGTTCCCTCAAGTGCGTTGCCTATTCTACTAATGCAATAGCAAGCCGCGATATACTTAACACTGGCCCAGTACTGGGTATGCTTGTTTCCCTATCCTAGCAACGTGAACAGAGAACTGAGGTGATAAAAAAAATATAAGTTAAGATTCTCTTAGAAATGCCAAGGTTTTGATTTTACTATAGCTATTTTCACAATGTATTGGCATTCGTACATTTTATTGATGCATTTATGTATAATTCGAAACATCAAAAACAGGCGCTAGGGACGCATAGATCAAACTGCACACTTAATACCGGTTACCTCTATTTGATTCTCAATTATGAGCTTTATTAAGCCATTAGCGGCCGGAGCAAGCTAAATCGATGCAAAATTAAAGCATTTGCATAGGATGTCGATAAAACAACATTTTAAATGAAGTGTATAATTATCCTCAATGTGACAGGTATTATAATCGTCGTTAGATCATTAAAGCTAGTACAATGTGAAATGTTAAATTAATTTGGAATAATCAAAATTTTACGTTGCTTGGCAGTTAACTTTTTCCCTCGCTAGCAATAAAATTTATATTACACGAAAACCCGAGTTTTTGTTAATTTGGTTAATTTAAATGTGTGATCATGCACGCGAAGAAAACTTGATGAGATTTAATTTAACTTCTTGTAAGCATGCGTTAGCATCATACCGATCGGAACTTATTTAAACTTTGACGGTGCAAAAAGAATGATAAGTTGTATATTTAAAAGTATATTAAAAAAGAGTTAGTGTTTCAGTCATGTTTTTTTTATAAGACCAGCACATTTATTTACAGCACGTGAAGTATTCATTACAATCTAGATGTTTGCTCTTTGTAGTTTATTGTAGATTACAATGGTGTGCGAATTACGTTGATTTTTACTTCACATATTATGTTGCAAAATCAATAACTTTAATATCATTTGTTTTCTTTTCTTGACTAATTACTATTACCACATCTTTGAGCAAATAAAAGTAACTCATTTAAACCTACACAATAATTTGTTGTTTAAATTCTATAATTATTTCATTCTGAAATACGACAATCACGGATATTGATTGAAGAATTTGATTTAATTACATAAACAGTTTTTATAAATTACATTTCGTAGAACTTGGGTTTGAAAACATAATGTTTTCCTAATTTAGAATACCGACATTCTGGATTAATTTTTAATTACAGAATAGTTAAATTCTAAAACACCGTTCAAGAATATTCTGGCATTCATTACTAAATGAGAATAGGTACGGTCATCTCGTAGCTGTTAACATAACTTTGCGTTTGGAGACAATTAAAAAAATACATTAACGATGCTTAAATGTAGTAATATCTGGTATAAATAATATAATTTAATTTTTAAGTTTTAGTATAACCATTGATTATAAAATTCGTAAAATTACGCAAGCCTTAATATTTTTTCATAACTACATCAACTACCAGCAACGAATGCCCCTTTCACCCTTCGGCCGACAAACTGTTCATTGGTAACGTGCTGCTGCGAACGGTTTAATATTGCAACATTGATTCTGTTACTGCTTCGTATACATGCAACATCGGTCTCTACCTACGAGAATGATTCAAGAATCAAACTCGGCAGTTTTCTAAGAAGTTCGATCGTTTGCAACATAAATAACTTGCACGTGCACAATAAAAAATGTACACTCATGTAATTTAGCTTGCTACGAATTTGTCCTAATGTATCATAATAGTTGGATTTGGAATTGTTTTTAAATTTTGTTTCAAACTTCAATAAAACCATTTTTCGAAAATAGGAGTTAAGGTCAATCGGTTAAATACAGTCATTAAATTATTAAAAATTGTTAAAACATCGCTAATTTTTTAATTTAAAAAAATTTTCCTAAAACCAAATTTACTTGGATTAAACTTAAACTAAATCAAGATAAAATTTTTATTCCGTGTCTCAAGAAGAAAAAAAACCAATTTTAAATTTTTTTAAAAAAAAAAAAAATTAAAAAAAAAAAAAAAAAAAAAAAAAAAAAAAAAAAAAAAAAAAAAAAAAAAAAAAAAAAAAAAAAAAAAAAAACAAATTAAATACTTTTGATAGGTAAGTGAGATACAAACTAAATTTGCTCGGCTTTATAATCTTTACACATTCATATTCAGAAAATAAATCTTCCTCTCACTTAATTATTTTTTCTCTACATATCTCACATTTATAACTTTTCAACTGCTTAAATGCTAGATAACCAGCTCAATAAACTATGCAACAAGATTCTAAAGAACAAACAAAAACACCAAAAACTGCACAATAAACGCACGTGCATAATAAAATATAATAATGTGCACTCAACTCAATTTATTCCAGTGCGTTCTAAATAGTTGGATTTGCGAATTGTTTTTAAATTTTGTTTCAAACTTCAATAAAACAACAATTTAATTTGTAAGAAATAAAATGTATTTGCATCAATACAAATTATGATAAAAAAATCATTTTTATGTATTTATTTCAATATAAATGTGGTTATTATTTACATAAGCAATTTATTCGCTTCGGACCCAGTTGGAAAATATGCATCTGCTAACAAAAAGTTGTTAAGGACTTTTCAATTTCTTTAGAAACCCTTTCGATCGCTACACAGGGTAATCTGCGTAGAGCGTGCATTCAAAGTTTTTTAGCTTTCAGATAAATCAGCAACTTGAAAAAACTTCGCTGGTTTATTTAATTTTTTGGCTTTTGATGGATTTAAAAAAAAATTATATGTTGTAGTATTTTATAAGACAAGTTGAGTTAAATTTTAAATAATTTGGTTTTGAAACATATATTCGTAAATATCTCATAAAGTATTCCATTACACAGTTGTGTAATATATCAATCAAAATGGAATTAATTGCAAGCCAATTTCAAAAATGCATTTAAAAATTAACATTTTGGGTTCAAAAGTTATTTCACTTTCAAAATTTTTTGAAAATATTGCTTATTTTTGTTTCACAACTTATACTAACGTGCAATATATCAATCAAAAGCGTGTGGAAAGCTAATTCCAAAACTATTTTCAAAACTGTTTTACTAGATTGGGTTTAAAAGTTATTGCACTTTAAAAGTGTTTTTGAAGATTTCGACTTTTTTTGTTTATCAACTTGCATTGCCCAGTAACACATCAATAAAAATCTGATTGAGAAACAATTCCAAAAGTGCTTTCAAAAATGAGGTGACATTACGGGTTCAAAAGTTATTGCAATTTTTAAGTTTTTTATCAAGCTTAAGATCGTGTAATGTAATGTAACTGTAGTATTTATGTGTTCTAGTCAAACGTAGAATTTTTGTTCTATGTTCTGGTCTCTGTCATTTCTACTCAGTTCACTTTAGTTTTTCTCTTTTCTAGTCAACTCTAGTCTTCCTCTTTTCTAGTCAACTCTAGTCTTTTTTCTTTTCTTGTCATAATGAGCACCCACTAAAAACCCTGTTACAAAAACACATCAATAGGATTTACCAGCCTAATTTAGGGATACGGAATTCAAAGAAATCAGATGTTTGTTATTATATAATGAAAATAAGGTTGCAAGCGCATTAAGTTGTTTAAAAATGGAGATGCAAAAATAAAAAAAAAAGACTAGAGTTGACTAGAAAAGAAAAAAACTAGAGTTGACTAGAAAAGGAAAAGACTAGAGGTGACTAGAAAAGACTAGAGTTGACTAAAAAAAGACTAGATATATTACACGACTGTGTACATGGAATACTTTTTGAGATATTTACAAATATATGTTTGACCTTTGATCTCAAACATGACCTTACCTAATCAAATTTTAAAATTTTTTTAATTTAATTTAAGTTGTCTTATAAAGTACTACAACATACAGTTATATACATTATATAAACTCAGAATTATATAGCCAATCGACTGATGTAAAAAGAATTATAGGTTTGTATTTAAAATAAGAGAGTTGATAGCAATTTTGGCACACCCTGTATAGCCGAAGATCTAAAACTATTTTAGGTAGAACGAAAATGATCGATTATGGCCGCGTACTAAATTTCAAGTTTCTGATTTATCTGCAAGTTAAAAAGCTTTTAATGCATGCTCAACGCAGATCACCCGTTATACGTACACTAGGTACATGAATGCATAAGCATAATGTTTATCTTATCAATTTGGAATTAAAAGAAACCCTAACGGGTAAATAAAATTATTTGCTTACCTTCTTTCTAGAATTTTACAGGCACTGATTTTAAACTTCATAATTTACGTTTATTGTTTACAATAATTTCGGAGGGTAAAAAAAGTTTTTCACATATTAACTTATTTCCTAAAGTGTCAATATCCACAACCGCAATACAATTTTTTCTACAATTTTTTTTTGTAGACAATTTAAGCGTGTTGAAATAATCTCAGTGAGTTCACATTCATTAGCAAAAGTAACAATTCGACATAATTTTGTTTGTATCTTAATCCTTATATATTAGTTGGAGGTCTGTTGAAACAAAAAGTGAGAGTTAATTATATTTGCCACACTTTGAAGCTAGACAAATAGTGCTTTCTTACAACAGGTTAAATATAAGCACCTAATAAAAATTAATTACTTTTAATTACTTTCAAAACTAAGGTAGTTGTTTTCGAGAATGCAGCCATTATCTTCACCTTACGAAATAAAGAATGTTTTGTACTTATTTCTTTTATAGTTTATAGTGAAGAACAAATGGCAAATAGGTTCCCTTAAAGTAACAATTATGCAGCATAAACAAGTCGATAGGCCTGTAGAGTTTACCAGCTGTTGGCAGCTTATTTGAATGCAAAACCGTGGTACTCGATCAGTTATGTAACTAAAAGTTCTTAAATAGCCATTGCAGCATCCTCTGGAGTTATTCAGATGTAAAACACGGTGAAAATGAGGTCAACACACATGCTAAAGCATACGTCGTAATTAGAAATAATACAACCACGAAAGAAAAGAAAACAACGTGTACTTACGGTGAATGCGGTCGGATATAAATTTAAACACCAATTCAACTTATTATTGAAACACACATCAATAATTTGTGTAAAATTTTAACTTCGAAATGCACGCCAAACACTTATGTACAACAAGGAAGTAGAAAATGTCCGCTCATAATCTTAGAAACTTTTCGTGAATTAATCAATCCACCAATGGAAAAATCGCAACATGCGTCGCAAATTCGACTTTAGTCGTAAAGTGTTACAACACGACACACGTTTCTAAGAAGGCTCGCGACGTACGTTTTACTTTTGTAAATATACCCGTAACAAGACTGATTTTATCATCGTTTAGTTATACCACTTTACTTTTTGATGTAGATCTAAGTATTTTTGCCTAGTACTTTACTGTCTTCACTGTGAAGTTATAAGTTGAGCAACAAAAGCAGACAAGTGTATTTCTTTGTCCTACATGCTATCGTGAAACGCAATAAACCGTTTGGTAAAGAAAACAAAACGTTTACAACACCAAAGCTAAAAAAAAAATAACTACAAACAGAAATTGTGACACTATTAGTATTCGATGTTTAAACCTGTCTCAATCAATGGTATTTTATGAACCAGTCATCAGCAGATTCAAAATCTACTATGCTCTGTGGCAATTTAGAAAAACCTTTTGACATATTTATATTTTTGTAGAGAACAAACTAAATTATTAAATCCAATAGTACATTTCAATTACTACTGAAATTAATAAATAATTGAAAAAAAAACCATTGTCGCATTTAAAATCTTTAGTCCAAAAAGTTATCTCTTAAGACACTGCTAAAAGGATTACAAAGTATTAAGACATTTGTTCGTGTAAAATTTTCATCAACTTTATTAGAGAAACTTTTTAACCATTTTCCAGTAGGCGTAAATTATAACTATGTTACACATCAAAGTAATTTTAAAAGTAATTTTAATCAAGACATTGAAATAAGAAAACTCCTGCAAAAATTTTAACATTCTTAACGCAAACATTTTAAAAATTTGAAGTTGAAAACTTTTAGTCATTAGAAGAAATAACGAGTCGGCATGATTCCATGCGAAACACAAAGAAAAGTATCACTTTATAAATTATGTATTTTTTCTTATAACGCACCAAATGGCATCAAAATGAAGCTGGTTAAAAAGATTACAAAGTGTCTGAAGTTTTAATCTATATCGTGCTGAATGTAAAACACACTCCCCGGAGAAAAATAACTTTTATCGACAGCATAATGCTGTATAAGTTGTTTCATGTCAGTTTTAACATAAAAAAATATGTCACTTAGACAAACACGATCTAACCAAAATCGATCTATTTTTCAGCGTTGTTTTTCACTAAATTGAATTTTACTTGTCTTTATCATTGTAAATATTTCCGGTAAATTAAGTAGCTTAGATATAAATTTTGTACAAATATTATAATCTTTTAATTAGTGTGCTTTAATTTATTTTGTAGGTAAATTATTACACAGTGGATTCATTTTTTTAAAGGAAAACGATAATAAATCAAAATAATTAGTTTAGAACAGAATTTTAACTTTTCTTGTAGAAACTGTTTTTAATATAAATTTATTAAATTAAATCGAAGTAAAATGTTTATTAATTTACATAGTTGATAAGAGTAAAAATTTAATCTGCATTATTCAAATTAAAATGAATCCGTAGAGGCGAGATTGAATTTGAAATAAGCGCTCTAAGTAGTGGCAGCACACAAATAATAAAAATAATCGTTAGTTTTATTAGGCATTGTTGACTATTCAATTTCTTGGCATTGAACAATAGTTGCCTAACAAATAAATTTTTACCACTTCTTATTATTATTATCATCAATATTACATAAATCTAGGAAAGAAATCCGACAAAAAGAAAAGCCGTAAAAAAATATAAAAGTTGTTGGAGTAAAAAGCTGCCGAAAAAACCTACGAAAATAGAAAACCGGCAGACGACGTTCATAAAAGTGTATATTAGGGCAATATTTAAATTTAACGGAATATTGGTGTGAATCTACATTTCTATTAATTAAAGATTATAAATTAATGAAAAATAATAAATAATAAAAGTATAGGTGGTACATAACAAAATCAATTAAAAATTGTCGTAAAATAAGTTCTTTAATTAACTTCTTGATATAAATTGTTATTATGAATATTTATAAGGAAAAAGTGTCAGGTTTCTCGTGTTTTCTTTTTTGTACTTTTGTTTGTTGGATTAATAAACGTATTATTATTATTATTATTACGATATCGCAATTGGTAATGAATTTACAATCGTTTTATTAACAGGTAATTTAACTCTTGGGTTATTTTTATTATTTTATGCAACTTTTTTCTTTCGGCTTTATCTTTTATTTAAAAAAAATAAGATACTAACACTATATATCGAAAGCCATGAAACTGATTTATTTTTTCAAAATTAATATTTAATTTAACAGATTAACACCTTTTATTTTCTGTTATATGCAAAATGAAGTTAACGACAATTCTGAACTAAAAAGTAACATAAATAGGGGTTGCACCGTAGCTCAACAGAAAGAGGTGGTTTGCAAGATGATTTGACTTTGTGAAATAACAAAGTCGTGATAAATGGTTGCAAAATTCAATAACGATCAATAAATTTGTCCAGGCCGAGTGAGCGCCAAACAAGGTAACGACGTTAACTAGCTTGTTACGGATTATTTGTAAACAAACTTAAAAATATAGCACTACTAGACGACTTTGCCGGCAGCTCTTCTTAGTCAGAAGTGGGTTTATTGAGAATCGTTTGAAATGAAGGCTTCTACACTGCACGAAGAATTTATAAGACGCTACCTAAGATTGCGTATAAGAGATATTATAGAGCCACTAGGAACTCGTTGACACAGAAACAAACCGTACGTTGGTAGAAATATATATATATCATTATAGCTACTAGACTTCAATCAACACACATAGAGATACATAGACACACCAATAGATAATATCATTTAGAGTTAATAGCAAAATATAGTTATAAAATAATAATAACTCACGAGAGCGAGTTAAAACAAGAGTGATAACTCGAAGCACAAACGCCCCAAATAGGTTAGCGTATTATAAAATTTTGTCAGCCGTAGCACCGATTATTCCATGGAAGCGATTCACAGAGTTTGCGTGGCAAATACTGTTCTGAATGTACTTGACAACAATTTACGAAAAGTACCGGACCTTGGCCGATTATTTAAATAGTATAAAAGAGCACAAAATTAATTAGATACTGGCAAAGATCTTTCTATTTTACAAATTCTCTATACAGCGCCAAAAAGATACGTTGCTAAATTCACGGCCGCAGTACGTATACATAGAACGCAACAAAATGTATGAGTGACATGCATAAAAGAATTAACTTAGCTTAGTCTTTCGTGTTTGACAGTTAAAAGGCAGATGTGAGAGCTTTCGTATCCAATTCTCGTATTTTATTATCTAATGAAGAAAAGGAAAAATCAAAATGGATTTCGTTGATAACAGTTGCTAGGCTGCTCACGAAGAACCAGATAACAGGCTTATCTTGGGTGGTGTCCTTGACCAGAAAGAGGTTCTAAGGTAGGTTCAAATTCCAACGCTAGTGAAAATACCAGACCCAACTTCGTTATTTTATAATTTTCGGATTATTACCCATGCCAGCATCACCATAATTAATGAGCCATTGATTAATTAATCCCTAGTATAAAACTGAGTACACCTGAAGAGACCAGCAAAAGAAGCCAAAAAAAGGTGGTCTGCAATTGATAGAAACCGTAATAGCCAATTATTTATTAAAACAAAAGAAGTAAAAAGATACTTACATATGAACAGTAAGTGAAGACCTATTCCCTAATTTGTGCGGGATGATGTTGCTTTAAGTTATACTACACAGCACATGTCTTGCTGTTTGAATTTTTAGACGATGTTTTACGTACACCTTTTACGAGTCAGCAAATGGAAATGAAAGTATATTTTTTTTCGGCAAATTAAGAGTAATTTTTGAGGAACTGGCAATCTCAAATAAATAAAACTCCTATAAAATTTTACAACACAAAAATTCGTCTTTAACGCATGTCTGTAAACACAGCTCTCTATACTGTAAGGAAAAATTGGTTAACAAATCAATTTTTAATGCCAAAGTTTTGTTTATATGCGAAATAATACCGTCACAAGCTTCTAGCTTTTGTTCATCGGAAGCCAGTTCAAGAGGGTTCACTTACCTTAAGAAAGTATTATTACTACTAAATAAGCAGGGTTAATTTGTATTTAACATTAGTAAACGGTAATCTAATTGATAACGTGATCGCTAATTTTCATTAAATGACACTAATTACATTAAATGATATCTGTGTACATACATACAAATTAAAACAAATCAGATTAAATGTAATAAAATCTGACATTTGCGCGTCTTGCATTAAAGGATTAAATTTACACTAACAAAATGTCCACTTAATGAATGATACTCGTCGAACGTTAATACAAATAATTCGCATTAAAACAAATAATTAAAGCATAAATATAAAAACACTTCGCGACCGTTTAAAATTGTACAACAAGAATTTTCGAGCCCTTCTTAATTTGAATAATGTTCACATATTTATTGAAATAAAATACATATATACCTGGAGGTCTCGCTTTCGGTGCACCGAGACTGTTGTAGGTACAAGGTTGTTAAAGCAATGGAAACGGAAGTGTATTTTAAAAGACGATGCGATGTAATCGAAGACGAAAAGGTCGAATTTCGTTTGAGCGGTTTTAAAGGTTGGTAATTTCGTCTAAAATAATTTGTAATGGATAATTTTCCAGTTTCATGGGTTGTGTGCTTTCTCGACTAGTCACCCTTCTGTTTCAAGTAAATGTGAAAAATTCATCCATTAAGTAAGTAGGCACTAAAGTGTATAAAATACACCAACCTTGTTATTCCTCGTATTGCTTGTGAAATGACTTTTGTTTGCACCACCAGTCTTCTTCCACCTCAGTTAGTAGAAATACATTTCTTTAACAAATTTTGAGCTGCAATTTTTTCAGAGAATGAGAAACAAGATGTAAGGGACTCGGATGATGATTGGGTTTCAGAAGAATATATTTGTGAGCAGAACAAGAACAAGAAGTGGAAGAATTTAGTAACGGCAAAAGTAAACTTGGCTACCAAAAAAGTTATTGGAAAATTTTCTTTCGTAAACAAAGATAGATAAACAATTTGGGAAAATACATCCAACAAGATGTAAATTTACATAACATGCTTCTTAATAAAGGGATAGTAACACCACAAAGAATGTGTGTACAGTTTGTAACAATAAGTATGGTGGATAAAGTTTTTACAAATAGAAAGAGATGCTAAAAAACAGCAGGAAAGGAAACATTAGATTTATTTGGCTTAATAATAGTTATTTATGTGTTAAAGGTGTAATAAAGCTTTTATTGCCCGAGACGTGATTTTGAGCCGTCAGCCGAGAGCTAAACACACGTTGTCTGCAATAAAATCAAGTTGCGTTCGTGGTACATACATAACTGTATGCACGGATAAAGATTTTCTAAATGAAAATATTTTGTTTCATTATTAGCCCAAATTATTACCCCAAACTTTTAGTCCTTTAACTAAATGGGGATTTGGATTGGACACCATTTTGTACATTACTATCAAACAGATTAAACTATCTCTCTTTTTCACGATGCAAACGGCTCTATATTAACTAAATAAATTAGACGGTGGTCGAAAAACTTTCGAGGTAAACGTGAAGATGGCAGCACTCGTCATTAAAAGCTAGAGAATGTAATGCATCTTTGACAGATACTCAAAAAGATTTCAGTTATTTTGGACGTGCAGTTGTTATTTAAAATACTCATGGAGTTATCTTGATCAATTATCTTCAAAAAAGAGAAACCATTACAGGAATATACTACCCATTATTACTGGCTAAGCTAGAAGAAAAAAATTCGGAAAATCGACAACATTTGCAGAAACAAAAATCCTGTTTTACCAAGACAACGCGCTGTCTCCCACTTTACCGGTTGTCATGGTCGTATTTTCAGCTGCATTGAAATGTTGTTACTCTATTTTTATTTTACTTTAGCTGATGTTTTATCAAGCACTTTATTGATATGTTTGTATCTCTTAGATAAAGTTTTATATCAACAGGTTTATTACCCTTGTTTTTATTGGTACATGTGTTGCATTATCTTTCTCTCCAAAGTTAGATAATGAAACGTATGTTTTCTTATTCTATTGAATTGATTTTCTTTAGGTTTCCTTGATGGCTCTCTTGTCGTTTCTAGTACGTGTAGAATCGGAGTAAGTAATTCTCTATATCGGAAGGCATTAGTTGTCATAAGAGGCCACAAACCAACTGTACCATAAATTAACTGGACTTTCATCTGCCAGTAAAGTGCTAGTAGGTCTTGTGGTATATCCACAATGCACCAAACCCGTGCGGTGCTGCGTGACCTCACGCCCATACTAATTTATTTGGGATTGGTTTCCTAATGGAAAAGTTTGGTTTGGTTGGATTTGCAGCCAAGGATACAATGCTCATGCCGGAATTTTGTTCTCTCGAATTTAATTGCCGCATTTGCCTACTCGGGGGTTTTTAATTTACTTTTGGTAAAGTTTGTAACAATAAAAATTGTGTTGCGGCGAAAAATACTATGGGAATTTTCTGTCCGCCTATGAGAGGGGTGACGTTTTCTTTTTCGCAACTATTTTGTAACTGACTTTCGTATTTACTTTTGCTAACATTTAAGACCTGGTTGTAAACAACGATTCATTGTAGTATGAATAGTCTAATTTATAGGTCATGTGTGGTTGATGGCTATGAAATCCATAATTTATCTATAATTATGAAGTAATGTTGTTTGAGCAGGTATAGTATGCACTCTTTAGGTGTACATACTTTCTAACATTTCTTGAACAGTTTCTTTTTTTTTCCTCGTTTCGTACCTGTAAGTTTGTTGCTGTGTGATTTCAAAAAAGGTTTTAACGTGGCAGCTATAATAGTCTCCTTGTCTCTTCCCCCTTTTGAAGGACCAAAAAGGTTTTCTATTGTATTTGTATTTGTACACCAACAAAATAATTAACAAGCTAACCAGAGTTCTGAAATACTCATACTATATCTTTCGATTCATTTCGCTTTAAACTAAACAATTACAGTGTATCCTGAAATATTTTGAAATGACACTAAACCATTTGAGTTAGTGGAACAACAGTTATTTGTATTCCAGAATAACTCCTACAGTACTTAGGTGTACATTCTTCTGGACAGCATCACTTATTTTTTTTTGTTTAATTAATTATATGGTGAAAAACAGAATAAAACAGTTATTAATACTCTTTAGTTACAGCAATCTTTGGTTTTATTATTACGTAATATAGTATACACCATTTACCGTTACAATCTGCAATTGAAGCGACATAAAAGAAGATGCAGTGTATAGAATTGTTTACGATAGCTATGTTTATTATCAAAAAACTAAACATGCTTAATGTATGCTGTTGATACACCACTTTCTCATTCAACTGCAATGATAACGTATTGCAACAAAATGCTAGTATAATTCTAAGTAACTTAAATAAAATAACTTTGTCTACAGATAAGTAAAAGCAGTTACATAAGTCTCTCCTCCGATAACTATAGCCTAAGTGTTAGCAAATATAAAAATCTGGAATCGCCTGCTCTAAATTCGCAAAAGTTTGTACAATAGCAAATAAACACCGAAAATCACCCGACAGCTGTTTTGTTCTTTTGGGACTCTTCAGGAGTATTGTACAAATGCGTGCTGTGTACGCATTTGTGTAATAGTAAACTTACACTTGGGTTCTCTCTCTCTCTCTCCTGAAGAGTCACAAAAGGACAGAAACAGCTGTCAGATGTTTCTTGGTGTTTTGTTTGCTATTGCTACTTTAATATGATAAAAAGAAGTGCACCAATTGGTGACAGTACCACTTATACCTTTTAGGTAAAGATTGCTTAAAAGTATTTTATTCTCAATACAATCAAATGCTCGGCAAAGATCCCAAAATATACAAATGTTATATTTCCCAGCATTAAAAGACTTTGATATAAATCTATTAAATTAATTAAATATTTTATTGTAGGTTTAATAAATCAAAATCAGTGTTGATTATCAATTATAACGCCAAACTTAGTTAACTACGATTGAAGTTTGTCTAACATTGTACAGCGGAACACTCCTACTACCTAATTTGTTAGGGATAAAAATTAAAGAGATTGTATTAGCAATTTTTTCAACAAAATTTAGTACATTACTGAACTGGGTTTTACCGTAAATATATACATTTATCAAATTTCATTAACGATTAATAATTTTTGGTTAAATTATGAATCACAGTATTCGTATGGTTTTTTTTGATCAAGCGAGAGACACAAAATTAGTGACATAATAATGTATTATAAAGTATATTTTTAACGCTACATAATTTAAAAAAAAGTTAATTAAAAACAAACAATAAATATAAATTTTATTAAAGTGTTTTGTTTTTAAATGGATCACTCTGTATATTCACAAATCTTTGAGATACCAGACATTAGAACGACTGGTGAATAATTTTTAATCTGCTTAAATTTTTTTTTTTTATATAACGGCATATATTTACGATCAAAGTGGACTGTTTTTATAAATAACACTAAGAGCAATTCAACTTACACAAACTATCCTTAGATTTAAAGGGGAATATTGTGGATGGATAATAAGGATCAACAAGGAACTTCGTATTTATTTATTTGTATAGTACATTTTTAATACTGTTTTGTAATGTATGCGTTATGTATGGGGCTCCAGAAAATTAGTATAAACCTGTATAGTGTGGCGACAAAACCGTTGCCAATTGTGGATTGGATCGTCTTGCCAAAGCATTTGCTTCACTCGGCGGTTTTTTGGGTCGCTGAATCCGGTCTCAGATTTTCAAAATTAATCAAAAAATCATTTTCTACGTTTTTGCCGATTTGGATAGAGTTTGAGACGCTTTTTTACACGGAGAAAACCGGAACGTCATAATTTGTTTAAAAGTTTACTAAAAGTGAAAAAAAAAGAAGAGTACAGATATGAAAAAACAACTTATTTTTATTTGAAATTTGGAATAAGGAAAATACATTGATTTATAAAACAAAAAAGATTACTATATTACAGAAAAACGTATTTTGCGCAAAAACAAGCATTCTAAGCGATAAAAACACAATGTATGTGTTACAATACTAAGTATTTTTTACATTTTTCTTCGTCGTCGTCTTTTTTAAGACCTTTTTACTTTTTGGTTGTGAGGAACATGGACCTTGGTCTGCGTCCGGTTCAGGAACATCTATACTAATTTCCGCCTTTCCTTTTCTTAAAGCTGACTCTTTTGATTTACTTATATCTGAAACACGTATCGTTGAGATCATCCGCCGGTATCATTACTGTAACGTAGGGTATGTACTTGGCCCATATGCGTCTAAAACTGCGATTACTCATCTTCAGTTCGTAATCATTGAGTGCAGGAATGTATTTTCGATAAATTGAGGACTTTGTCTCATTCTTTGACAATTTCATAATCCGATAGTTCTTGAATCGAGGGCATTTTTTGATAACTCTAAACAATTGTTTCTCGTACTCTCGATTATTTTTCATGGTATAATTGTTTGGCATTTCTGATTACAACAATCTTCTGAGAGAAATTTGGTTACGATCTCCTCTTCCTTTTTATCGACAACAGATAATTCTAGTATAACGAAACTTTGTTCCATTTTATCTTCTGAATGAGACAAACACAGTTCATCATCATCGCCATTCGAACTAACACCATCGTCGGACCCGTCATTGTCTTCGTTGATTTCAGGACCATATACACTTTAGATGGCACTAAACTGCTCTTCAACGGTCATTTTTCATTAATGCAAAAGACCAATAGAAACGATTATACGAGGATATATTGAAAAATTCTTAGCCTACTATAGAACCAAACAAAATTTTAATGTCAAAATATTTTATTACTCAACATATTCTCTTCTTAATTGGATACATTTATTACAGCGAACCTGCAACATCTCTAGACCTTTCAAAAAAATGTTTCTTCTTGCTCTGCAAACCAGACCTTCACAGCTTCTATTACCTCCTTGTTGGAAGAAAATGTACGACCTTTTAAACTTTTTTTCAGTTGAGGAAAGAGGTGATAGTCGGACGGAGCCAAATCGGGTGAATAAGGGAGTGTTCTAGTAATTCAAACCCTAAATCACGAATTTTTGCATGGCAACATGAGATTTGTGTGCAGGGACGTTGTCCTGCAAAAACAAAACACCTTTGGATAGCTTTCCGCGTCTTTTCTCTTTAATATTTTCCCGTAGAGTGGTCAGTAATGTCGAATAGTAATCTCCAGTTATTGTTCTACCCTTATCCAAAAATCAATCATGATTACTCCATGGCAATCCCAAAAACTGAAGCAAGAACTTTTCAGCAGATTTTTGGACACGAAACTTTTAGGTCTTGGAGAACCAGAGTGTCGCCATTCCATCGATTGTTGCTTTGTTTCTGGATCGTAGAAATGTACCCAAATCTCATCCATAGTAACAATTCGGTTTAAGAAGTCTACATCGTTTTTAAATCGAGCACAGATCGAACGCGATGCTTCTACCCTTGCACGTTTTTGGTCAACATTCAAACATTTGGGGATCCATTTTGCAGCAATTTTTCTCATGTCCAAATTGACGTGAACCATATGATGAACGTGTTCGTATGAAATATTCAGTGCTTCAGATATCCGTTTTAGCCCAATTCAACGGTCTGATAAAATCATGTCATGAACTGCATCGATATTTTCGGGGACTGACACAGAAACTGGCCTTCCCGATCGGTCATCATCTTCAATGGAAAATTTACCTCTTTTGAAGTTTGCATTCCAATTTTTGACGGTCGCATACGAAGGACATTGATCACCAAGGGTATTAAGCATATCTTCGTAAATCTGCTTACTTGTTAACCCTTTTAAATACAGGTACTTCATGATGGCTCGATACTCCAATTTTTCGATTTTCACAATTTCGGTGGATATCTTTTTTTATTTAATTTATTGCGTGACTCTGGTTTATTTTTTTGACGTCAAACTTTACACTGACACTTCTAATAAGTTATTGTTTGTTGCTATGGTAACGCAATATTTTGTTTATGCAAGGAAGTGGTCTAGGCTAACTAGATATCAATACATCCTCGTATAAACGTAATGGCCGGCGTCGTAAGAATTCAGATATTTGCAAAATCACGTCTTCACTGTTACTCGTTTAGAACGAAAGTAGCAACTTACGCGATTAACTATCATAATCATAATATTCCGAGAAATTGACGAAACGATTTGTTTACCTTTCATTGTTTACATTTCACTTTTCTCAAAACTTGGTTTTCGCACGTAATCCACTGTCTCTAAGTGGAAAATTTCAAGCAAACAATGTAAATAAATACTTTATATTGCAAAGAGTGCTAATATTGTTTTTTTATCTTATAAATCGATGTATTTTCCTTATTCCAGATTTTAAAAAAATAACAGTACTCTTCTTTCTCTTCACTTTTAGTAAAATTTTAAACAAATTATGATTTTTTGGATTTCACCACGTGAAAGAGCGTCTCAAACTCTATCCGAATCGATAAGAGAGTGAAAAATAATTTTTTGACAGGTAAGGTCCCTTTTCATAAACCAGGTCACATATAATTTAATTCAAAAATTAATGGAAACCTGTAGACGTGGCGTCTAACGACTAAAATGAAATAAAAATGGATTTTTTTAATTTATCGGTAAAACCATTAAAAGTTTTACTAATATATACTTCATACTCACTTTAAAAAAAACATGGAATGCCGTAACTAGTTGGAAGTTTGCTTTTAACGTTATTCAAAAAATTAAAAATATTAGTTTTAGAACGAGGTAGTACTACCATAGAATAAATACTACGCTACGCTCAGTTGCAACTTTTTTGATGTTCAGAGGTCAAATTTAAGTGACGTCCACCCATAGTTTTGCTTGTTTTTAGTGGTATTTTAAAAAAATTTGAGTAATTTTTGTAACGTCTTGTAAGTTACACAAGTTATACTGCATTATGTCACCGAATACATACTTACTACTTCTAGTATTTTACAAACATCTACAATACTAAATTTTTTACTGAATTTGTGTGAAGTTATACAGTAAAGTTGATAAGTAAACTACCAAACAATGGCTTTTACATACTGAATTTTTGCTCACTTCTAAAGCTTAGGGTATTATTTATTTTGTGGTAATTAAACATATTACGTTCTATTGAAGGTATACATTTTGATAAATTTTTTAACTCAAGAAATTTTTTTAACTTCATAAGGCGCTTCAATATAGAGATTGTTAAGTGCATTTACTATTAATTTAAAAAACTTGTCGTTTTTAAGAACTCTTTGGGGTTGGAGGTTGTGTTAAAAATTTAATCTTTTGATTGAACTGTCCGATGTTTCGCCCCTCAAGTGAGAACTTTTTTAAGGCTGAAAATTTTTATTTCTATAAAATTACAAAAGTACTTTTTAAAGTATGTACAAAAAAAAGATTATAAATAAATACTTCATTTCACAATTTTACAATTATTTGTTACGATTATTTTATTTAAATAATGGTTAGAACTAATACGATATGCAACTTTAAACTTGTAAAAAACATCAAATAGATTTGCAAAAATATTTTTTTTTTATATAAATTTATATAAAGCTTTTTACATAAAAACTCTTAAACTTTAAATTTTTTTTAAAAACTCTCACCTTCGTTCAGTAAAAGTTGATAATCCAAAATAAAAACACATTTAACATCCATATATAAATAGATGAACGTCACATTAATTAAAAATATCATAATATAAAAATATAAAAAATACTTGCATCTATAAATTACGTTACAAAACGAACATAACTAATGATATACATTGAATCTGGTGAATTTAACAGATAAGGTCGTTTTTAATAAGTATTTGCGACAATCAAATTATAGTGTAATTATAAGTTAAAATCTAATTGCATTGAGTATGTTGTTGTAAATGACGCTAATATTATTTGTGTCTGCATTGAAATTCACATTGTTATGGTGGTTCTTTATAGCAAATATTTCTGAAATTACTATTTTTTTTAAATTCTGTTTAACATTTAAAATAATTTGTTCTTTGAAACTAAACGTATGTCAAGTGTGTTGTAACCGGCCTCCCAATCCGGCCTCAAGTTCATAGGAAACTTATAATCGCCCCTAGATAAAATGTGTGTTACGACTATGGGTTCGAGCGTATTACCAAACTCAAAATCGCGCCAGCATAGCTCAGAATCATGAGTACTCCCTTTCTCAAAGCACCTGTAGGTAGGAAAACTCCTTTAATATTACGTCTACTTGAATTCAAGGTAACTCCGTTGAGTGTCCTCTCAGACTTCGGTGATCTCAATCAGTTATCTCACCCATTCAGAACTTACCTGCCTAAACTTAACCTAGACAGTAGTTGGAATGAAATACAATATGTCAAAATAACACAAACACCTATATTAAATAAAACACAAGGACAAGAACAAAAATAAAATAAACATGTTAGCATGCACGATTGGCTCCGTTATATAATTGAACAAATAAGGTCTCTTAAACAACGTGGAACTTATTTGCTCATCTCTTAGGAGGTATTTCAAATATTACTAATATTTTCCATAGGACATTCTCCTTGGAATTTCAACTCTAAATACAGTTTAGTGATTTTATTGAACAACGTCACTGGATTTTGTTTTTTTTTTTTTTTAGTTCACTTTATTATCGCGAATATCGCGGGTATCAAGATTTTGTTCAGACGTCTGGCGTCCAAGCATATTCGTACTGACTTATCCGCTTTCTCGACAATAACAATAGGATTGGAGTAAGGTGAGTCCGATCTCTCAATTATTCCCCACTCCAACATCCGTTGAATTTCTTCTTCAGCGGCAAGTTTTCTCGAAAAAGGTATAGGGTAAGATCTTTGCACAAAAGGCACTGGATCTGTTACTCTTAGTATACATTCAAATTTATTTGTAAGCCCTGGTTGGTCTGAGAATACCTCAGAATGTTTTTGTAGCACTCTTGACAACTTTTCTGCAAAAATTCTTGTGGGTGGACATTTCTAAAATTCTTATCAAACTTAGGCACTTTGATGTCGTTTGATTGGAGAACAATTGTGCTTAAATTTCCCATGGTCGTACTTTCATTTGTGATTCCGCTCCCTTGTTGCGACATTTGGTCCATGCATGAGCTCAAATGCCTTGTTTTCCTTTCAACTGTGTCTAATCGAACTTCATGAGACTCATAAATCTTCTCATTTTCCTGCTGATTTTGCTCTAAATTTTTTCCAATGTTCTCATTTTCGGCTTCCACAATATCAATTTTTTCTTCTAATTCTCGTTTGATTTCATTTAATCGTTCTTGATTTTTATTTCACAACTGTTTATTTTGTTGTCTACACGGTCGATTTCACGTTTTATTTCTTCAGTCATTCTTTCCATGTCTAGTTTACTTTGTTCAGCTCTTGATTTGTTTTCTTCTGACATTAATTTATTTTCTGCTTTGAGTTCTTTGGACATCTGCATTAAAAAATCTATAATGTTTGACTCTTTATTCTTTGAGGATGTGGATACGGGTGTGGATTGAGGAATCGTTCCTAACTCTAAACTTTCCCTACTCATCGTACCCCCTAAACCACTGTCTACTTCAATTAATGATTGATTTTTACCTTCCATTTTTATTTGATAATTAACCCCTTTAATAAAACCTGACCTCAATAACATAGAAAAACAAATATATTAAACGATTCCGTATTTGCATAGTTTCGTAATATCAAATCGGGCCTCACGTTGATGCGCCAATTGTAACCGGCCTCCCAATCCGGCCTCAAGTTCATAGGAAACTTATAATCGCCCCTAGATAAAATGTGTGTTACGACTATGGGTTCGAGCGTATTACCATACTCAAAATCGCGCCAGCATAGCTCAGAATCATGAGTACTCCCTTTCTCAAAGCACCTGTAGGTAGGAAAACTCCTTTAATATTACGTCTACTTGAATTCAAGGTAACTCCGTTGAGTGTCCTCTCAGACTTCGGTGATCTCAATCAGTTATCTCACCCATTCAGAACTTACCTGCCTAAACTTAACTTAGACAGTAGTTGGAATGAAATACAATATGTCAAAATAACACAAACACCTATATTAAATAAAACACAAAGACAAGAACAAAAATAAAATAAACATGTTAGCATGCACGATTGGCTCCGTTATATAATTGAACAAATAAGGTCTCTTAAACAACGTGGAACTTATTTGCTCATCTCTTAGGAGGTATTTCAAATATTACTAATATTTTCCATAGGACATTCTCCTTGGAATTTCAACTCTAAATACAGTTTAGTGATTTTATTGAACAACGTCACTGGATTTTGTTTTTTTTTTTTTTTTAGTTCACTTTATTATCGCGAATAAACTACCAAACACAAAATGGTCACAACAAAACGCTACATATCACAACAAAAACGATGTTACTGATGAGCTAATCGTTTTGTTTTGATTCCGGAACTAGCTTTAATCTAAATAAAATGCATTAACCGCACGGTGGAAACAATGAGTCATATAATTTACAACGCTTAAAATCTACTCTTTAAGCACATCTGTTCTAAATGCATTCGATAACTGTTTGGGAATAATCAAAATTCTAAATACCTTTTTTCTTCCTCTTTATTCGAAGCCAAGAACAACTCGAGGATGCGTTATGACTTTGGGTATTCGATTCCCGATGAACAGCAATATTTTCTTTATTAAAACGTAGCAACCATCCTTTAAGAAAACGCGCTGAATCGGCCAAAACGGTATCGCACAATCTTATATGTTGGTGATGTCAACGCTCGATTCCCGTGATGGCTTACGCTATGTTCAATTTATCTGGATTATCAACTGAATAACTGATAATTTGTATTCCATGAGGAATACAACGTTTTCTATTTTCCGCACAACCGAAAATATAACAGAACTCGAATCGCATTTAATACGCGTACTTCACTTATTTCATCTAAAGCACTTCACCGCGTTGTTCGCAATAAATTACTCCAATAGGGGTGATTTTCTGATGTGTATTTACTTACACCAGAAACACCGAACTTTTTGTATTTTGCCCATCCAAAACGGCTAAGTCATCATGGCCGCGCAATTAGTCGTTCACCATCATCAATCCCCTACCAACTACTACCGCGCATTCCTTTTTGTCATCGCGTTAATTTAAAATTATCCCATTGATTCATTTGAATGAACGGAAATGTTATATTTTGGGCGCGTTTATGATGCAATTTGAATATTTACAGACGGATTATTTATGATCCGTTACAGTGTTTATGATGTGTGGAAAGTTCTGTATCTTCTGTTTTTTGTTACAATTGCTGTTTAATTCTGCATCCTAGTTTTTGTTTTGTTTGTCCAATGTAGCATCCGGAATAAAAATTACAACTAATCTTTAGCCAACATTAAATTTTTTAAGTATGTATGTTAAGATGTTGTTGTGTATGGTGTCTTTGCTGTATAGGACTATATTTTTTTATTGGTTTTCAGTACATTTATTATTTTCTGGCTGAGTGTAGGTATATTGGTAATTTTTCTGTAAGTAATTATTTGTTGTTCGTATTATTAGAGTTAGTAAAATTGTTGGAATTGTAAGTAAAATTGTTGTAGAGTTCAATCAATTGTTTATAAGTTGGACAGGATAATTATTATTTATGAGTATGTTTTTAGAAGTTCTTTGTCACTCAGTCTCAGTAATTTGTTTCTCATGGCAAGCATAACGTTAATTTTTTGGATACCTACACTCACATTAATCGTTTGTACTCAAATGTATTGTCGTGTGTTAATTACAAAAAATTTAATTGGATTACTTGTTTATAAATGTTTGTAAACAATTTTAAAAAATTGACATTATTATTTTTTCGTAAACTTTAATCTTAAGTTGACTACTAACACGTTTTTGAAAACAAGTGAGTCTAATCTACCTTTTTTCAATTTTCAACTTTTTTATATAAAAAAAATTTAAGTGTTTACATCTGTTTACGACTTTTATAATCTTTAAAGCAGTTCTTCAATTATTGTATATTTTATATATTTGTGTAAATACATTTCCAGCCTTGATAAAACCCAAACAATGGTGGGCGAAACGTCGGCTCCACTTGGAAGAACTTTTATAGAGTAGACATATTTAACATCAATAATGTTTTTGGGAATACCTGTGATGATGTCGTCCACGTATTGACCGACTATATATCGTGTCAATCTTCACTGTTTTTTAATCGTTGGATGCACTAATTAATTTTGTTGTACCGGTTGAGTAATTAATTATTGTAACACTATTTACTTATTATTGTCAAAGGAAATTTTATTTCATTTGACCGTTGACGGTTTTGAATTGCATTTCAAACTCTATGCGTGTTGCTTCTTTGATTCTCGAAGTACGAATTCATTCCTTTGCGTTGGGACTTGAATTACCCTTTTTACACTTTCCTTACTTTAGACGGTAGGTCTTTTAAATGTTTTTTTCTCACTTCTACTTCCACATGAAGATTGTCTCATCTCACTCTTTAACCTTGCGGCACTCGTTATGTTTTTCACACTTAGTTATTTTATCACCGAAACTAATCTTGATACACTTTTTTACAAGCGTTCATCGTATTATAGCTACATAAAACTTACTTATTATCTTTGTTTTTTGAATTAAACAGAAATTAATTTTTTATGTACAAATTTAATTCTTTGATTAATATTAATAAATTATGGTTTATAAAATATAGATTGGCATTTTAGTTAACTCTTAACTACAAATTAAATTTAATTTTGTTTCTTATTTAAATGTAAACTCTCAATCCAAATTTATATTTTTTCATTTCTTGTTTAAACATAATTTTATAGTTATTAATTATTATTATACATAATTTAATAAAATTCTTAGATTTTAAGTTATAGTTACAGTATTTTTTGATTGGCCCAAATATTTTCGAATAACGACCTTTATCTATTAAATTTGCCGCATTCATTGTATATCGTTCGTTCTGTTCGTTTTGTAGTGTAATTTATAGATGCATGCATTTTTTATAATATATTATTTTTATTTAATGTGACGTTTATCTATTTATTTATGAATGTTAATTGTGTTTTTATTTTGGACTATACAATAATTTAAGTAAAAATTTGTACTAAATAATTGTAAAATTGTGAAGGGACCTATTTATTTGTAATGCTTTTGTACACGTTTAAAAAATATTCTTGTAATTTCATAGAAATAAAAATTTTCAACCTTGAAAAATCTCCCGCTTGAGATGCGAAACGTCGGTCAGTTTTATTAAAATTAAATTAAAAATTAATTAAATTAATTAAAATTAAATTTGGAGGAAATAACATATCTTATGCATTTACTATATCATTTGTAGTATTCAGTGATATGCCGTTCTTGATGTTTAAACTGGTAATTGTATTTTTGTGCTACCAATCTGTTTAATTATGGTTCAGGCTGTATGTATTGGATTAGATGATAATTTAATTTTATTTTTCAAACATTCTATTTGAAGTAACAATATAAAAGAACAACTAATATGGTATAACTAAATAATTTATTAATAAAATTAATTTGTATTAAAATCACTAAAATAATACTGTAAAAATATATTTAATAACACTCACTACATATTAATTTTTAAAAACCTTTAATAAACTGGTGCAACTGCTTATATTACTGCTTCAAAGGAAACAAATTTACAAAGTAATTTGAAAAATTGTAGGTATAGCAAAAACTCAACATAAAAAGTCAAAACAAAATCCTAAATAAAAAACCTTAATTATCAATTAGTTTACTACGAAATACTTGACGCTCTATTGCTTTTTAGAATCATGTGAAAAAGATAATTGTGTTTAATTGGAAAAAATTGTGTCCATCGAAGTTCATTGTAGCTTGTCACACTGATTTATTTTTAAATATTAATTGTGTAAATCACAAAAACATTACAAATTTTGTGTACCAGAATTCTAAAAATAATAACAAATCAAACTGCATAAAACACATTAAAGTTAACTAAAACTGTCTAAATACGTCTCTAGCTGATTTAAAAAAGATCGTACTTTCGATGATATTAATTCTATAGGGACCACTAAATAGCATTTAACATTTTTCCGGTGCGAGTCGCTACAGCATAAGGTTTTTTCCGTTCAAACTTTATTTTAATTTAATCGACCTTTTGTGATACAAAATGATATTTTTCGTCAATAAAGGGAAAAATAAATTTGTGCTGGTGAAGGAGAAAGCCAAGCTTTGTACTTATATTGAACACATTAGCGCACACATAGAAGAATTTTTTTAAATAAAATGCTTTGAATTCGGATTTCCTCTTACGCATTGGCATTTTATGTCTGAGGAAGTTATTAATACTAAAATTCCGAAATTCTTAAATAAACTATTTAGTTCAATTTTTTCCCGTAATAAAATTATTTGTAGAGAAAATGTGAATTGTATTTATAAATGTAATAAAATTTAAATTGAACATTTTTCTTTTTCAAGCAACACCAAGATAGTTTTATTGTGTGCTCTACAAAACTAAATTTAAGGAAAAACTGCGTTTTAAAGTTTTAAAGTTTTTTATGTTTGTAGAAAGCATTATAGGTCTGGGTATAAAGTTTTACTTTGTAATGTAATTAGGGGTAGAATTTTCACGCTCAAAACGTGAAAAAAGTTTTTGATCTACAAAAGAGATTGTGAGACACATGGTGAAATATTATTTATTCTTAATACTGACTTATTCGCTGATCCAAGTCGCATCTTACGTTAAAATTATCCAAGTATTAACTAATTAGCCAATTATTTGGGTGTTTAGGCTTGATTTAATAATTACTGTTTCAAATTGGCCCATTTTATAGAATAGTCGATTTAACTAAATATGAGTAAGAACAAATTAAAACTGATTTTACAATCTCGTGACGGTTTAAAAAAAAACAAAAAAAATTCAAATGTATGTATTTATTCAATTCTTGGAGGAAAATCGTTTAATTTAAGCGGGTGTCAATTTGAAATATTTAAAATTTTGTCATTATAGCTATGACTGTAAATAATTCATTTTCTTATTTGTAGACAACTCTTTCGCCTTTTTACCAAATGTGGTAACTTTGCATCAATAATCAGATAACAATTTTCTAGATTATTTAACAATTAATGCTCTTAAACATTTCTAAAAATTTGTTTGGTTTATCTTTTTGTGGTAATTTGGACTTTTTGTGTTGGATAAAAACATTAATCATGCTTCAGAAGTAATTCCATTCTTTAAACCTGTGTGGACTATAATGCATTTGAAATAGAAATTTTAGTTTTAACTAACCGTTTTACTTGAAATTTTATTTTTTGACATTATTGAATGAAGAACTATTCCATTTTTAAAAATTCATATTTTGTCTAAATAAATATATTTAAAAATTTTTTTTGTTAAAAAAATTACATGTATAATAAAATAACATGAAATCCTCTTTGTCGATCAGTCTTTGTCTAATAAAATTCTAATGTAGTGCAGTTTTCCATAATGTTGAATGAAACCGACAGAGTTATACAAAACTTAGAACATGTAGTACACAAAAAATTACATCAACTATTTTAACTTAACACGTTGAGTGCCATAAAAAACCAACATGGTCTCTCATTTATTTTGTTACATCTGGCCGCGTGAGACTTTTGTGGTCTCTCATGGTAGGTGCTTATTTTTGGCGTAGCTCCTCGCTGGTCTCACATAGAGCTTTGAACTAGACGGCGGTGAAAAGTAGACGGGTTGACGGTCCTAACACTCTATTTAGCCTGTTCGTCTGAGAGAGATTGATACTAATATTTAACTCATTTATTAAAAATTTTCAAAGTTAAAAAAATTCTAAAAACTTAAAATAATATTTGAATTACTGCATGATAACAAGAAGAAAAATACTTTTTAAGAACTTAAACATAAAGACGAATTTTAAGATACAAAATAACATAGTTGTATGTGTTTAGGGTCTTGGACATTTAGAATGACTTCTTCTCTAAATTTTGTAATAGACATATATTCATTTGCTACTTGCTGGTGCGCGACAAAGGCATTGACTAAACAAGAATCTGTTAGAAATCTATAGCAGGCTTCCTATACCATTTTAGACTTTTCCGTAATGATGTGTTGTAACTTTTCATTTAGCCAGAAAGGTCAAATGTATGACTGTTGTATTCTAGTACGTTTTGTGGTTTTATTATTTCAAAGTTTTTTCTTTGTATTGGAACCATTTCAACATTATATTTGGTGCTCAGCATCAACACATCCCTCTTGTCCTTCCATTTTTCTATTACAACCCCTGTATTGCTCTCTGCTGCAGATGCTTCACCTGTTTTCAGTTTGCGGTTGATCACATTTTTGGGATTCAATTTTCTATTCTTTCTTAGGGTACCAATTAAATGTGTGCTTTTTTGCAACAAAGTGTGAGCCAATGAAACATATGTATATCAATTATCAGTACAAAATGTACGACCTTTGTTTAATAAGCCTTTAGATATGTCTAAAACAACTTTTGTTGGAACGCTGATATTTTCAGACTTTGCTTTTCCGCAAACACGTCAAAATTGTATGTGTAATCTTTTTCTAAGCAAAGTTTAAATAATTTGATACCAAATTTATGACGCTTATTTGAAACATATTGTTTAAATTTAAATCGTCCGCAAAAAGAGACTAAAGTCTCGTTAATACAGAAGTATCCTCCTGGAGTTATTATGTTTTAAAAGGATTTTTATTTTTTCAAAATTGGAGTTATTTTTTGAAGTCTATCATCAGTATCAACTGAATTGTTATTAAAATGCAGAATCTTCAGTAATAACTAAAACCGATTCCTAGATATTATTTGTTTAATATAATTGTCATGAAGAACATTCTTGGACCAGTAGGACTGTACAGTCGGATACTGACATAAACCCATCCACATAATAATACTAATCAGTTTTTTCATTTCTACATGGGTTGTTGGCTGCCAGGATATGAGTCTAGATTTTGGGAACGTATTTTTGGCAATGCATTGTTCAGCGTAACGATTAGTTTCAGTAACCTAATAAAAATTAATTTAGGAATTGAAATTTACCTATTGACAGATACACACCATTATATTCAACGACTCGTAAATTTCTCTAGAAAATCCTACATCTTTTTCGACAAAAGCAAAAGTGTTTAGGTTAGCACTAGTTACTGTGCCCCACGTAATATCATCGCCAGTTCTAGCAGCCTTCTGTTTATTTTTTTCATTTGAATGAGCCCCATCGGAACTACAGTGGTGGTAAAAAGTCCTGCATCACCCCAAGAATTTTGTGATTTTATAAAAAACCTGCACAAATTATTGCAATTAAAGGGAAATTTGTTCGTTAGGTTAATTACAGTTCGTCTAACAATCTAATTAGAAAGTTTGTAAGTACCTTTTAAATAGATTTTGGATTATATGTCATTATAGGGAGACCTAAAATTCTTGGGTTGAGATTTTTTATTACTTCAGAGTTAAAAAGCAATTAAGATAACAATTGTGCGCATTTTTTAGCACCTTTCTTTTGTATAAATGCCAGAAATTATCTGAAATAATGTATTTGAGTTCGATGTAAGTTGTCAGATGAAGTGCAGTTTGCGATTATTTTTCACCACAAGGAAGGGAAATCCTATCGTGAAATTCCTGATATAAAATGAAATGCAACCAATTTTTGGTAGTAAAGATAATTAAAAAGTATAATGATACCGGGAAAATAGAAGACCGGCCTCGTAATGGACGCCCAAGGAAAACTTCGTCGAGGGACGATAGGGCGCTACGTAGGGCAAGTCTGGGTGATCGGCATCTTAATGCAACAGATTTAACCAAATTATGGTTGGAGGCTACTGGAGTAAGTGTGTGCACGTCTACAGTGAGAAAAAGACTACAAAGTTTTGGGCTTAGAGGCTGCCGGGCACAGAGCAAACCACTGCTTTCAGAAAGACAACGACTTTTTCGCCTACGTTGGGCAAAGGAGCATCGTAATTGGATCATAGAACAATGAAATGCAGTAAAGTTCAGTGATGAGTCTACTTTTACCATAAACGGCCACGCGGGAAATTTGTACGTCAGACGGTTTCCATCGAAAGAATTCGCCCCAAACTGCATATTGCCATCAATAAAGCACACAGTGTGTGTCATAATATGGTGATGCGTATCTGCTGCAGGTGTTGGTGGATTACATGTTGTATCGGGGATAATAAATGCTAGAAACAAAAATGCTCAGTACTGAAAAAGACCTGTTTGGAGAAGCGGATTTCATCTTTCAAGATGATAATGCTCCCTGCCATAGGGCTAAAGCTGTGTAATCATTGCTAAAAACTAAAAACATTAAAATACTGGATTGGCCTGCACAATCTCCCGACCTCAATCCTATCGAAAACTTATGGCACAGGATATCAAATATCATTTCCAAACAAAAACCAACCACAAAGGTCGCATTAATCGAATCTCTGGTTGCACCATGGTCTCATTGCATTACCAAAGATGAACTGAAACAATTAGTGATTTCTATGCCGAAAAGGTGTTAATTGGAGATGAATTCGTAACAAAATTTTGTATCACGCTTTCAATCGTATCACTAACACGTGCCGATTTTAACTGAGAACCAGAAGGAATTATATTTTGATTATTTACACTACTACTTGACGTAGACGGTAAATTTGCAAAGTCCTTTTTTTCGGTACTTCTAAAGAAGTTTTAGAATCACTAGATTCACAATTACTACTCTCTTGATAGCCATTTGATAAGTAAGTATCACCAAGTAATAATTCATGTTCATCCTCATCTGATAAAACTTCTTGTAATAACTTTTGAATCCGAGCTTGCTTCGCCTCGTAAGAATAAGCCATTTTGATTAACACTAGGGCAATACAATTGCCAATGACGTCTTGATAGGTACAAATGCCTTGTATTTACACCAAACAAGACTCAACATGAAAAATGAGGTCTCAGCATAAAATAATGGGATAAAAAGGACAAAAACTGCATTTGTTTAACATTTTAATACTGGTATAAGTATTCTATAAAGATTTTTAAAAGTTATCGTAAAAAAAAGATAGCGGCCATTTAGGAGTAAGAATTTTTACCTTATTGTGGCACTCAACGTGTTAAATCTAAATATAGTTGAATGTATGTATGTTTGTAGGATATCATATTGGGACTAGAGGAAAAATTTGTAAAATGTAACAAAGATGGAAATAATTTTCAGAAGTCTCGGAGATTGCGAATTTCAAGAAGGTGTTGATGTTGATGAGGGTTTATATCAACTACTGTTTCTAAAAAGTACTAAAGAGTTTATAGAAAAATGTATATTAAAGAAATATTTTTGGATTTCTTCTTGTGTTAGACACGAAACAATAGAGACACGGTAAATTCATAAACCATAATTTTTAACCGAAGTGGTTTTGTAGTATAAAATAGACAGGCTATATTATAAACTTACATCTGAAGGGTCCAGGGAAATTATGCGTTTTGTAGTAAAAGCATTTTTAAAGTTATGAGACTTTTTCCAGGCGGTCATAAAGTAACTCTTTTATTCTGATGTGATAGTAGGAACTCATTTGGGCGTAGCTGTTGATGTGGTTTTAAACCTTTTATTTTAGGTGGTTTAATCGAATCAGTAAACCAAGGACCATTAAAAGCGGTCTTGTAGCGTATAATAACAGGATATTCGTGGAAAATTTCAATCAATCTGACAGGTCTTGATTGAAATGGTAACTTCTTTTATAATGGGTGTCTAAATGTAAAGTTCAACTTTGAAAGAACCTCTGATTAACTTGAATTACTTCAAAGGAAGATGGTTTTAAGCATGGACACTTAAAAACCTCTAGCCACTCATGTGGATGTTTCACCCTCAAGTGGCCCCTTATAGGAAATGTCATTTTTACTGAGCTCAGTTTGTGTTGGTCACATTCTTGTTTTGACCCCCACAAGAGTCACAAAAGTCACAGTCTCAAGTTTCTTCACCTTAGGATCCAAAACATTGTATATAAAGTGATGAAATATGGAGCAAACATCATCACTGCCTTTTTACGCTACTGTTTCTGGATAGAGGTAAAATGCAAACACGCTTATAGTAAACATCTTTTGTCGGGATATTGAGAGAATATAGATTTTTACCATAATCTAAGCAGATTGCTTCCCTTGTCACAGATTTCTGGCATGACTTCTTACAGTCTCTCTTTCTTTCATAAAAGGTATTTACTTTTAATAGGTGAAGTTTGTTTTCTGTTGTTATACGATGGACTTCAGTATTAAGTGTTAGTTTTTCTTCTACATTACTTACAATACTTATTTGTGATAGTAAACTCTTCTTTCTTGCTGAAAATTTATCACAGTTGCTAGACGTATCAATACGTATGTACCCAAATGCGATATTGAAGTCATTATTAAAAATTGTTCTATATGTTTCATAAGAAATCTTTATTTCACAGTTAATTTCTTTACACATTAAAAACAATTTTTTGATGTTTATTTCTTCAGAAAGATATGAATCGTGGAAACCGTAGTGACTAGATCTTCCTTTCAGAGACTTAATATGAACATGAACCGCACCCTTTACTTCTTTAGAAATTTTATTGAGGCGATTTTTGTGCTCACCTCTTATATCCTTTGGTGATGTTCCGTTATTTTTCAGCAATGCTAGAATATAGTCGACTTTTGATCTTCCTATTCCATGTAGAGCCATGAATGCTGCCTTACAGAAAACTATTTCCTTTACATTTCCATTTTTGATTACACGAATCCGATAAGAATAACTCGCTTCTCGTAATAATGCATCTGCTTCTGATTTTCGGTTTCTTCTACGTTGAATTGGCAGTACACTTATTAATCCTACCAAATACAAATTTTGCTCATTATTTGACTTTAATTCAATATTAAAGTCGTTTATAATCTTCTCCTTACTTTCTTTAGACAGTTAATCAAAGCATATTTTTTACAAGTACAATGTGTTCCTATTTCATGGATTTGTAATCTCTATTTCTTACCCACATCTAAAATTCTTCCAAATTTTTTTCTTTTTTTTTGTCTTTACTTCTAAAGTAAAACTAAAACTTGTTGTAACACGCAATTACGTCTTTGCACGTACAAAAAATCTAAAATACTGTTTTATGATCACCAACAACACCCACCATATTTGCGGACTTAACAGCTTCTTGCGCAGTTTCAGTTGGACTTACCATGTTCTTCTCCTGTATGACTAAACATATACTAACTTCCAAAAAAATTGCAACACCTAGAAGTTGTTGAACGATTTTAATGAAATTTTTAGAAAACGTTTATTTTCATTAAACAAAGTGACCCTCCTACGACCAACCTACAAGCAAAATTGGGACTTGTCACTAAACACAGTTTGATGCCATTCTTGCACTCAATTAACCCTTTCGTTGCTCTACTCCAGTCTGCGTAGACGGAGAAGTGGTGTAAGAGGAAGACATAAAAATGGACGATATGAACGCAACCCATAAGATCTTATCCGGCGATAAACAGATGACATTGACATCCTAAGTCCTGTACCTCTCATCCAATCATTTGCAATTGATCGAGTTTATGAAAATCTATCTCTTGTGGCTAAAGGACGTCCAGATCTACGGCGACGATGTTGAACCCCTTCCTCGGACCATTTGGGCCAACATTCCAATACCGATGAAACATTTCGGTTTCACGACGTGCAATTTCTCTTAGCGAAAGTCCGGCCCCTCTCATACCAATAATAGGGCCACGTTCAAAATCACTTTATTAGACAAAATGTTGATGTTGACGTAATCTCGGCATTATTTTCAAATTCGGAATGAAATTGTGAAAAAACAACAACAATTTGCAAACTTGACGGTTACTAAATGGTCTAATACTTTGTTACACTACAGTTGTTATTGCAACAATGTATGCATGCGTGCACAGAAGGTTGCAGGCATACAGGCGCGTAAATTGTAAATTAAGGTGTCATTTGCCGTCAAAACTTTGAGAGAGGAAAAATTTAGTTACGGCCATCTTTCGTTTTGATTTCCGTTTCCGCCTTGTATTTTTCAATGGGCACATGGCTTCGCTAATGTGGTAGAAAGAACCTTCTGCAGATTTGGTAATCATCGGCGTGATTAAATACATTGCAGTGCCAAATTAGATGTAATCCTAATAAACATATGTTGACGGTCATCTGTAATACATTATTTTAACAAATTGGCAGGTAAATGAGTTAATTTGAACGATTCTTTTCTGATGTCACATGTTGATTTTTAGGGGTTCTTCTTTTCTGCTTGCTCGTCGTTCTTCGTTCTTAATGAGTCTAAATTCTTGAGAATGCTGATCCTTGGCGTGCACAGTTGCTGGTTAATTGGGTAATGCTGACGACTTCTCCGTAGTACACCGTGCTCTTCAGAAACAAATGGTATCACAGGCTGGACCACCTTCGACGACTTCTAATTCAGGGTTGGGACAGAGAGGCCACCGGTATCATAAGGTTGTACTCCTTCCTTTATTATCTCCGGGAGTGTAATGTTCGCACCTACCTAAAAGACAATTAACGTTGTGCGCTATGAAATCAGCAAACCGTTCTCTTAATTTAATTACTTATACCACGGTGTTTTCTTAAACCGTGTGAATTTTGTTTTAAACGCTTACTATTAAACACGCATGATACGACATAAGTCACCAGATCGTAACTATCATTTGTACGTACCCTTCAGGTTAAATTCTCTTAATCGTGATTGATTAATTACTACAAACATTATGTTTATGTTTACTCTGTAAACGCTTTGTAAGGTGTAATTCTCGCGTTCATAATACCGGAACCTTTTGAGTTCTCCCTTCGAACTAGAGTCGGTGGTACCACAGATATTAGTATCGGGGTTGCTATAACGAGAATCAGTTGAGTTATATTTCCTACTTACAACGCAGTGCGTTCCCATAATTACTTCTCTGTTTCCTTTAATCAAGCACGATCAAATTGTACACTTTAAGAATACGCTTATAATATGTACGTAAAACTAGCGCCATATTTGTAAACAAATTCTAACCAGAGGCGTATCTAGCCGCAGGAATTTCCAGTGGCGGGGTATAAAATTTCTTTTTACCTTTCTCGCCTATTATTGTCGTGTTTAACATTATTAAAAATTACGGTGACGAATGCACAACCAATTTTATGCGTGCTTACTATAAGTACTTCTTGGTAAATGTTTTTAATCTTAATGTGCTATAGTAAATATATATCTAGTTTACTTGTAAAACGGACAACCTATAACAATATATGTGTATTTGGTGAAATTTCTAGCGTTTCTCTGAAGTCAACCAAAGTACAATTTCGTATGCGTTTTCTACGATCGGGTAGCTTCCAACAAGTAGTTCTCGTTGGATAACTTAGGCATTCGAACTTGGCGCCCAAAACCTCCCTTATTTCGAGACCAGATACTTGGTCTACCCACGATCTCCTCTCCGACTGACCGGAATAATTCTAACACCCCTGATCGTAACAAAATTTTGGCAACCCAACGTTTGGGGCCCTGTTTTCTCTATTTCTCGTTTTCTATTTAATTTAGTTTTCTTGTACTTTGGCTGTGGCGTTGTTATACTTTACACGATAGCTGTACCATTGCTCATTACTAAAATTTTCCGGATTTTTACTCAATTTTGACTCATCTTCTTATACTTAGTGCTTACTTGTGGGTTTAAATTTAGCTCTAGTTTTCTTTTATTTTTGTTTTATTACTGGACAACATGGCTAAGATTTGGAAATTTGAAGTTAATCGTCTAAAACAAAACGAACTTTCATACGAACTCGTTTCACGTGGCCTTGATACTGAAGCTACTGTGGAGGATTCTAGGAAATCGGTACGTGCAGCGCTTCAATTGGAAGCGAATCAGTCGTTTTCTGGGGTTACATATTCTATAACTTTTGAGACGGATGAAACTGCTGTAGGACAAGCATTGCAGGAGCTTACTTCTTTTACTGCTACTTTTGAGGGAGATTTTTCTACTTCTTCGTTTACTCGCTTTACTACTCTTTGGGCTCATATTGAGCGTAGGTGTAAATTGATGACTGCTACCTCAGAAGAGCAGCGGGTGACTAAAATAAATTACTACTGTCTTTAGCTAAGCTGCATAATGCTGTTGATTCCGCCATCAAAAACGCAAAACTACTCTTGGACCTATGCAAGCGGCTACTTCTAGTCCTAAGTTCTCCAGTACTAAAAACGAAGCAGAACTTTTGTCTTCGGATTCTGATGTAGATGTTGATCCACTTCCTTCTACTTCGACTCATACGGTCATCGCTCCCAAAACGGTTGCTATGGCTAAATTAAATTTAACTTTCTCGGGTGACGGTAAAACCTCGTTAACGGATTTTCTTACTCGCTTAGAAGAATTAAGCGTAGCGCGTGGTATTTCTTCTTCGCAATTATTTGTTGGTGCTCCAGAACTGCTCACTGGGAAGGCTCTACTATTATATAGGGCTCGAAAATCTTCGTTGACTTCTTGGAAGGATGTAGTGCGACTACTCCAATCTGAATTTCAGCCAGTCGATTATGACGAGAGATTACTCGATGAGATTCACGCTCGCACTATGGGTGCTAATGAAAGTTTTGGAATCTTCATGGCGGCCATACAAGGTCTTATCTCGCGTTTGAATGAACCACTCTCGGAAGCTCGACAAATTCGGATTATTCGTCGGAATTTGGATCCTTATTTTCATGCTGGACTTGCTTTAACGGAAGTCACCTCAATTTCCCAATTACTGGCGTTAGGTGAAAAGCTCGAACACAGTCGATTCCTCACAAAATCGTTCAAGCCTCCACCATCTAAGCGTACTAATTCACTTCTGGAACCCAACTTGGCATACTTAGGTCCTGAAACTGAGCAGGCACCTAAACCTTCTTGTTCTTTAGTCAAGTCAACTACTACTCGTTCTAATAATACCACTGCTGCTAGAACTTCTGGTCCTTCGAGAACATCTGTCCGTTGCTGGAATTGTGGACTAACTGGGCATGTTTCTCCTCATTGTTCTAGTCCTCAAGTGATCCATTGCTACGGATGTGGGAGACACGGAGTGATCAAACCAAATTGTCCTAATTGCTCCCCACAGGAAACTAAGTTTGGAACCTTCGGGCCGAGTCGTAGGTTCTCTTCTTCAAACCTCGGATATTACTTTTAATGACTTAGACGACTCGCAAAAAGTACTACTTAACTTCATATTCGCTAGCGTTCGAGGCGACGAACGTCCTTTCTTAAACGTCTCTGTACTGGGTATACTTTTTAAGGCTCTTTTAGATACTGGATCTTCACGAACAATAAGCCAAGGGTTGGAAACTGCTTCAGTCCTTATCAGTAACGCTGAAAAAATCTGCCAACAGTTTTTGCAATGTGGCAAATGGTGGTCAATGTTCTGTACTGGGTACTGTCTCTCTTCCTTTCTCTGTTGAAGGTAGAACCAAGGTGTTAGAAACGTTAGTGATCCCTGAAATTTCTCAAACATTAATCTTGGGTATAGACTTCTGGAAGGCAATGGCTTTTGTACCAAACTTTAATACTGGTCATTGGTCATTTGGAACAAGTGCTTCAATAACTGACGTGTCTACCTATGCTCTCAAGGTAAAGGCTGATCTAACTGTTGCTCAACAGTCTCTTCTCGACGCGATGGTCGCAGATTGCTTTTCTTCTCAACCATCTGGTCTAGGGTGTGCTCTTCTAGTACAACACAGTATTCGTACTAATGCGGAACCAATTAAACAACGGTTCTATCCTCTTTCACCGGTGCTAATGAAGATTGTAAATGAGGAATTGGACAAGATGTTACAATTAGGGGTAGTAGAACCTTCTACTTCTGCCTGGTCCAGTCCGATCGTCATGGTGAAAAAGAAAGACAACACTTATCGGTTTTGTATTGACTATAGGAAGCTAAATATGGTGACCGAACGTAATGCGTACCCACTACCTTATATTACTTCAATTCTAGACCGTCTACGAGACGCTAGGTTTCTATCCAGCTTAGATATTCGCTCGGCTTACTGGCAAATTCCTTTAACTCCTGAATCTAAACCTCTAACTGCTTTTACTGTGCCTCACCGCGGATTATTCCAGTTTACTCGTATGCCTTTTGGCCTTCACAATTCTCCTGCTACTTTCCAACGGTTGATTGACCAAATAATCGGTCCAGACTTAGAACCCTACTGTTTTGCGTATCTCGACGATATTATTATCGCAACGCCGACATTTGAAGAACACCTGCAAGTTTTGAAAAAAGTTTTGACTCGACTGTTTACTTCTGGTCTAACTCTCAATCAGGAAAAATGTCATTTCTGTCGCTCAGAGTTAAAATACTTAGGGTATGTAGTAAACGAGAACGGATTAATGGTGGATCCAGACAAAGTTAATGCCATACTTAACATTCCTATTCCTCAGAATGTCACGGAAGTAAGACGCATGATAGGGATGGCTAGCTGGTATCGTCGCTTTATACCGAACTTCTCTACTCTCACTTCTCCGTTATCTGCTTTGACACGGAAAAATACTCCTTTCGTTTGGTCTCCTGAATGTCAACATGCTTTTGTCTCTCTTAAGGAACATCTAGTTTCTGCACCAATTCTTACTTGCCCGGACTTTTCTATACCATTCGTAATTCAGACTGACGCTTCAGACTATGGTGTGGGCGCAGTTCTTAGTCAAGAAACTCCAGAGGGAGAAAAGGTTGTTAGTTACATTAGTAGATCCCTGACTAAAGCAGAACGACGTTATAGTACAACGGAAAAGAGTGTATTGCTGTACTTTTTGCTATACTTAAATTCAGACCTTACATAGAAGGTTCTCATTTCACTGTCATCACAGATCATCATTCCTTACTATGGCTTAATCGGTTGCAAAGTCCGTCCGGTCGTTTAGCTCGCTGGTCACTACAACTACAGGAGTATGATTTTACGATACGGCATCGGAAAGGCAAAGATCATGTGGTACCTGACGCGCTATCTCGTGCTGTACCTGCTGTTGGTGATGATACTGTGGGTGATTCTTCTCCTGACATTCCTTTAGAAATTTTTCTTCTTCTCTCGATATTGACTTACCTACTACGAATAAGTGGTACAATAACTTGCTTCACAAAGTTCTTACTTTTCCTCATAAATTCCCAAATTGGTCGGTGGACAATAAAATCCTATACCGCAGAGTGACCAACGCTTTCGCTGATACCTCTTCAAATCCTACGGACGATTGGAAACTGGTCGTTCCTGCCGAACAACGGAAGCGCATTATTCAAAACAATCATGATCCTCCAATCTCAGGACATTGCGGAGTAACTAAGACGATGGCTCGAATTCTGCAACACTATTATTGGCCTCGCTTACGTGCTGATGTTGCCCGCTTTATCCGACGTTGTTCTGTTTGTTCAGCAAATAAGGTTTCTCAATCAGCTCCTCCTGGTCTTTTCTCTCCACGTGCTAGACCTACGGGTCCGTGGCAAACACTATGCTGCGATATTGTTGGACCTCTACCTCGATCATCTAAAGGAAATTGTTATGTGTTCGTAATTGCAGATTGCTTTTCTAAATTTTCTCTTTCCTTTGCGATGCGCACTGCTACCGCATCGGCAATCGCTAAACTTCTGGAAGAACAAGTATTCTTGGTGTTTGGTGTGCCACAATACATTATCTCTGACAACGGCGTGCAATTCCGCAGCCGTGAGTTCACTAAACTGTGTGAAGAATATAAAACTATTATTCTCTTTACCGCTAAATATCATCCAAGGGTGGTATTGTTTTAATTTGGGTTGGGGTTTTATTGGTTTTTAGGGCTCTTGTCCTGGACACTTGTCCGAATTTCAATCTGTTCTTTCTCCCTTAATTTTCTGTTGTCTTGGGTTAGTTATTTGTTGAGACACTGTTGGACGTTCCACTTCTTTTGACTTGGCTTCTCGGTAATCGCTTTATGCGGATCGACTTGGACGTTCCAAATCATTCTTGAGGGTATCTTTTTCTTTGCTTTGTCGCTATTTGACTTGGTTGCTCGGATACATCAATCGCTTTATGCGCTTTTGACAGGTGTCAACTTTGGCTATCTCTAGTTCAACAAACCGTCTGACTCTTCGGGGCGGGTTTCTCGTATTAAGGGTTGGGTATCATTATTTCCTCAAACATGTGTTGTTAAGATCTTACTAGTGTTCGAATTGCTTCTTTCTTTTCTACTTCGCGCCGTGCTTGAAGTTTTGTGGAGGGGGAGTTTGTTACACTACAGTTGTTATTGCAACAATGTATGCATGCGTGCACAGAAGGTTGCAGGCATACAGGCGCGTAAATTGTAAATTAAGGTGTCATTTGCCGTCAAAACTTTGAGAGAGAGGAAAATTTAGTTACGGCCATCTTTCGTTTTGATTTCCGTTTCCGCCTTGTATTTTTCAATGGGCACATGGCTTCGCTAATGTGGTAGAAAGAACCTTCTGCAGATTTGGTAATCATCGGCGTGATTAAATACATTGCAGTGCCAAATTAGATGTAATCCTAATAAACATATGTTGACGGTCATCTGTAATACATTATTTTAACAAATTGGCAGGTAAATGAGTTAATTTGAACGATTCTTTTCTGATGTCACATGTTGATTTTTAGGGGTTCTTCTTTTTCTGCTTGCTCGTCGTTCTTCGTTCTTAATGAGTCTAAATTCTTGAGAATGCTGATCCTTGGCGTGCACAGTTGCTGGTTAATTGGGTAATGCTGACGACATCTCCGTAGTACACCGTGCTCTTCAGAAACAAATGGTATCACAGGCTGGACCACCTTCGACAACTTCCTGATTCAGGGTTGGGACAGAGAGGCCACCGGTATCATAAGGTTGTACTCCTTCCTTTATTATCTCCGGGAGTGTAATGTTCGCACCTACCTAAAAGACAATTAACGTTGTGCGCTATGAAATCAGCAAACCGCCTCTCTTAATTTAATTACTTATACCACGGTGTTTTCTTAAACCGTGTGAATTTTTTTTTAAACGCTTACTATTAAACACGCATGATACGACATAAGTCACCAGATCGTAACTATCATTTGTACGTACCCTTCAGGTTAAATTCTCTTAATCGTGATTGATTAATTACTACAAACATTATGTTTATGTTTACTCTGTAAACGCTTTGTAAGGTGTAATTCTCGCGTTCATAATACCGGAACCTTTTGAGTTCTCCCTTCGAACTAGAGTCGGTGGTACCACAGATATTAGTATCGGGGTTGCTATAACGAGAATCAGTTGAGTTATATTTCCTACTTACAACGCAGTGCGTTCCCATAATTACTTCTCTGTTTCCTTTAATCAAGCACGATCAAATTGTACACTTTAAGAATACGCTTATAATATGTACGTAAAACTAGCGCCATATTTGTAAACAAATTCTAACCAGAGGCGTATCTAGCCGCAGGAATTTCCAGTGGCGGGGTATAAAATTTCTTTTTACCTTTCTCGCCTATTATTGTCGTGTTTAACATTATTAAAAATTACGGTGACGAATGCACAACCAATTTTATGCGTGCTTACTATAAGTTCTTCTTGGTAAATGTTTTTAATCTTAATGTGCTATAGTAAATATATATCTAGTTTACTTGTAAAACGGACAACCTATAACAATATATGTGTGTTTGGTGAAATTTCTAGCGTTTCTCTGAAGTCAACCAAAGTACAATTTCGTATGCGTTTTCTACGATCGGGTAGCTTCCAACAAGTAGTTCTCGTTGGATAACTTAGGCATTCGAACTTGGCGCCCAAAACCTCCCTTATTTCGAGACCAGATACTTGGTCTACCCCACGATCCCCTCTCCGACTGACCGGAATAATTCTAACACCCCTGATCGTAACAACTTCAAATTTATTGTTACTATGTGCTATGGAAACAACACGCAAAAAAACAAAAACTATTGTTTAGATTTTATTCAAATTTTAATCATCAATTTGTTTAATGAAAATAGACGTTTCCTAAAAATTTCATTAAAATCGTTCGACAACTTCTAGGTGTTGCAATTTTTGTGGAAGTCAGTATATTTTGTTAATAATTTGGGACTCTACACGTGTTTATGTACAACATATAGACCATCTTTTAGCTTGCATTTGTTACTACAAGATAGCACCATTACGTCAATTAGTAAAATATTAGACTTATCATGTTTATCCGCGTCATGGTTCTACGAAAGAGATCACGTCAAGAAATTTTAAATTCTAAAATACAATTTTCATGTCTTACTGTATTTATATTATGTCTTTTACATTTCAAAATTTAGTAAGTTTAATAAAATAGTTACATAAAAAATTATTTTTTTTTAGAAGCTTTCTAATATAAAGGTAAAAATGGCACTGCCTTTTATAAAACTATATCCGACGTTTTGCTCACATTAGGGCTTTTTGTAATAATTCAACAATCTTGTACACGTATTTTATGTTGTTGTAGTTGTTTGGGTTTTATAAAAAGGTTTAAAAGAAATTTTTGGCCTTGAAGAAGCCTCATATAATAAGGGAAAAACGTCGGCTATAAATTTATAGAAAATCAGTGTCTTTTTTTAACTCCACCTTTAAGATCTGAAAAAAAATCATTCTTGAAACAACGTCACAGGATGACTCAAACCCACTTTACAAAATAATTATTTGTGTTCCAAAAGAAGCAAATATCGTAGAAGTTAATCTATTTTTACACGACGTCTGTATAATATACAACATTAACCAATTACTCTAAAAACTCACAGTGAAGTTAAAGATTTAGAATGCTCAGTCGACAAAACAGAATGTTATGGTCATGTCAAGGCAGCTGTCAAACACCACATCACACTAGTGTGTTAATTGAAGTTTTCTAATGATATGATGATATTTGTTAGTATCGATAGAGATTGTGTAAAAATAAAACATTTTCTTAACAACATTTCAAATCAGTTGCAAAAAATAACACAGAGCTACTTACATTTTAGCACTTTCTCTAAAATAACTTTTTAAAGTTTGAGGTCTTACATGCCCTTTAGAACAAACATTTTTTATAAAATTTTGAAGTGATACTGTGATTATCCTTATTACCTAAATTTAGATAATAAGAAATCTTAATGAGTATATTTTCAATGTCTAGTGCATAACTTTTACTTGCTTGTTTTTCTTGTTAACTAATTTTTTTTAATTTGATAAAAAAACAAATTTGAATAAATCGCCCTTTTATTGCTATTTAGGCATACACAATAGCTTTTTACAATTTCATTGTTTAACTTAATTATAATTTGTTTTATTTATTTATAAGTGAAACTCTTTCCAAGTCACAAAGCGCCGTTACTGGTAAACAATGCAATGCTAAAACTTAAATTACAAATTACTACTACACTTTTACGTTGTTATCTAACATTGTCTCAAATTAATACTTTTTATTTTTAAAATAATTATTTATTTGACTTTTACGACATATCGTCATCAAAATTCTTTTTAAAATTAAAACCAATTAATTATTTCGCTTTTTTGTCGTATCGTCATAGAAATTATATTAATTTTTTACTGTTGAGACAAATGTTGAATTCTAACCTGATGACGTCGGAGTAAACAAACAAAAAGCACTACTATTAACAAATTGGCTACTTTGATACCGTTTTCGGCCATAACCAACTACCATACGATTATTGTCTTTCAATGCATTCTATACAAATGTACTAAATTTCAGTGTTTTTATTACTTAAATTTGTACTCCACAAGCGACTTTTTAACTTAGTTTTACCTTTTACTCGTTAAGAATCTATTACACCGTAGGGCACGTCTAATTTCTAACTTATAATCTTTAACTTTACATACTGAAGTGTTTTTAACATATCTCCGTATTCACATTTTTCATTGTAATCTTTTTCTAATTAGTTTAGAATTTGCTTTCTGTGAAGGTTGTTTAAAATTTATATTAAATGAATTATGTTCCCTTTTCTCACATTATTGTAGCAATATACAGTGTGTACCCCAATCGTTTGTTTGTCTCTTAAAAAAGACAAAAAATATTCGAATTGAATTTTGAGCTTCTCGGGATCAGCTCAGTTGTTCAGAATGAAAAACTGAGTAAACGTTCACAATATCGAAATCCTGGGCCTACTTTGATTTTTTTGATGATTTTACTTTTTAATTAGATTTTTTAGGAAATGTTACTTAAAAAACTTTGGTGTTTTATTTAAATTATTTAATAAAGGTAATTTGAGGATTTCAATATCAACTTGCTCTGAATTAAAAAAAAACAGGACTTAGAAATTTTGCACCTTTACTCAGTTTTTCGTTCTAAAAATTTCAAGGGCACCCTTGTTTTTCAAAACTAAAATTAATTACGAATTAGTTTTTAATCAATCAAGGCTGATCCTCAGAAGTTCAAAATTTAATTCGAATTTTTTTGTCTTTTTCAAGAGACGACCAAACAATCGGGGGAGACACTGTAGATGGTTTAAAAAATACAGTAGTATAAGATTTACCTAAATATTGGTAGAATTGAATTTAAAATTATTATGTAGGTTCATACACTATTAATTATAACATATATACTATTATTAATAACTAGTGAAACAAGTGAACAACCGACAGAAACTTTCGATCTCTAAATGGTGTCGCATCAAAAACTTAGTTTATTGCTAATTTATAATTATTACAAAATTTAGATTTATTAATGTTACCAACTTCATCATCTACTTAACATTAATGTGAAAGCTTATCGATTGAAAACGTTTCAGAAACTATTAATATATAAGTTCAAGTCTTTGAACTTGAGGTTAATTAAATTCTATTAGTTTCAAACCTTACACCACATACTTAATTTGCTTCAAACTTTTAATTATAATTTCTTAAAACTTTACTTCCAAAGTTTTCGAGGCGACGTTCTTTTAAATTTGAATGCCCTTATTGCTTGAATTTAAACATCATTTCTAGACTTTAGTAATAAGATTTCATTGAACTTTATCACACAATAGTAGAACTTAGTTGTACGATTTCAAGAATCAATAAAATATTGTTTACAATATATAAATACTGCTGAAGTTGGATTGTATGATGTTTAATTTTAAGGATATAAGTATTTATGTAACAGTGGAGAAACACGACTTTTTATAACGAATGTGGTAACTGAGGATGAGAATGTTTTGTTAGATATTTATGTATTAAGTAAAAATATTATTTAAATTTTGAGAAAAAGGGCGAAACTAATGGTATTTCAAATTCAAACTGTAATGGAATATGACGGCTGTTACCTTCGTAACCAGTTTGAAACTCAGTATTGAAACAATCTGCAACAGATATATATTGCGGTGGATTACTTTGCATATAAAAAATATGTTTCAACTATGAGACATCTTGTTTATTTATTTTATAATCTCAGGTCTATGAATCCGTTCCCAAATAAAATAATTAGTTATACACATTAGTTAATTTTATACAAAAGGTTTCTTTTACAAAAATTTTTACAATTTGATTTTATTTATCATATGACGCATGCTGAAATATAACAAAAAGAAATAAGTTCTTATAGCCAAACTTGTATCGGTGTTAAATTTGACACATGCGTGTCAATCTTCATTGTCTTCTAATCGTTGGATGCACCAATTAATTTTGTTGTACCAGTTGAGTAATTACTTGTAACACTTTTTAATTATCATTTTCGAAGCAATAAAATGGTTTATTTTGTTTAACCGTTGACAGTTTTAAGTTAGATTATTTCTAACTCAATGCGTGTTGCTTCTTCAATTCTTGAAGTACGAATCCTTTCTTCGCGTTGGGACTTGAACTACCATTCTTTCACTTTCCTCACTTCAAATGATACTTTTTAAATGATTTGTCTCACTTCTACTTCCATATTAAAAGTGTCTCCTCACTCTTTAACCTTGAAGCATTCAAACTGTTTTGTTATGTTTTTCACACACAGTTATTTTTATCACGGAAACTAATTTTAATACACTTCTTACAAGCGTTCATCATATTATCGCTACACAAAACTTATTATCTTTATTTCTTTAATTAAACAGAAATTAACTTTTTATGTGCAAATCAAATTCTTGAATTAGTAATAATTAATTATGGTTTATAAAATATAGATTGGCTTTTTAGAAAACTCTTAACTATAAATTAAATTAAATTTTACTTCTATTTGAAATGTAAACTTTCAATCTAATTTTTATTCGTTTATTTCTTGTTTAAACATAGTTTTTGTTTATTTATTCAAAAAATAACTTTTTTACTGCAATATATATAAAAAAATATCTATAGTTGAGAAGCAATGTATTTAACTTTGAGTCTATACTTTCTAGTAGCTGAAACGTAAGTTTATTTAAACCGCTGCACTATCGAGGCGCCACCTGTCGAATAAGTAATAAAGAAACACCGATAAACATGATATCTTGGGTTTTATTAGTGACTAGAATGGATATAGACGCAAAAGAGAAACAAAGAATGAGTAGAAACACGTATATAATGAAAGACCAAATTACCTTAGTAACAATACATCAAATCAAAAAGAGAGTTAGGTGCAAATCTTACTGCCAATTAATTAGTTGGTTAAAGAGTATTGATTTAACACAAAAGTAACGCACACAGCTTAGTCCGTAACAAAATCATATAAACACTACGTCAAAAATAATTGTAGTGCTCAATTTGAATTATAATGAACTAATAAATTAAAACCTGTTCACACACAATATTTACAATAAGCACGTCTTAAGTTGTCGAGTAATAGTACTACAATGCGCCATATATCTATTAACTAATAATTATAGCCGGAAGATACGACTTTGCAAGGACGCGTTCTTATACTTTAAAGTAATCGTTAATACGTCCCCAATGATGTTCTGACGTATTTCGATACAAACGCGTGAGGGATTTCAGGTTATTGAAAACAAACACAATATAAAAACTTATTGTTAGTAACTTAGTTCTGTGTCTAATAGAATTCTTAGTAATTGTCTACCCTCCGGGTGCTTGTGTAAAGGAAGCGGCTTCTGGTATGTTTCTCCAGACACTTAGTTTCTATGTATGATTATAAATCAAGTTTGTTTAACACTATTTCAAATGGTAACATCCCAAATGAGGACAAAATTCTACAAAAAAAGGGAATTTAGATACTTCCGGCGACTTAAGACAAATGCAGAGCACAACGAAATTTATTTCTGAGACGCCAGTAGAGATCAAAAAGGAAAATGGCAAAATCCACATCCACGAAATTCCATCCACCAATCGTAAATTAGCTAAACAAGCGGGAGATTTAAAATTTGCCGTAACATTTCCATCGACATACGTTCACTGTGCTATTATAAATTACAACGTAGTTTTCTAAACAAAGTGAAATTTTAAAAAAAGACATAATAATGAATAGTTCAAATGATGAGGCGGATGTTGTGATATTTTGGTATTGGAATTGACGGATGGAAAGAAAGGCAAAAAAAAGAGTAATATTGCATTTGTACCTAGAACGTAATTTTTATAGTAGATTGTTTGATGCTGAAGAGGAATTACAAAAGAGTGATACAAATTTTGTAGCATTGGTGCCCAAAAATGTATAAAAATTTTCTAGAATTACTAAAATTCGATACGAAAACAAATACTTAGATACATTTTTGTGCGATTCGTTTGCAACAGATCGTGCAACACGACTGACGTTTAAGATGCAAACGTGTCAAGATATAACTAAGCTTTAGTCAAGTATTTTCCAATTAATTTCATAGGAAGTCCGTAGTAAGCAAAATCGCATCGACTTCAAGTTCAGCGGCTTCGAGTGCCAAACAACCCGACTGCGAAGGGTTTAAATTACACATAATCAAACTATATCTGTTATTAGTAACCAAAAAATAGAAAATAATTTGTTAACAATTGTATAATACAGGGTGTTCCATAATTAGGTAACCAAACAGAAACGGTAGAATATACCGGGTAGACCGATTTTGATTTGATTGTCAGGTATTTCGGTAACTATTACTGTTAGAGCAAAACTGTTCACGTACCATTAGGCCAACTTTTTGAGAAAAATTAAACCGCAAAAACAAAAATTTGTTTTGTTTTGACAGATGTCCTGTGTTTCATTGTTAAAAGTTAAAAATTGACTACTACATTTCATTCTACGCTAAAAACAACAAAAGAAATGTCTTTACCCTTTTCCTGAATTTTTATTAACATATGAGATATGGAACTCTATCAAAATTTGAAAAATGAAAAAAGATAGCAAATTTTTGATTTAGCTATTTAATTTGTCATAAGAAGTTGGGCTAATGCTACGTAAACAGTTTTGTTCTAGCAGTAATAGTACCACCAATACCTGCAATCCATCAAATGGTCCAACCCGTACGTAGAAAACTAGTTTCTTTAATAAACATATTACAAATGGTTTGCATAATTATTTTAAAATTATTAATTAAAATTTTGAGCAATGAGAAACTCTTTATGTTTTTATTTATAATTAAAATTCTTTACTAATCACAGAGCTTGGATCCGTTTATCTAATAATAAAATTGTTTCAAAACTAACTAATTAAATTTTATACAAAAAAAATAATATTTTACAAAGAACAATAAACAAAAATAATAAATTTTAAATGTTAATATTTTATTAAACCAACCTTTGTATCTTCGATGTCATTAAAAACTAAATATTAATGACGTCAGCAGATGTGGCTTTCAATGGTTTTGGTATTTCAACGATGTCTAAATTACGTATACAGATTTACATTTATTTATTAGTGTACTTTTAATTTATTGAATTTCAAAGTAAATCAATCAACTCTAAATGTATGTTTGAACTTTGAATTTCAATTGATTAATGTCCTGATGTCAATCCGTCAAAGCTTACTCTTCATCTTTAAACATTTTGTCTCTTTTCTTACTCAATCTTTTTCTTTCATTGCACATAAATTGTTCATTTTAACACATAGTAATTGTTTGTTACCCTTAACTTTTAGATTTAGTTTTAATTAGACTTTTGACCTTTATAAACTTAATGGACGTATCGTCTGCTTGCACACAAAACATTGCTTGTTTTGTCTTTCCAAAAAACTTTTTGATATATAACATTTCTTTTACACTGAATGTTAATAGTTATTAAATAAACGAGTGTATTAATAAGTGCGATTAACAATCGAGATGTTTTAACGCGTGAGCGAAGCGAGCGTGTTAATGTTTGAGATTGTTAATCGGCGTTTAATTCAAGAGTTAGTTACACAACTTTTTCGTCGACCGTACTTGGTAATTTTAATAAAATTATATTAATAATTTTAGAAAAGATATGCTATTGTGAACGCACCTTTAGAAAGTACCGTTTTGTAAACTTACCACAATTTTTTAATTGTATAACATAACCTAACTTCATTGTTTTTACTTTTTTGTGAGCTTTGTATTTGATTATTCTTTGCCTTTTCGTCTTTTGTATGGTTATTTGACAACAATATTTTAATTAAGGTCACTAAGTTGATGGAGAATTGAGGTACTAAATTCCAATTGTTGCGTCAAAATACAATAGTTTTCATCACAGCAAAACACAGTGTATAAATCTTTTTTGTGAGAACGGATTGGGGCTAATTCAAAATAGTGATGAACCTACAACGACCAAACCAGAAATGGTTGACAATGTTTGATAAATGATACAAGAAGCCCAAGTACATCTCTACGTTGCCTGTAAACAAGTTGAACTTAATGACTTGTCACATCATACCAAACAAAGGTATTCATTCATATCGCTACTGTGTATTCCAGCTTAAGATTCTTTAACGATAAAACTTGATTTCACCTTAAAGTTATTTCACACAAACATGCTCATGTAGAGTTTATAAAAAAAATATTTTCTTAAAGGGGTTCCGCTACACCTCCAAAAGATATTTTTAAGAGTCGGAATGTTTATCGGGCCATTCCTTTTTTTGAACAATGAGTAAACAATATTCAAAAACTGTGTGAGACAATAGTTTGTAAAATAGATGAGGTAAACATAGTTAAATGTTATTAAGTGTTATCATCGGAATGTTGTATACAGTACAAGAATGTCTCAAAGTTTGTGTGAACAAATTAAAGATTTGTTACAACTGTAAATTAATGTTGATTTGTTATTATTAAAATTTGGTTTGCTACAAATTATGACAGATAAAATGGTAATTTTATGTATACATATGTATGCTTAGTTGCCTATACTCAAATCGTTCATTAATAGAAAATCGTTCGTTAATAGGGGTCATTAATGAACGATTTTGTTTACGTTAATGTAAGTCATAAATGCACGGTCAACGGAAAATTTAATTATACATCTCATTTAAATAGAAACATTTATTATAAATTTTTTAGGTAATCGTTTTTCGATTTAAAATTGAATTTTTATTCAAAATAAGTCTTCCAGTGCAATATGTTGAATAATGCTACGTTAGTCTGTAATAATGATATTTATGATAAAATATTTTGTTTTAGATCTTTGTTTAGTGCTAAAAATCTGTTTATAGTTGCTTTAACGCAACGTTTCTCACCCTTGTTATAAGTGTTTCTTCAAAGTAACCACTTCCAACAAACAAAAGTGATAAAATTTATTTGCAACCGCACCCATGTCAAATCGTAAAATTATTTGATATTTTTTCTTCTTGGAATTACTTCATATACTGGAAGAGTTGGAAGTTTAAAAATCCCCGCAACAATTTGTTTTAGACATGACTACGTTAAATCACTATAAAAGCGTTTTCCGTCTCCTTGTCGTATTTCTCCTAAAATCATTCAAAACGTTACTGTTTTTTATTTTTACTCATGTGTTGGTTTATTTATTATTAATGTTAACATTCGTCATAGATGTGCCGTCTCAATTTGTTCTTCATAGTTTTGTGTATGTTTTCTGCGAAAACCATATTATGAGCAATTCCCATTTTGCTATAAAAAATCTTTAAATATAATATGCAAAGTACCACATCTACAAAAAAAAATTTAAACTCACTTTACCCTTATAGCCGCATTAAACGTTAATAGTCATTAGAAGTCAACAAAACGTAACCGAGCAATTTAGAAAGATAAATGCGTCAGATGCGTCTAAAGCGATCTAATTTAATTGATTACTAAAAACTTTAAGGGAACACACTTTAAAGTCTTGCACAGTTCCGCGCACAATAGGTAACGTATGCCAAGTGTTCAGGATTAAGTGTTGTGTGGATGACTAATTTACAAGACAGAGTTAATTATAACATTTGCACAAAATCAGTCACTATATATATATATATATATATATATATATATAAGGTAAAATTCTAACTGATTGTATATACCTACTTATACATTTGTTTGTTTAGATACATACGAAGTGGTTATAACTTTCAAAGTATCTAGTTTAATGCAAACTTGATATAAAAAATATTTTTGGTAATATTTGTTTTTACGAGAAGTTACTAACTTTTAAATGGTTGAACTTCCATTCTTGTGAAGTTTTATCAATTTTGTCCGCCTTTGAATGCATTTAGTTTTCTACACAACAATTTCCCTACAATATACTGTTGTCATTCAGTACCAATTAAAGGTATAGAAAGTTATTGAAACAAAATGTCATCCGTACTCCCAAAACTCAAATATTTAACTTGTCCACTAAACCTGATTCAAGACTGAAAAAAGTCTGTGTAATTAAGAAATACAAAAATCAAACATGCTTTCTTCATTACTTTAGTAATGTGTATATACATACAAGGTGTAACAAAAAAAGTAGGTCACAAATTAAACCACATATTCTGGGGCTACAAAAAAACTCGATTGAACCTAACTTGCCTTAATACAAATGTGCATGCAAAAAAAGTTACAGGGTGTCAAAGTTATAATTTTTGAAAAGTTTTTTGGTAATATTTCCCTTAATAAAAGCACGATTTTAACGAAATTTGGTAATCATCAGTTTTTCAGATTGAGAAATGTAAATCTGATCACAGTTTTAATGTACACTCATGAAATTTAAAACTTGGACACCACAATTTCTGTAAACAAAAGTTTGCACATTGTGGAGCGGGCTTAAGGGTATCATTTACAATTCTAACAGCAGGTAGTCTCAGCAGGGGTTATCTTATAGAAGGACTGTAGAATGAATCATTACACTAAGCACGTTTTAGAAAATAGGTAATTTACGTTGCTTACTTAATTTTTTTCTTTAAAGAATATATTTGAAGGTATCGCTAATTAAACACCATAGCTCGATTAATTATCGAATCAAAATTTTGTTTAGGAAATGTTTACAAAATAAAATTAGAAATAATTTTGATTTAAAAACGTCTACAAGCAATAACTTTTAAATTAAATCAAAAACTAAACATGGTTATTTGGGTTGACTGATTATTACTTATTTTTAAATAAATCTAACCTACTAATTATTGTAAGTTATTAAAAAAAATCATTAAACTCTCTATTCATAATATTTAGTCCTTACAAAATGTATATTTTATGACGTTTCATTTTTTTCTGTAGTTAATATAAAAGTGAAAATAAAAACTAAGGCAATTCTTATTGTCAACGTATATATTTAGTTTTTGACAAGAATTTATTACATAATTATAATTAAGATACCAAGTTATAGTTTAAAATTAAATGAAAACGTTTTTTTTAAATAAAGGTATTACTATATAAATAAATATAAGAAATCAATAATGGGTGTGACCTCCATTATTATTGATACATTCTTGGAGGCGTCTGCTCATTGACGCTATCAAGGTATCAATATAATTAATATTAATCGTTTCCCATGCGGTATCAATGGCTGCAATTAGTGCATTACGGTTTACTGGTATAAAATTTGGCTCTTCGGATAACAGCAAGTATTCGAGCCCAAACATTTTCGATAATGTTAAAATCTGGGCTTTTGCTGGCCAGGGTAACAGCTCCAAGTTATTTTCTCGTATCCAATTGCGCACAACCCGCGAAGTATGAATAGGGGCGTTGTCCTTTAACAACAAAAATACATTATGAAAATGTTAATTCAACAGATCCCGAACTATTTTTGGAGAAAGTATAGTGAAATAAGAATACTTACTTGTTGGAAAATATAATCTTCGTCTGGATAAAACACTTCGACTGAAGGTTTCATAATAGTTTCCAAAATATCTAAATACGCAGCAGAATCAAGACGTCCATCGATAGCCCAACAAACTCCTGGACCCCGCGCGCTAACCCAACCCCACACATTCACAGAAAAATAACCACTTCGTTTTTAGGACATATGTGATTATTTTCGTAACGAGTTCCTTCCATTCTAAAAACTTTTAGTGGTCCATCGTTGCGGCTATTGAACGTTTTTCGTCGCTAAAAATCACTCGATTCCAAAATTCCAAAGGTTCGTTCACATATCGCCTTGCAAATTCCAGACGACGTCTCATATTTTCGTCACTGAGAACTTCTTTCGCAGCAGCATTATACTTCTTTATTCCCATCTCCTTTAATCTTTTTGTGCAGTTATACGGCATCCGGAAAATGTGTATCTGCTATAGCCCTGGAGTATGTAGCAAATGGTTGTTCTGTTACGTAATGAAACAACTCGAGATCTTGAGCACGTGTAGATACTTTAGGTCTACCACTTCCGATGGCTCTTTCCAAAGTGTGTTCAAGATTCCATTTTACTCGGTAATGCCCTACGGTGCTTTTTGGTATATCTAACATACGTGAAATTTCACGCACGCTACGGCCCGCCGCTAATTCCGAAACAATCCGCGCTTTCAAATCAGCACCGAGATGAGGTGGCATTTTCACAACACTTGAAATTTTAAACTAAAATGGAATTTACATTTCTTACTTTATTTATTGGTTCACACTACCCCTTCTCAAACAGTAGGTAATTGTTTATTTATTACATACTTCTAATGACCAATGTAACAACCCTTAGAGCAATATGACTCAAAGGAAGTAAATTAAACAAGCAAGGATATTCTATTGTTATTGAAACTTATTCATAAAGTAAAAGCCATTTCCTTATAATGCTAATGGACAGGATTTTCTTTTAAGTATTAAGATTACAATAGAGGACTTATAAACTTTCGAAAATATCTAATTATAAATATTTACACTGCAATTGCGCTTTTTCCTTAATAATTTCTTAGCAATAACATACACGTTCTTGGTTTTAAGTTGTCATAAATTTGATATGATATAAATTTGTGTTTCTAATATTACATCACAAACTAATCTTTATTCGCCAAAAATTGTTGCTTAAGTTGTAAAGCTTCGTACACACCTGAACAACAAACCGAGCAACAAACATAACAACGAACCGAAAGTCAAACAGAACGACAAACGATCTTTTATGATTTCCACAATCCGAACAACAAACGGAACGTTTGTGCTGTTCCCATAATTATTTTCAGTAGTTTTCAGTTCATATATATTTATTATTGAGAAGAGAAAATTGCGGAAAACAAGAAGATAGTGCCAACCAAATTTTTACGCACAAAGAAGAGTAAAAATTATAATTTACTTCTTTTTTTTTTTGGAATTTTCCCGCCCAAATGATGCTAATAGGGACATCATTTTTTCTTGCATTCTTAAACACTGATTAATTTAAAACATTTTTCTTCTGTCAACTCCATAATATTACCTAAAACACAACAAACCCACAAAAGGGAGGACAAAAATAAATAATTTAATTCTCCCGCATAAGTTTGTTCGCCGTTTTGTTTAGATTCGTCCAAACCTGCAAACGCATTCGCGCGCATTTTCTTTGATGTCGGAGAAAAACCGACAAGTTGCGGGAACGCCGCAAACCGTTCGTGGAACAATCAGGACTTGCGAATCTGTTCTAAAATTCGTACGTAGCACCGTCCAAATTAATGTTCCGATTGCCGTTCGGTTTGTTGTTCTGTTTGTTCCTCGGTTTGTTGTTCAGGTGTGTACGAAGCTTTACAATAAGCATATTTATATGAACTATATCTTATGAAAGGAGAGTTATGTAACTATAATTAACGACTTAACGTTACGTTAGTAGATTCCATTTACTATTTACACATATTTTCTTGGAACATTCGATAATTAACTATCGGGATATGATGACGCTATACTTCGCAAGTTGTGCGTAACTGGATACAAACAAATAACTTAGAGCTGTTGCAAAATTATTTCTAATTTTATTTTGTAAACATTTCCTAAACAAAATTTTGATTCGATAATTAATCGAGCTATGGTGTTTAATTAGCGATACCTTAAAATATATTCTTTAAAGAAAAAAATTAAGTAAGCAACGTAAATTACCTATTTTCTCAAACGTGCTTAGTGTAATGATTCATTCTACAGTCCTTCTATAAGATAACCCCTGCTGAGACTACCTGCTGTTAGAATTGTAAATGATACCCTTAAGCCCGCTTCACAATGTGCAAAATTTTGTTTACAGAAATTGTGGTGTCCAAGTTTTAAATTTCATGAATGTACATTGTGGAAGGCGCCATCAGCAGTACTTCGCGTACATTAAAATGTTGATAACTATTTTATCCCTCGGTATATTGGATTGTTATTTAAAGATTTTCATTCCTTGACGTAATGAGCTCAAAAAAGTATACTTGAAAGATGTTGATTTGGCCAACCGTTTTCAAGAAAAATCGACACTGAGTCTTCGGTTGTTATTGAGATACGGCCTCTATTTCATTATGAAAAATTCCGAATAGCAAAAAATAAAGTATAAATAAATTTTTAAGTTACTCGCAAGTCCCAAAATTTTAATTTAATCTTATTTATTTACAAAAAAAATTATAACTTTGACATCCTGTAACTTTTTTTGCATGCACATTTGTACTGAGGTAAGTTAGTTTCAATCGAGTTATTTTTAGCTGCAGAATATGTGGTTTAATTTATGACCTACGTTTTGTTACACCCTGTATGTACACCCAGAGCGTGCTTAAAGAACTGGTAAATTAAAGATTAAATTAGAAACCGCAAAAGTTAATTACCTACTTAGAAGTTTATGCTTATGTACACATAAAAAACCCTTAAAAAAATTCAAGGCAAACCTTTACGACTCTTGCCGGGATTGAATCTCAGCCTCCCAAATAGCAAATGACCGTAGTAGGGGATTATACCACTTGACCACAAAGCCTAGGAAAATATCTCCGTATACAGGGTGTGTCTCGACGATAGCATGATAATGAGAACAAAAAAACCGATTCAGCTGAAACTTGTAACTTTATAGAAATGGACATGGTCTAGCGTTTTCGTTTCCTGTTACACCGGAAGTGGATATCGTCTTATATAGTAGAATAATTGTTACGCATCACTCATCTTGGCGTTTGAATTTGAATTAGTTGGGGTTAATTTAAGTTAAGCCAAAGATTTAAAACTTTTCTTAAGGTAAAGGCAAGATCCTGATTAGTGTACAACTGTGGATTGATAGTTGAGCCACTTTTATCTTTACAATTTGCAGGAAAAGTAGTGTAAAATTTAGAAAAACTATTGACAATTTGTTTGTTCTACTACTGTATACAAAATTGGTCATCATCAACTTCCATAAGGGCTTCGCTGTAAAAATGCTGAATAATTGTAATACTATCATAGATCAATCTTATCTATTACTGATGTAACAAACATATTTGAACACAAGTTTGGAAGGTAAACACAATCTTGCTTATATTTGGTACACACGGTAATTAATTGTAGCTTCTTGCGTCTGATTATATTGTACCCATAATTTATCTATAATTTTCTTCTTTTTCTTCTTTATTACAACGTGTGTCATAATACTTACATATGTTGCGTATACTCGTCTTCATTCTTGGAAAGTTTTAATTTCTAGGCTTAACTCTGTCTTAGAAAGATTGTATATTGAAGACACACAAAGATAGATCATGTGGGCTTTTACAATAGTTATATTTGTTGTGATAGTTATAAAATGTATATTTTCATTATGGTATTGTGATGTAAGTGAAATGTCTAGTGCCCCAGGTAATCAGTATAAACATGTATAGTGTGGTGACGAAACCATGTGTAATTGTGGATTGGTTCTTCTTGGCAAAGCATTGTTGTTATGATACATTGTTTATGCAGATTTTTGTGATAAAATAGATGTTACGTATACAAGGTGGCGCATATCTCAGTTTTTTCTTAGCGAGAGAAACAAATACATAACATTTGACATTTTGATTTTATAAGTTGGCAACAACGTCACGTTGGCAATACACGTATAACATAAATGTATTGTTGTCAGCTGCTAGTGACCACAATTTTGTTTTGTTTGTTGTTTAGGTTACGTATTTAAAATGCTTACAATAAAACAACGAGTTCTTATTCTTCAGTTGTGGCATGTAAGTAAAGTACATGTAATAAATTTGAATTTTTCCCTATGAGTTCTTATTATTCTGCAATCTATTCCATTAATGGGGAAACTGACATATGCCCCACCCTGTACACTGTTTGGAAGATAATTTTTTGGTTAACAAAAAAGTACACAACACGTTTTCAGCTACATAGACGGATTCCAAGTTATTTAACAATGTGTCTCAACAATCAAAATAAAAATCAAAAATTTTCAAATTTTTTTGATATTATGAACCTAAATGATGTTGATGTCAAATATATCGTTAGTAAGAGAGTTTTCTCCTAAATAATAATCACTAACAGTATAAGTTAATATCAAAATACATACTTGAGTTATATAGGGAAATGTAGAATCACATCACAAAATTTGGCGCACATATTGGTTATGAACGCCGCTAGACAGTTATAAATATTTATGTCCCAAAATTTTAGACTCATTTAACCATGTACTATCTCAATCTAAAAGGACGCATTTATTGCCCGATAATTTTTATTATAGGTAATATTTGTTAAAAAGTTTAAACTAACTATTATTGATTGCTGTAATGATAAGCTGTAAGCCAAAATAGTCATCCTAAGTATCTTCTGACAGAACTTCTTGCTTGAAAAGAGATATTAACAAATGTAGTAAGATGTCTAAAATTCCAAACATCGGGCTATGTGTGGCATCATTGGAAAATGGACTTTATAGGAAATTAATTTTACTATTGATTTATTTTTATTAGCTTGAAATTTAATTTAATATAAAAAATTAATATTTATATTTTAATTAGGGCTGGCTGTTTACCCATTTTGACATACACCACCTAATACGTGTCAGTTCATTTGTTTAATTGAAGTATAGATGGCACCATTAATATCATCATAAATAAAAAAAAATTAATTGCGCCCTTATTCTGTACATTATCGTGTTAAGTATGGAGTAATAGTTATTTACATTAGAGTGTGGAAAGTAGGATTTACAGCGAAACAGCTTCAAGGCTGGCTGTTTAGCTATTTTGAGATACACCACCTAATATGTGTCAGTTCATTAGTTTAACTGACGTATATATAGCGCCATCAATTACATCATCAATAAAAAAATTTAGTGCGCCTTGATTCTGTATATTATCGTGTCAAGTATAGTGTAAACTAAATTTTCAATTTATCTGATTTTATACCTACTTCATTTTTAAAACGTTTCCAAATAGCAGCTAACTCGGCAACTACTTTACCGCATAGTAGCCGTACTTTACCGCATAGTCGCCGTACTTTACGCATTGTGTGTCAAAATCAAGTATCACGACAAGTATGAACAACTGAAAAATGTGTTTCACAGTTTAAGAGACCAAACAGTAATTTTTTCTATTAGCGTTCGTACAATATATTAGAAAATATTATTCGTGTAATAATTTTTAATAATGAATAGTTGCAGGTGAGAAATTAAACCACTGCTGAATTAAAATTAGTATATTCTGAAAAAAAGTAAAATAAACATTTGCCTTTTTTAACCAGTAATAAACAATGGTGTTAAAATGCTAATAAACCAATCATATCGTCTTGTATAAATATTTTTGGCGTTTTATCAATCGGTACATTTATCGCACGTAATTTTTGACTTTGCAATAGAGGTCGAAGCTTACACCAACATTGTATGGTATCCGATAGAAAGTTTTTAACAGTAATATAAACTGTTTTTCTGTGGTGCAAATTTTGTCATTTTCTTTAATATTCCAAATAATTTAGTTACGTTTATTTCGGGACCTCGTACAAAAATTGTCAATATTTACAGGTTCTAATTAATAACTTTTCCTTGACGCCAATAGATGGCGCGCGAGTTTACTTTGACCAGTTTATTTTAATAGTTTTGATTGGCCGACGGAATAAATGCACTATTTAAACATTTCCGTTGCTACTCTAATGGTGGACGCTTAGCTGGTGTGTCCCTCCGTCATTTGACCACATTTATGTAATTAATTACATCGTTTTCTTAGACATCCGTAATTAAAGGGTGTTTATTTTAGGTTGTCGTAATTCTAGGCGATTTTTTGTTATTATGAGGACGGATTGACGGGCATTCTTTACTTATTTTACACGTACCCGTAAGTGTGAACTCTTGCATCCCTAATACAACGTGGTGACCAACCGTTTTCTTTTACATTTATTTTAAATTAAAGTAGGATTTTAAGTACACCAATTAAAGCACGGATTTCTAAGCACAAATCTAAGCACGGATATCATTATTATCTAAGTGATAGGTTATTATCATTCTACAAACGGATGCTAAGGCATAGCAGCTAAGTACGGGGGTTCTTTGGTTGAACCAAAGATGTAATGGCCGATGTCGGAGGTTTTTTTTCTTTCTGTTAACAAAAACAAAGCGAACCAGCTGAGGTAAAGGGCAGATTATTAAGCCACCTGTAAGATTCTTTCAAATTGCTGCCACGTACGAGAACTGCTTCTAGAAATATTAAAGTACTGTGATCTTATTTTAACCTTTGTGCTCCGTCGCAATTTCTTGATTCCAAAATACGCTAAACAATCTTTATGTGTTAGATAATTTATTTGTATAAGCAACCGTTGCACCGAAATAGTAACTCGCCGTCTTTAACTTCAAATTGCGCTTCGGGTGCGTCGCACAGTGTCGCGCGTCTAAAGGTATTGTTGAATTGCGGAATTGGTATCGTTATCTATACGTGCGGAGAGTAGTGAACTACGTTCTCTCGCTGGAGTATCTCGTTATAATTACTACTAAATTTTATGTGTTTTTAAAACAAAAAAAAAGAAACTTTTTAGTCGCAACCGATTAGACATTATCAGTTTTACTGATTATAACTGATAGCTTCCTCTTCGTAATTACTTAATCAGTTGGCGCCTCGTCTTCTTCTTGTATTTGCGTACAAAACTATAAAAAGACGAAATAAATATTTAAATTTGTTTAATTGGACTTAATTTGACTTTTACTACAGCCTACGACGCTGACCGCAAATACGAGCTTACCGGGAAGTCTTTTGATAGATACTTTAATGTTTTGTTTTTTTTTGGTATCTCGGTGGACCTAATTAAAGAAACTTGCTCCTTGATTTGTTTTTATCTTGCACTGCAGCAATTGCACGTTACAACTTGCAAAACTATACAGTAATAGTAATTTTGAAAATAATATTAGCATTTTCTCTGATAACCAAGTAGTTTTAGCAAGCTTAGATTTTCATAATTTCGATTTGGACAAATCATTAATTTTTACTTTTTTGTGAATTTTCTTAAAACATGTGACAGTTTTTTTTTATTCTACCTAAAGTCGGATAATCTTTAACTTTGTTTGATATTGGTATAACCAAAGTGAACCGTATTAGTTCAATGTAATAATTTTTTGGTGGATTATTAGCATCAAACCGCTTTTCGGTGACAAAGTCATTTAAAGTTGGGTATTTCGAATTCCTCTTAGTTGGTTAGCCCGAATTGGGCTCAACTTCTTCCAATAATTATACGTTCATTTCCAGTTGTAAAATCTACTTAAGTACTATTATTAATTAATTGGTAACGGAAATAAACCCCATGTAAAGTTCTTAATATTTTCTAAAGATTTTTAAGCAGCATCTTCTATGTTGTAAGTAACATTTCTTTGACTTATGATAACTATTGTTAATTTTGGATTTTAACACCAACTAACCACGTTTTTACGTTTTGAACTCCCATTGGGTAACGTTTGATTGGAACCAGGCAATTTATCTAATTTTGGTTGCTTAATTTAGAAATAATATTAACGTTACTTTAGAAACCCGTTGTTATCCACCTGCTTTTTGGAACCGGCTACTATTTGTTCATTCAAGGTGTCCATCGAATATAAACTGGTTGACCCCTGGACTTATCTATATATCTAGCCAAAGATATTTTTGTTTCTGGTTTTCTCTCTTCTACCTGTTTACGTTACCATTCATACGTTTTAGAATACGAACCAACTTCTCTTCATCGTAATCATCGATAAGTCAGATAAGTTGAAATTGTGCATGTTTTAAGTTATTAATTTATTTAAAATGCGATTGTATCTGAATTATGACGTTTTATATTTGATCGATGTGATTTTCAAAAATTAATAATAATAATATAATAATATATTTTTTAATTAGTATTATGTGTTTGCGCCTTTTAGTTTCCCATTAGATTTATTGTCGATTACCGGTACGCAACGTTAGTTTTTATATTTAACGTTAATAAAACTACTCATAATTGTGTGAGCTCTTTAAGATTTAACTATCTGTTTTGTGCGTTAATTACTAAATCATTTGGCGACCACGCCCACCCAGTAGCGTATCGTTCGGAAGGGTTATTACTTAATTTAACGTTTCTATTTAATTGTTTCTAAAATAACTAGTAGCGTGTAGCTTCCTACACGCATTTTTTGTGTGTTTTACATGTATTTTATATGTATGACTGATCTAGAAGTTTTACAAAAAATATAGTTATACAGTTTAACGGTTTGACTTTGTGTCTTAAGTTTCTAGTTGCTTTAGAGTATGTACTACTCGTTTTGCTAGGTGGCGCCCGTTTAATACCTCTCTTGCAGTGTAAAAGCTTTAATTACTACCGAATACACCCACAATCTCTCTTCGACTAGCAGAGCTACGTGTAGGTTTTTGTCATTGATATTTAATTTATTATTTTGATAACAACAAACTGTAACAAACTAGCTTAGATCATGCTAACCTAGAGGGTTAATTTAATTAATGTAATTTTTATTAAAGTGATGGTAGAAAGCTAAATAAAATTTTGTTAATTTTTTTTAAACGTTGAGATAAACAATATAAAAACAAGTTTAGGTATATTTCTAAAATAATTGAACCACATAACGCTTTAAGTAGATAAAAATATATATTAACATCATTTTAAAATACCAAACTTTTTTTTAATTATTTTTATCGCCAAATGTCAGTAAAGCCGTCAATTATCAAATTGATTTCCGGAAGTAAACAAACAGTTTACCTTATCCTATACCAATAATGTACTTTATCTGCCTCGCGGCAGATAAAGTAACATATGAGTCTGGTTAAGTGACATATGCGTCAGGTAAAGTGACATATGCGTCAGGTAAAGTATTTTAACTTTGACATTATTCGAAAATTATTATCTGTCAGTGTCACGCTTCTCCCTATTACGGCTCGATAATAGTTTTTCTTGTAATTTATTCATAACAAATTATGGAAGATATTCAGTTTACTTCGTCTCAATAAAATGCAATTAAATATACCTCAGTTTCTTATATTCCGAATTCTAAACAGTTGGCGATAAAATTTTGTATGCACCACGTCAGTAAAGTGTCTTTACTGCCTTAGTACATAAATAACTATTATGAACGAATTTTATTTAATTTGGAGTTAATTTTGTTGTCAAAAAAATTTCCATTTATCAATTTTAGTTAATTCGTTAATGGAATATATTGTGTGGCTATGGTAATCATATTAAATACTGAATTTTGGTTGGTTTTCCACAATGTCATGCAATTTTTATCATAATCATTTTAATAAAACAAAAAAATTTACAATAATCAAATCTGTAAAATATTGTAATTGACTGATAATAGTTTTTCTATCGTAGTATTTTAATGTTTTAATAATTATTGAAAATATTCAGAAAAAAAGAATACAGCCAATTATTTACTTCTCAAAACAAAAAAAAAATAATATACTTTTTATAACAAATATATTTTAATAAATTCTATTCTAATGCCAAAATTTTTCCGGATATCCATAAATTTCGTGCATACGAACAACATATACTTTTTGTGCAAATATACTGAGAGGAACTTAAACAAAATGTATTAATAACATTCATTAGATAACTTCTTGTTTATGAATAAGCGATTAAATAAAATTTAACACTCACAGTTATTAATTGTATTCCACTCTATACATACAATGTTGAGCATTTTCTTGTTATATAAGTTTCTTCTGGGTCTCAGTTGGTCTAAGAGGACTATGCAATTTATATTTACTTGCAAGCGAGCTTAAAGAAGGTTTGTAAAACACAAATGCAGTTTAAAACATATTTCCTTTAAACTGGTTATTTTCTGCTAGCATCGTTGGAACTGCACTTTTACACTTTCGTAACATTTATATCGTTTATAACGCTTAAGAAACAGTTGAACATTTTATTTCTTTAAATCTTGTTTTTTACTTATGACCTTGTTTGAGTAATGGATGGTTTCTTTTCAGCCTATAATTCAACTTGATAAATTATTTGTCATCTGGCTTGCAGTTTTTTCAAGTCTAAGTTATCTACTTATCTTTATATATCAAGATACTGTTACAAGTTTATGGGTGTTAGGAGTAGAATTTAATTTGAACGAAATTTTAAAGTAATTCATTTTATTTTAATAATTACAATTTAATGCATAATTAACTAATTTAAATGCAAACGATTTAAAACATAAAAACAAAAAATTTGCATAAAAATGGATTTATGCAATAAAAGAGCTGTTTAAATTCAGATTTATTTATTCAATTTTTAATTTTTGTTTATATATATTATTAATACAAAAAATTTTTTTAGTCGTACTTTGCGCATATACTGCAACTAGTTCTCACTATCTAGCAATTTTGTTTCGACAATTCTTATTGAAATCTAAGTTTAGGGACTTACATGTAAGCAAGTCTTACCGGTTCATGGACGTACTCCACGTATGTTTTAAAACATTTATTTCAGATGTTTTAATTTCCCTTAATTTCACCAAACTGTACTTACACTAGTTCAAAAAATTTTGACCTTCTTAGTCTACGAAAGTTCATCGTTGAATACTATTTGCAGTTTGTTTGTAAATAATTCTATTGCGTTACATGTAGTGCAGTATTGTCAGCAAATGTAGCTGTCTTTACTGGCGTAGAGTACGTCTAAGATTAGTCCAAGAACGGTTTCTTGCGCCACCGATGTTTTTTAATTCTGAATATTCCTCGCCGTATCTTACACTAAGTGACGGTCGGAGATATAGGATTTGAAAATCTGACTGTTGCCTCGCTAGAATTTTTTTCAACTTATGTTGTACTTTATCGAAAGCTTGGGCAACATTACATAGCTTTTAGGGCAGCACTAAATTTCATAATGTTAATGTGTTTTATTGCAAAGCATTATTTTGTTTGTATGTCTTACTTCTACTTAATTTTCAGTATTTTATTGCCAAAAGTAAGTAGCTTGTTTCTATAAAATACCTCTCATAAGAGTAGACAGAAATAATAAACATAACCACAAAACTTGTACTATTGTATCACTCTCATTAAAATACTAAATAATTAACGTTTTTATTTAGAAAAATTATTACATTGGAATTTTCGTAAGTACGACACAATCTTTAATTTCTATCCTAGTAATAGCAACATCTGGTTCCTTCAAGTGTGTAATGGTGGAACAAGCCTTGGCATTGAAAGCATATCAACCACTGATGTCACTATTGTTGATGTATTCTGCAAAGATAATACATACTTTCACTTGACTCTTCAGTGATTTATCAACATAGCTTTCAGCTACTGCACTTAACTTTTAACCTCCTAGCTTTTTAAGTGTAATACATCTCCACCATTGTGTGGGAGTAATGTAGTAGCAGTCCTTTGAAAACAATGCCCTTTGTACCTGTCATCGTCACTTAATTTAAAGTAAATTGCAATTCTCTTTGGAAATTGTCCAATAGCATTGTGACCGAAAAGTTTTTACGTTATTCTGCCAAATCGCAACGGCATCAACAGTCCATTATTTTGAATATCTCTTTGAAAAGCCATGAATTTCTTTAATATTGCAATCTATCGAAGATTAGTAACCGGACATGACCGAGGTTGCTATGTTTTTGTGTCAACAACAATGATACAAACCATATCTTTTAGAAAATTTATGTTGGCTGCTTTCATTTTAAATACCTCTTCACTCCAACAAGCACGAGTTGTACTAATTAGTAGAGCAACTTAAAATGCATGTGTTAGGGTAAATTCATAAAATAAATGGTAATTACTTTTTGAGGAGAAATTGTAATGGAGCTTTGCTTAAAAACTTTTATTTTTCGACAAATTAGAGTTAGTACGTTATACTAAAGCAAAAAAATGTTTAGTCCAATAGCCGGCCGGCCGTCCGTCTGTATGTAAACAAGATATCAAGAAACCAGTATCCGATATTTATGAATTTTTGTACAAAGACCTTATTTATAATTCCAAAGACTTGATTATTTTGGGCATAATTTAGGTAGCCAATAGGGCCATTAACCTACACAGATTTTGAATTTTAAAATATTTAGAAAAATATTTATTTTCACATTTTTGTTTCAAATAAAAGTTGTTTATAATTTAATTATACACAACTTTTGTTTAATATATTTTTGATCCAATAAGTGATTAGTAAAATATAACAAATTATGGCCGATCTGCATTACATAATTTTGTACACGTTCCGTTATTTTTGTATACAAAAAGATAAAAGTAAAACATTGACAAATTGCGTTAATCTACTTTATTAGAGGGTAATCGCAATCATTTTGCTAAAGCTAACGGTAACGTTAAATCTTGTAATCTATACGCTATTTACAAATAACGGATTGGTAACGTTGTGTAGTTACCGCAGATCACGTCTGTGACGATAACGTAAGCTTTGTTTACTCTTTCATAACCTACAAATTAATTACAAATTGTTTAGTAGCGTTACAGATAAATAATTAATATAGAAGTGTCAAAATAAATATATGTGTCATATTAAAATAAAAGATTAGATAGTGAAATGGTTTTGAGGTCTTGTGTAATACAAAAAAATAAGCTTGCAGGCTGTACGCCGGATGCTCTAGTATCAGTTGTTATAAAGCACCTGCAGGCTAAACGCCAGATGTGTATTATTGAGATGAGCTTGCAGGCTACATTCCGGATGCACTAGTCTCAGTTATACAAGCATGCAGGCCATGGCCGGATAAGCTAGTTACCATGATCATGGATAAGTAGAGTAATTATAAATTTATAGTTTTTAAGATATTTAGGTAGACAGGAATTAGGTAGGTAGGTCAAGAGATTTAGAAAGATATTAATTTAATAAATTATGCAATTAGGTAGGTGATGGAGAAGTTCATGGAAGGGAGTGTAGAAGCAGGACGAGTTTACCTCCACGGCAGGGCCGGGGGTAAGTCCGCCAAAGATGTATTTCAAAGTAACAGTAGACGGTATACTTGTTGTTCTTGTTCCATGTTTCTTACTCGTAAAAAGATCCCCATCTCTTTAGTCCAGACGGAAGCTATGTATGATCAATTTGGAAGTTACCCAGTTGTGCCCCAAATAGGTGAGCAAAGCACCTTTACTGTTTATGATTCATTCATCCTGATTATTAAAAGTTGCTCTTTGAGAACCATAAATAAATAATTAATTAAAAAAAAACAAGTCTAACAGTAGTTTGTGAGTTAAATCAACATTGTAGAAGAAATAACATATATTTTGTACCACAATAAACCCTCTAGTAGATTTATCGGACTAGGGGAAGAGGCAGACTTAGATGACATTGTGAAAGGTATTGTAATAGGAGGTTTTTTAAATCAAGAACTAAATATAAGAAATAGGGCTGATCAGTATAGAAGATTTAATGTAAATAATTTATCACTGGATGAAACAAGTTTGCTTTTTCTATTTGAACGGCATCATTTAGAAAGATTAGCAGTTGCACTTCGAATTCCTCATAAAATTCGCAGCGACAGAATACACGTAACATCAGGTACAATTGTAGAACTCTATGAAAGGTACTTTTATTTTAAAGTTTATAGGTCTCAAAGTACTTTGTGCTTGCTTACGAAGATTATTATATCCTAATAGATTATCAGTTTTAGAACCATTGTTTGGTTTATCACCACTATATTTATCAGATATTTGTAACACAATCAGTGATCAGTACTTTACAGTACTCCATGGTCAACAAGAAAAACGTGTTATTCCTGAGAATCACCACTTTGTTTCCGAACCTGGTCATCAAGACCCTCCCGGATAATTAGGAAAAAATGTACAACACAATTTCACAAAACACAATCATATTACACACTTAATTAATATAATTTCATGTGAATACTAGGGTGGGTAAAGGTTGGCATGTTTAGGTTTTAGTGGTTTTCTAAACCTTGAAGTAAATGCTTTGCCAAGACGAACCAATCCACAATTGCACACGGTTTCGTAACCACATCGTACATGTTTATACTGATCTTCTGGGGCACCATACATAACAGTTACATCACAATACAATATTTAAAATGTACCATACGATTAAATAAATAACACAATTATGGAATTTATATGACAATTACAACCATTTATTAAATTCTTTAATAAGCCACAGATACTAGATCGTGCTAAATTACTTCAGCACAGCCAAGTATGACTTTTGAATCATTTTAAAAACTAACAGTAATTTTTATACTTTTCCTAGGTAAAAAAGCACCATTGCACAATTGCTGGACATTTATCGATGGTACTGCAAGACCTATTTGCAAACCATCTGTTCGGCAAAAAATATTTTTCAGCGCATAAAAGATATCAATCAGCATTGTGTCCCGATTTTATCATTCTATGTATGATGGGACCTTATCTAGAAAGATGCTGAAATTTTGCGTGACTCTAACTTATACACCTAGCTGGAAGATGTATTTGTATTTTAGCACGATCAAAATTTCGCATTATATGGAGATCCAGCTTATGGTATCCAAATAGTATATTATGATACGAGTTTTATAAGAAGCATTTTGGCGCACGCACGGGTTTAGGGCACGACGAGCGCAGCAAGGAGTGCTCTAAAGGGTAAATGCTACAAAATGCCTTATAAACGAGTATCATACAATGTAAATTTATACAGTATTTCAAATTCCACCAGAAATTAACGATATTGCGATTAAACACCTAAGCATTTCTTATAATTGGGTTGCCATAAGTTCTCTTTGGAAAAAAGCATCCCCTTACAGGCTGTTTTCTGGATTTGACTCACTTTGGCTTCATATAGTTTCTAAATTTATAGATAATATAAAAACAAACTTCAAGTTTCTCATGTTCATCAGGCCCAATAGTAACCTGCGATGTTCCTCTCTCTTCTACGTGCCACCACTCCTACTAATAATTCAACAAAATAAGGTAACAAGTCATAATTTTTACCTGGTCACGGATTTAACATTATTCCGCATTCTCAAATGCTTTCATCGGAGCCCACCAATATTAACTTGCCCGAATGTTCCTCTGCTTCCAGCGACTGTCACACAGCTCCTAATATAAATAATTCTCAGCACAATATCGTAACGACCCATAATCTTTTACCTGGTGCCGGTGTTAACATTAATCTTCAGCAAAACTCCAATGTAACCATTAATATTTATAATAATTGTACATTTTCGTCACATAATTAAAGTAAATCGTTTTGTTTGTTTACTTGTATTTATTAATAAATAATCGACCAAGAAAAAATCAAGGTTAGGTAAACTGTACGTAGATTTCTGACATTCAGTGTTAGTGTAACCAACATTAAAAAATATAAGTACACCAGCGCTATAAACGCACTAGAATTTCTATTAACGCGCCGCTTTGAGTGCGGTTATAACTTTGTAAACGACGCGAAATAGAAAAAATTGCTTATTGCTCTATTTCGAAATAGAATTTTAGCAAAGTCATGGCAGAATTTTATTTTATATTTCAAAAAACATCAAAAAATTTGATCATACAGGTCAAATGTATGCAGTCCGAACAATATTAAGAAATTGTCATACTAACTTGTATGGAAGTAAAACTTCCCAATTTTTTAATATGGAACCACCAACATTGCAGAAATATTTAAGAAATTAACCACGTAAATAATTAAAAACAAAGTGAAAATACATTTTTATTTTTGTCTATTAACAGAATTTTTATTAACTTTTTTTTTTGTTTGTGTACGTTTTTAAGAAATGCTTCTTTTTTGTCTACATCCAATTGAAGGCGTTTTATTCTTTCTTTTTCTCCAACTTGAAAGTTTCTTCCTGCAGCCTAATTTTTCTTTGTCTACATTTTTAGACTCTAATTTGAGTTGTTGTTTCTTAAATTCATTGTCGTGTGCAGCTTTTTCTCGAAGGTAATTAACATGTCGTTTTGTACGGCAGCATTTCGCATTTTGTGGGCACGTCTAGGCTCTCTAAATTTAGTTGATGTTTTAATTTATTAATATGAACATTTTAATAGTATACCCAATACAACAGTGGGCGGGTTACTACAATTATTTGAACCTGAACTGATTAATTCGTAGCTTGACGTAGACGAATTACCTGGTTCATCACTTGAACATTTCTTAGTGCTAACACTTTCCCTTCTTAATGTTCCATCGTCATTAAGTATGTAAGTTACTGCATATCAAAATGGACAAATGATTATAGTTACTTCATATTATCCACACAAATTAAAATAACACTATTACGAGTTTTTAATACTCTTTTGTTTTTTTACTTGCACTATTCTTGCTGCATTCAGGTTCCACAATATTGTGTTCTTGTAGTAATTTCACTAATTCTTGTAGTAGAGCTTTTTTTTCTCCGTATTTTCCTTGGTACCAGACCTATGGACATTATACAAAAAGAGTGATAAAATCCTTCTATTTAAAACAATACTTTCTTTTTAGGTTTGCCCTATCTTCTTTTTTAAATAATTTTAAGAGGTACTCCACGTGCTCTTTAATGCTACCAAAAATAAAAGTTTTTTCGGTGTTTTTAATTATTTGTTCATGTATATCCCATCGATTACCATCTTCAAGTAGATTTTCGCTAATAACGATTCTCAACAATATAAGATCGTCTTCAGCAGTAAATCGCATCTGATTTTATGTAATTGATAAGTGAACAATATTAACGCGCCAAAGTACGAACCTCAAAAATTACAACTAAGATGCGTACAAAGTTTGCTGTAAATTTAAAATTTAATCATGTGAAGTTATCGCTCGGTAATAACGGTAACGATATATATGCGCATGCGGTTTAAGGTATAAATGGATTTAGCGTTAACGTTATTGTAAACGTAAGAAGTGGGATAACTCCCTATTATTACCAGCAAAGGTACTTTAAAATTTTTTTCATTTGTCACAGACAGTGACTGTCATATTATAAAACTACAAGCATCGAATTTAATAAAAACATGGAAGATTTTTCGATATCTTGTACGCCACCATAACCTGCGGAGGTCGCTAGTGGCGCTTCCCAAAAAATTTAAGTAAATTTCTGAAAAAACTCTTTTAAGTGGTGTCTCGGAAAAAAGGAAAAAAAAATCAGAAAATGTGCTTCTAGCGTATTTGTTTGAGAAGTCGGAAGTACTTAAATCATCAACACTCTGGTCGACTTATTCAATGTTGAAGGCCACTATCTCAGTTAATGAAAATCTAGAAATACGCAATTCCTAAAAAGAAATTTGGACGGATACAAACTTAAAAAATAAAAAATTTTAAGAAGGAACAAATTGAAAAATTCATAGAAACTCAAAATGATAGATTTTAATGATGAAAGTAAGCAAATTGTTTTTGATTATTTTTTAAATTATTTTAAACAGTCCTGTCAGCCAATCGTAATGAGAAAAATTTTAAATCGACCAATAGCATCAAAATTACACCGATTATTTGCTATAAGCTAATTACAGCGACTATTTTTTTAAGTTCTTTGTTAAAATAAATGCATAAAAAAGTTAGCATTCATTTGATTGTTAAGGTAACGCAGTTTGTTTCAATATAAATAATAAAAATTCAGCACTGTCGCCATTGAAAATTTCGCTTTTGAGATTTTCTGTAATTTAAGGTAAGTGAATTGGTATGAATTCTAAGAAATTTTACAATTAGTCATCTTACAGAAACTAACATTAGCACGAGAATTGGTCAAAGCTCGGCTGATTCAATAAAACATACTTGTATAACATTTTGCTACATAGTTTAAAAAATAATCACGCCGAATTACATTCGTGGTTATAATTTTGATTGGTAATTTTGACTAGATTCGAAGTCCACTCGTGGGATTTCCATAGCAACAACGATTCGTGAATCGAGTCAAAATTACCAAAAAAATTATCACCACTTATGTAATTACTGTTGATTATTAATAATATTATACCTAACATAATATTAAAACTTAGGTGGTCTTAATCATTGGAATTGCTAGAGCTTGCCGCCGGAAAGAACTGTCACAGCTATCCATTGACCACATTGACAATTTAGAGTCTGTTTTAATGATTACCTTAAAGAACACTAAAAGAAAAGTGGACCGGGCATTTACTGTAATTGAAAATCTTTACAAACGTTATAAGTCTTTGCTTCCAAGTCACGCTGGCCAACAGGCTACCGTCGTTTTTGTCTGTTTTCTATAGGAATAGTAAGTGTTCTGATTGATAATCTAAGCCTTCTTATAGGAGAAGCAAATCAAACACACACTTTACGGTGTAATTCTGACGACGTTTTGTACTGCAAGAGTGAGCACTTCTTCAGGCCCATTTTACAGGTTCGTGTGTCTAACCGAGGTCAAGTTCGCAGTTTTTTTAAATTTAGTTACATTTCTGGTAACATACCATGTCGTTATAAAACTTATTTACTACACGTATATAACTATACAAATTTTATTGAAAATTTAATTTATTACAAATGTGACAGAGAGATATATGTATAGAAAGTTCCACAGCCCGAAAACTAGAAACCGCCAAGAAAATTCTTGTCGGAGTCTCAAAAACTGTTAGTAACTACAGTAACGCAGAAGCTACAATAATTAGTTCCGACAAGAAACTAAAAACTTAAAAGTCACTAAGTAAATGCCCCCAAATAATTAAATTAGCTGCAGCTAATCATGAGCGTTTCGAAAAGCGGTGTCAAATTAAACCTGATTAACAAGAACACGTTGAAGCAGTTCTAATTATTCAACAAGAGCGGCTTTTAATAATTAACATCAATAACTGCACAATCTGTAATATATAGCTATTAAATTCAACAATTAAAAAATTTCATACCTACTTTCTTTATTTACATTTTTCCCTGTATTTAGATCTGTGCTGTGGTTTCTATCAGCATTTTCACTTGCACGCTAGTGTGACTGCAAAACAGTCTGAGTTATGTTTTGGAAATAAACGACCTTGCACCTTATTTGAATTGTCTTCCACATATTGTTAATCTAAGATACAAGCAGATTATTAATAATAAATTACAAACCTATTGTATGCTTACCTGAAACAAAAATTTCGAAATGTGTTTAGCTTTAATGAAAACTGTTTCGTCATACAGGAGTAGGATTACGATGGAAATAATAAAACAAAATGCAAAATCATAGATTTTTTTTATCATAGAGAACAAGCGATAACAGGACTAAAATAAGAAATAGAAAATAAAGAAAGGAAAAGTAGAACGAAAATAACAAATACGCAAAAAATTATGGTTAGGTTAATGAGATTACTTTAGTAAAGTTATAAGAAGGGATGGCGGCATTCATGCAGTGAAATAGAAGTGCAAATTGCACATAAACGTTTACAGAATACAGTTCTTTTAACAGGAGTATCAATCATAACAATTGTTAAAGTTGATTACAGAATAGTCAATAGACAATAATAATGGCGAGTTGGTGGCATCCAGCAATACATTACGTCGGCTTAATTCTATCTAGTGTACAATTTTTTGCTTCATCCAATGGAATAATTCTTATGTCCATCAAAATTTAGTTTTTGTGTTACTGTCGCTTTAGCAAACTGACTATCTCCTTCTCGCCTTCTTCGCAATTTTTTATTTTTATTTTTTTTTAAATTCTATACTATCATTTCCACTTAAACCGGACGGAAGTCAGCCATTTTGTGCACAGTTTCGAAAATACTATCTTGTATACTTGTAAAACTTTGCTTAATAAAATTTTTGTTTATCATAGATAATAAAAGAGTAAATCAAGTAGCCCTGAATTTACAATCAACCTGTATACAATATTACCATTTTTAACGCCATTTGTAAATTTTAATATTTGTTTCTGATTTGAAAGGGATGATAAATTTAGTTATTTCCTTTTTCTGTAAAATTATAAAAAATGGACTTTGCCAATTAGGGCGACGATTAGATCAATTTTAACGACTTAAAACCAAAAGCCCACTTGTGTAAAGTAACACTTTGATGCCCGTGGGCAAAATGTTCTACTCTACGCTTGAAAATAGGGTTAAAAAAGTCAATTTTACGGCTGATCGTGAAAAATATAATTTTACAATATGGCAATTTACAAGGCCTACTTATTTTATATTAGATAAAATATATCAATGGTAATTAAAAGCCAATTTGTGTTTAAGATTTGGGCGGAAAAATGATAGTGAATAAAATAGTACATTGAAATGTTGAATAAATCAACCGTTGCATTTATAAAATTCAAGTTGGTGTTGAAGTCCATAAGGTAGTTTTAATTAGACGTATATGTTTGTCTATGGTTGTCGCGGTCAACACCTAGAGTAGTCACGTCATGTTAATGCTATAATATAAATTTTACTACTTTTAACTTTACGCATTCAACTGCTTGATGTAAAATCACGTGAATATCACGCCGCTACACCCCTCCATTTAGGTTAGGCGCGATAAGTATTAGTTGTCTATTTAGTATTATTTATAATCACACAAGTAGCAAAATGATTGAATATGAAATAGTGCCAAATCACTTTCGATTTTTCACAAAAATGGATTCCTATAGTTTGCAAAGGTCCCCTTCCGATTTGGGGTCAAATATTGCCACCCATTTTTTAAGCCTTGTCACACAGGGCCATTTTTTGATTTTTGATATATTATTAAGAAATATCTTTACATTCGATTAAACTTTTATGTGGAAAAATAGCCATGTGTGGCATGACCGTTAAATACAATTTTGCAACAATTGTAAAAAACCTAATCATTTTTTTGTAGGTTGTAAATTTATAAACAACACTAAAACAAAACGATTTTTCCAAAGTAAAAATAAATTTGTAAATTATTTGAGTCTTGACGAGGAAAATCTTTTGTTGATACTGTGGCACTAAATGAATTTAAATTTAGAAATTGTAATTCGAAACGTGGACCGTTGCTGTAAGTATATATAATACGAAAGTTTGTTTTAAACTTGATACTGGTGCAAATTGTAATTGTTTACCATTTAAAATTTACCAAGACTTAAATTTACCTATCAATCTAATTGATGATAACAATAGTAGTTTATCTATATTTACATACGGTAATAATAGATTAAAAATACTTGGGTGTGTAATATTAAAATGCATTGTGCAAGGTATACATTGTAACATTAAATTTGTTGTCCTTGACGTAATCAGCATGCCCATTCTTGGTTTGAACGCGTGCATAAAATTAAATTTAGTAAAAAGAATTGACGAAGTGGTGAATGAATTAAATTTTAATAAAAAGTAGAATTTGTTAATAAATACGAATCAATTTTACTGGTACTGGTAAAATTCCATATGAGTATAAGATTGTTCTTAATAAAAATGCTAAACCAGTAGTAAGTAATTGCAGGAGGGTTCCAGATACAATCAAACTAAAATTTAAAAGAAACTCTTAATGATCTAGTTAAAAGAAAAATTATTTCTAAAATTGAAGAACCTACCGAGTGGGTAAATAATATTGTAATAATTGAAAAGCATCTGGTGCTTTAAGAATCTGTTTAGATCCTGTTCATTTGAACAAATACGTTTGTGTTGATCAATATCCAATACCTACTCTTGAAGAAATAGCGTTAAAATTAAAAGATAAAAATATTTTTTCAGTTTTCGATTTAAAAGAAGGTTTTATCAGGTACCAATTGATTTAGAAAGTAGTAGATATTGTACATTTAGTATTCCTTTTGGTAAATATTGCTTTAATAGATTACCATTTGGATTAAATGTTAGCCCTGAGGTATTCCAACGAATAAATGAAAAAATATTTGATGATTTGCCTGTTGGCATTTATTTTGATGACATTATTGTTGCAGGTAGTAGTGAACAAGAACATGATAAAATAGTGTTAGAGTTAATAAATAGAGCAAAAAAGTATGGAATAAAATTTAATAAAGCCAAGTTACAGTACAAAGTAACAAAAGTCAAATATTTGGGTCAAGTATTTTCTGGTGATGGCGTTCAGCCTGATAGTGAATACACGCAAGCTATTTTGGATTTAAAAGAACCTAAAAATAAAAAGGAGTTGTTAAAAGTATTAGGTATGATTAATTATTTAACTAAGTACTTACCTAATGTTACGGATATTTTAAAGCCGTTAAGAAATTTAATAAAAAATAACGTACAGTGGCTATGGACTAAAGAACATTCTGATGTTTTTGCTAAAATTAAACAAGTTATTACAAATATACCAGTTCTTAAAATATTTGATAGTAACTTACCAATCGAGGTTCAAACTGATGCAAGTCAATTTGGTATCGGTGGATGTCTATTACAAAATGGTCAGCCAGTTGCTTTTTGTTCTAAAAATTTAACCGAGACCGAAATTTTTAGCAATTTGTTTTTGTCTTTAAAAGTTTGATCATTATGTTTATGGACGTAAAATAATAGTTTAGAGTGATCATAAACCTTTAGTAGAAATTAGTAAAAAGATATTTGCAAAGTTAGTAACAGGTTACAGAGAATGAAATTAAAACTTTTAAAGTACAACTTTGATGTACAATATTTACCGGGAAAATATTTGTACATCGCTGACCTATTATCTAGATTATTTTCTAATACAGTTGTGTGGGATGATCCCGACATGAATGAAATTGTACACAGTGTACAACTAATGATATACCGATATCAGACAAAATGCTTAATAATTTAAAAAATGCAACGTCAGCTGATCTACACTTAACAAAGTAAAAGAATTCTGTTTTAAATGGTTGGCCTAATAATAACAAAAACATAAAAGAATCCGAAATTAAGTTGTACCATAAAATAAAAGATGATTTACATGTTGACAATAACATAATATTTTAAATGATAAATTAGTAGTACCCTAGTAGTTTAAGGTCTTTAATTATTAGGAAAAGCTACATTCAGGTCATTTTGGTATTCAAAAAATCAAAAAATAGAGCTAGAAAAATTTTTATTGGAATGGTTTATCAAAAGATGTAGAAAATTTTTGTATCAAACTGTAAAACATGTTTAAAAATTTAGCCAAAACAATGTGAAAGAACCGTTGCTTTTGCATGAACGTCCAAAATTACCCTTTTGTAAAGTAGCAGCAGATATTTTTATGTAACGATGGGCAAGATTTCTTTGGTTTTAGTCGATTACTTTAGTAATTGGATAGAAAATGGTGCCATTACAACAAAAAATGCAAGAGAAATCATTAAAAACTTAAAAATAATATTTGCAAATCACGGAATCCCAACAAAATTTTTTAATATAATTCATATTTTAGTGTCTTTTAGTGTTATAGAGTTGCGGACGATTGTAGATAAGCATTAATAAAATAGCGTTGAGTTAAAGCAGGTGTGTTTTTAATACTGTTCTAATAACAAATAAATATTAACATAAAACCTAATAAAGAGAACATATAACATGGTGTCAGGTGTAAAAATTGATAAGAAAAAAACAGTGAAGTAACTTTAAGTGAATAAATTAATTAAGTTCTTGAACAAAATTGTGAAATGGAAAACGATGCAAGCGATGACCTTTAGACCACCGCAGCCATTGTATTTGATAAAAAATATTTCGTTAAATTTTGGAAAATTTATGTCAAGTTTCGACATCTTTTTAACAGCTACCGGATTTGTTGAAAAGGACGAAGAAACGAAAATTGCAATATTTTTGAACATTTCGGGTGAAAGAAGCACAAAATGTTTTCCAAACGTTTAAATTAACCGCTAAGCAACGCAAGACGTACAAAGAAGTTATTAAATCGTTTGAAAATTACATGTAAACCATTAAAAAACGAAAACTTATGAACGTTATAAATTTTTAAATAGAAATCAAATGGAAGGAGAAGACTTTGATCATTATTTAACTGATATTAAAACGTTAGCGAAATCGTGTAATTTCTCATCTTTAGAAGATTCGCTGATACGAGATAAGATAGTAGAGTGGCATAAGGGACGTAAAACTTCAAGAAAATTATATTAAGAATACCTGGTTTGACCCTTACTACAGCAGAAAATCATTGCAGAGCGGCAGAAGCTAGTAAACATCAAGTCAAGAGGTTTATCGATAGAAAAGAAGTTGATGTACTGAAGTTAAACAGAAATGAATTAATTAAGAAGAATTCCAAGTCAAGCGTGAGTACCGCAGAAAATTTTAAAAATAATAATCGAGAACTCGTTTACAATTGTTATAAAATGTGGCCATAGACACTGTAAATGCAGTGTCCAGCATTCGGTAAATTTGGAAAATTTATGTCAAATTTCGACATCTTTTTAACAGCTACCGGATTTGTTGAAAAGGACTAGAAACGAAAATTGCAATATTTTTTGAAAGAGTGGTTTCAAGGTTGTATTGTCGAGAAACACTCTTAACCCAAGATCTTTTATTGTAAAGACCAGATGGTAAATCGTTTAGACGTAATACCTATATTTATTAAACATTCTCCTCACCCTGTTCAGAATACCACTTATACTCTAACAGTGTGATAACCCAAAAATTTAAACACCGAATACAAATAATACTGACAACAAATTTAATGAAAATAACTTGTCTATGAGTAGTTATCTAACACGCTCTGGTCGTAATGTAATACCTCCTGTTCGTTACAGAAATTAAAAATATTGATTTATTTTGAATTTTGCCTATTGAATTAATTGGAATTAAGTTATGTTTGAGTAGTTTGCTTCAAAATTAAATTGCTAGTTAGTTTTCATTATAAATGAGGAAAGTAATATAATTCATAATTTTAGTGTCTTTTTAGTGTTATAGAGTTGTGGACGATTGTAGATAGGCATTTAATAAAAATTAGCGTTGAGTTAAAGCATGGTGTGTTTAATACTGTTTTAATAAACAAATAAATATTAACATAAACCCTAATAAAGAGAACGTATACAATTTACCGTTAAAGATGATCCAATTTTCCCCCATTTAAAATGCGTCTAAAATGTAGGTTACTAAGCAATTTTTTCCAATATCAAAGGTTATAGTGCATTCATTGATACATTTCCATAGTGATCTTGCGCTTGCTTAATACACACTAGTTATTTGTCCAACAAGTGAAAAAGCGATTCTTTTTTCACTTTAATTGTAAACGTAACATATTGTTTGCAGGATTTCGTCACAATTTCGTACGTAAAAGCAAAAGTCAACAATCGGAGTGTTACAATAGTCCCGTCTATGTATTCTGTGGTCTTGATAAGGTCTCAACCTGTCATAGCGCAACGTTGCTAGCCGCGTTTTTCTAACTAATAAATGTAGAGTAACAATGTTTAAAAGTCGAAATATAAGATACTAAATTAAACAAAAGTAACTGAATAATAATAGTTATTTGTGTAACAAAAATTAAATTGTTTAATTAAGTTCCAAGTGACATTCTTGCAACATGCAACATTTTTTTCCTCAGTAGTGAGGGAAAAACAATTTTTCTCACTATTTGTAAAGAAGAAACGTCTGTTTTAAGTATGTCGTGGAGAAATTGAATTTTTGGTGCACATCAAAACCAGTATGGCATTTCATTTTTTATATACATGCACATAAGCATCTTTATATTTTCTTCCTGTTGCATTGTTTTGTTATGTCAAACGTTAATTGCGATTTTAAACAGTTTAATTAACTAACAATAAGTTATAAAAGTTTGCATCCAAACAGTTCGTATGTACTGGGATTGCGGAAAGTTTGTGTAAAAGATTAACCGGTGGTAGGTGTTTGATTTTTTTTAATGGTACATTTTAATGTGGCATGGTGCGCAGGCATGTTTGGAAAGTATGAAGATTTTTGGAATAATCCATTTCGTTCTCCTGAATAATGAGAAGTTAAATATTGTTATCCTTATCACTTTGCTTTCTATCGCTTAATCCGCAAACGCGAGAATTAATAAGAATATGGATTGAATTACACTTATTATTTATTAAGACATGTACAGTTCTTCTAATTTATATAAACACACACAGTTATAATACAAGTTACAAAAATACTTTTTATTTATTTATTCGTATGGTACATTTATTATACATATTAAACGTGTTATTGTTTCGTCAAATTTCATATAATGACTTTTCCCTATGTTGTTAATGCAATCGACAAATAAATAGCCGAAAGAAAAAATAATTAATCTCAATTACATGATTTTGGATTTCGGTTTTGGAATTGATTCAGCCGAAACTATAATACCCAAGATATCTTATTATCCCATTTATTTATTTATTGGTTTGGTACATTTTAAATATTGTATTGTGAAGAAAGTGTTATGTATGGTGCCCCAGAAGATCAGTATAATGACGAAACTGTGTGCAATAGTAGATTTGTTCGTCTTGGCAAAGCATTTGCTTCAAGGTCAGTGGCGGTTCGTGGTCAATCATACTGGGAGGTCAAAAATTAATTTAAAAAATAGACATACATAAAAAAATATAAATAACTCAAATGCACCCCAAAATTTTATACATCTACAATTTTGTTCAAAATATAGCGATTTTTCAAAACATTTTCATTAAAATCTCTAAAGGGATTTTCTGTAATCATTGTCTAGCTGTGTACGAATATCAACATTTCCTACGGTTGCAAAATTTAACGAGCATTTCATGTGTTCTGCAGACGAAGCATGTTTTTTTTATTTTCTCTTTTAAATGTTTTAATCGCTTACACCGGATTTGCACCATAGCGAGTCTGACGAGTCTTTAGAAAATAATAAACAAACAAAACAGTAAAATACGTTTGATACTTCACAATCACATATCCAGTTAGCTAAATCGTACATTATACCTTACGAAAGTTTCGATGAACATCTTTATTTTTGTCTTTGCTAGTTTGTCGTAAACTTAGTTCTGGCAATGGACGACCATTTGCCTTGAACTCAACTAATTTTTGTAAAATTAAGTTTGTTAGCACTTTTAGTTGTTTAATTTTCTGCACTACCGACATTTTCTATTATAGAGCATGCACACGCGAATCAAAAATAGTATTTTTACAAAACAACACAACAACAGTAAAACATATCAATATAAATTCTTAAATTGATTTAAGACACGCGAAAATCGAATCAAAAATCGAGCGTAGTTGTACACGCTATACGAAGTCAACGTAAACTGCGGGATCCGACTCATGACCCAAAGTTGATTATTGTTTCGGACGTTCGCGTTTATTCGGGCGCTGCACGTTTTTCGAGTTTTTCCGGGCAGATCTAATTCAATGAGGACAATTCGTACCGCCAGCCCAAAATTTTTGGGAGGTCATTGACCAAATGACCATATGGACAAGCCGCCACTGAAGGTTTAGGAAAACCACTAAAACCTAAACATGTCAACCCTTACCCATCTTAGTATTCATATGTAAGTGTAAACATTATAGAAGGTAAATAAATATAACAGCGCACAGCCATTGTATGACAACATAGAATAGACCGGTCCAAGCGCCAGTCACGACAATGATGAAAAAAAATACGTATATTATATTACTCGAACTAAACATAACTTTAACTGAACTGTAAAATCTACCTGAGCCGTTTTATACCTGTCCAACAAAAGACTTCAGCGCGTTTAAGAACGTTTCGACAAAGGACTGTCGGTTCCGTAATGTTCGAATAAATTCGAGAAATTTCAGTAGCGAAACAATATTTTACAACGAATTATAAAAGATGCAATAAAAAATAATAGATGGGTAGGAATGTGTAATAGATGGGATAGTGGTATAAGGTGAGGTTGATTATTTTATGGATGCTTATGATTATTTTTATTGGGGTATTTTGGGAATGAAAAAATGAGATAAGTTTTCATTGTAGATTTGAGTTGGAAAGGGTTTGATTTGTAATGATGACTACAGACCTACCGTCGTTTGAAAATGTACAAATTGAAAACTGGAGGACAAGGCTGCCCAGTAATATTTTTACGGAGATATTTTGCGATCTTTTCATTTTAGACGTGGAAAAGTGTTCTGGGGTCGCAACAGAGTGAGAAGATTATGTTGAGGGGATAAAAGATAATGAAGGAGGAGAAAATAGGTGGGAATGGGTATTGAAATAGGTTTGGTTTTTTTTATAGAAATTGTTGCCACTGGTTGTGAAAGTTCCTGGCGTGGCGGAAAAGACGATTAAACAGTTGTTTGCAAAAGATTTGTCGGTTTTGGGACAAATCTGTTGGACTCGCGGTTTACAACTTTTGAATGCCTTCTATGACACAATGGTGGCTCAGACAAGAAATAATGATTTTAGAGTATGGAGGCGAAAGAAGAAGCATTATCATACAAAGCTGCATCAAGATTGTGATATCGAGATAACAGCAGTTACGAAAAATTGTACCACTTTTGCCCATTTATAAGAAAAATGGGAAGAAAATGGCTATTGTCACCAGGGTAGCGTTGTTGCCACATCGTCAGGACTAAGTCATCAACAACAACTGCAAACGTTTTTATCCACTTTATCATTTATCCATGTGACTTGTACCACGCAAAACTGTTATCTCAACTGCAACTCGCTTTATTTCAGCAGCAAAACTCTCCCAAAACACTGTGGCATCATCAATGACATCCCAGTCGGTCACTGTGGACGCCTAAATTTTTGTGAATTTTATTATCGCAACTTCTAAAGATTTTGTAACAGCTTTAAGGCTTCAATCACGCCCGAAGGTTCCAACTCTTCCCAACAGCTACAGCAATAACATTCTAAAGCCCTGCAGACATTGCAAAATATTATCCTCATTTCTTTTAACTTGCCAGGAAGCACTGTACAGGCTCCACATCAAGTTAAACAAACCTTTGTACAGGCGTCCCCTCTATTTCTTCCACATTGTTGCTAAGGTAATGATATTATGTCAATCAGAAAAAATATCAGTTATCTTTAAAAATATGCATTTTACTTTTCTTTTCAAGTTATTTGCGTTTTTAAGTATTTGAGTTTTTTTTAAGTTTTAAGTGCCTATGACAATAATTTTACTTGGCGTAAGTGAAATTATAACATAATCTACCATTGCCATTTTTTGTTATGTTCTTGGCTCAAGATGGATCCACCTACCAGAGAAAGATACCATACCCATTGTGTCATGTGCATGGTTATTATTAGAAACCTGAAAAAGTCCAAAGTCATCGGTTAGAGGTCGGATAGACAAGTTTACTAGTCGGCACGGTGGTAGAGCATATGCGGATGAGAACAGATTTTGCAACAAATGCGACTCGAGTCTTCACAAATGTTGGGTTATTTTATTTTATTTCATTATTGTCCTGGAAACTATTTTATCAATAACCACACTTAATTATTTCTAGCGTTAACAAACCTAGCTATTATTTTCTTAACCGCAAAAATTGTAACTGTTAAAAAAGCTGTAAAGGATAATTTTCTCTTTTATCATAGATGCGGACGAATGAAGTTTACGAAAACTTCAGGACATTTTTTCCTCACGTAAATAATTAAGGACAAAGAAGCTTGCATAGATTGTATAATCGAAACAAAATAACAGTAGAGGAAAAGTTTAAAGCAGATTGTGAAAAATATTTACGTTAAACTGCTAACTAAAAGATAATTTCCAAAGTAGTTTATTTGAGTTGTACTAATTGTTTGAGATTACCTTTGCTGTTTGAATTGAAATATTGGTTTGTTTAGATTGATGTTTTAAGTTTCGGGCATAAGTAACTTTATTTAATTGTGATTAACGCATTCATAAAGGAAGTAAGATCCGTATATAGTTTTATTATTCGAAGAAAGCATTTGATAAGCAAGTTATTCTGACTATTCAAAATATATTTTGCCGAAAACTTTTTTTCGTTAATTATTACTAAACCAATATTTATCCAAACCCAGTTTAATTTTTGTTCTTATGATTGTCCATATTCAATTATAGGATCTATGCATAAGATGTTTAAACTTGAAGTTGACTTTATGTTTGATTTCAACAATCTTTGAGTTTGCTTTACGTATATTACTGGTATACTTTCTCAAAGGAAAACGGTAATAATAAGTATTTTTTATTTTTTTTTTTTTTTTTTTTTAAAACTATTTTTTTAAAAAAAAAATTAACCCAAGTTAACTAGTATATTAACTAAGTATCTAATTATTGACTATTGTAGAGTGGTGTGCTAATCTAAAATAAGTACTCAAATGTCTAATGTGCACATTTCAATTTTACATGGAGGTTAACTGAGAAGTTCCAGACAAAACAAAACCGTTTGCGGTATCATCCTTGAATATAATTCTGATTGTACCAGCTCCCAAAGGGGTTTGCTTTAACAAAACTTAGTATTTTCTAATGCTATTATCATTGATTATAAAGTTACTCTATTGCCATTGATTATAAAGCTATTACACTCAATTTTTCTATGACTCAATTTTTACTGTACGGCATAGTATGGAATATCTTTAGGTACTGGAAAATGAATGTTATTAGCACCGTCTGTCTTTCTTGCCAAACTATAAGTTGAATTACGATGACATTGACGTTACCCAAATAAGTGATGACGTTTATGCCACCGTAATACGATTGTTTGATTTTGATACGATTAATGTTTTCTTAATCTTATGCTACTGCATATCCATAGGGATAACGTTTAGCGTTACTAAATTAATGGCCGGTTGCATTAACACAACTTATCTTCAGCGATGCTGAAAAACAATCGTTGCTATGGTTTTAACAATTGTATCTAAGTTTTTAAGTCTTGCTTAAATTAAAATCGTGTTGAAGCAACAGGTCATAAAGTGGTGTAAAATCTCTTTATTATTGGAAGCGTTGTTGACGTATGTACCTATGAGACGGTAATGCAAAAACATGGCCACAGTTTGAATCTCGGTTATAACATGTAATTATATGTAAATATCTACAAATTGGTCATTTTCATTAATTAAATCAGTAGCGTGGTCGACGTCACTATGAGAAGGTAATACAAAAAAAATGGCCACAGTTTAAATCCCAGTTATAACATGTAATTAAATGTAAATTATCTCGAAATTGGCCATTTTGATTAATTTAATTGGTTAGAGACCTTTAGAGTACGATTAAAGACTGTAAATGAAACGTAAATTTTACCACGAAACCATTTGGAAGAAAAATTCTAAAGTAATTTATGAATTCTTTGTAAAACTAAAACATACGTAAAACGTATCCAGACGTTCATTATTACATCTATGAGAAGCGTCTGTATGGTCACGTCTTATATTGTATACTTAGGTGCTTCTAAACGTCGACCTATATAGTTATCTTCTTCCATAACTAAAATGACATAAACTTATTGTTTAGTTTATTTATTATATGTCATTTATTTTACCCAACTTTTGGGAACATGTTCTGACTATAAATCTTGTAATCGTTATAATTCAGCCAATCAACGCAAAAAACCTGGAAAAATGAGTACATTGGTCTTTTCCAAATATATGATTGTAAAAGTAAATTTTGCAAAAAAAAATTTAACCTAGACAAAATTATATGACCTGAAAGTTTAATTATATAGTGTAGAAAAATAAACAAAGTAACTCAAACTAACTTAAAGACAAATTAGATTTAATGTGATAGAGTCATAGCATGAAAGTATAGTTTATATTGGTAGTTTTTGTCAGTATTTAGCTAAAATGATGATGCTTATTGTTTTGACTACTTAGTCAGCTTAAAAGGGGGACTTGTAAGTCTTTCCTGTGACAAAATAGCAGTGAATGTCGTAACACGTTGATTACGTTGTAGTTGCATTTTGTGATCACGGTCGTTGAAGCATTTATAGCAACACATAATGTTTATCTCGCAATACAGTAGTGATCTATTCATTAAACTTTGAATACGGTTCAATTGTTGAGTATTAAACGAATTTATTTACATTTTATATTTGCGGAACGCAATTGTCCATTCCCGTTACTTACTTCATGCATTATTAATATGCATGAATATGTAAAAGTTTGCCGTCGTATAACATGAAAATCCAATCTTTTACATTGCCTCGAAATAAATAATCATACGAACAAGTAAACTTGACATTTAAGAGATGGTAGTCATACTCGGAATACATAATCGAATTTATAATAGTACTAGAATAGATTTTTCTTTAAAATAAGTAATAGAATTTTTATTCCTTTCAAAAGTCGAAAGCTTTGAGTTTCTAGTGCAGCATTGAATATCTGCAATATAAAATTTTATTTATTATCCTATGCTTTACTTACATTTGATTATAGTTTTTGGTGCTTAGTAAGTACTTTTAGTTTTCAATTATATATTATGTGAATTAGTGTACAATTGCAGGCAGTAGGCTGATTAAAATCGTTATCTTGTAATAATTGTTATTAATGAGTATAGAAAATTTTATTACTAAATCAGTATTTGAACCCCAGTTATACAGCAAATACGTATTTTTCTGAATTTTTCTAGTGTTTAGCCTTCTACATAGTAAAAATAAGTAATAAATAAAATAAGTTATTTGCATTGAAGGCAACTTTGTCGACAGATGTCTTAGCAGTTACATAGTCGATCCTTTAAACTATGTGTTGGCAAAAATAACAATCTCGAATCGCCTGCTGTAAGTTTGTTATGATAATTAAAGGATTAACTATGTAACTGCTAACATATCTGTCGTTACACGAGTCGAAACCTAGGTGTCGGAACACTTATAGTTCGTATACAAAATAAGTTACTTAAAGGACTCTTATATACTAGGCTTCAATATATAAATATAAGACCATTCGTATATAAATGTTTCCACAACAATTTAGTCTTATATCTCTATTGAGTACACATTTTGTTACTCTTCTATAAAATTTAATGCTTAGACATGTCCAAAGTACCTGCAATTGTATATTTAACAAATAAGTAAAGGTTTTATTACAGCACTAATATTAAGAAAAGAAACATTAAATTTTATTTCTCTAGAGTGTGTTTTAATGTTTGTTATATAACAAATATTAAAAAAAACATTTAATAAAATTAACGTCCTAGCAAAATTATCATAAATTAAATAAATAAATAATGAAACAATGAAAACGTTAAGGTATCGGCGATATATTCTCAAACTAATGTTTGAATTCATACTGTAGCTCTAGCAAAGCTGTTATAACCCCAGGAAATAATATTTTTATGCTATCCTCTTTACTTAGTATTACGTATTATTTATAAATTTGTGATTACGATTCTACTTCCACATGTACCTACTTTTGTACAAGAATGAATGGATCCAATTGACTAGAAACAAATTGAAAACCAAAGTGTTTAGATATGATATTAAGAAGGTATCAATATTTGACATTCTAAAATGAAATAAAATTAGAAGTAGACAACTTTATAGGAACTTTTGTAATTAAAATAGGAAAACTTAAAGCTTCCAAATATAATTATTTTTTGAAATATTTAGCCACAACACCTAACTGAATTGGTGTAAAATGACAATATAGTACGTATAGTGCACTTAGGGAATCATGTAGTTTATACTTTATATACAAAATTTTCAAAATCTGTCTGAGAGTATTTGGAAACCAGTCGCGATAAGAATAAGCAAGAATGTTTAAGTTTAAGAGGAATACATACTAGCAACGCGTCATCGCTAAATCGTGCACTATAAGTACCTTTAAAACACCTTTTAATTTTTAATGTTTGAAGAAAAATTTAATGTTTTACGACAGACAAAACTTGGGACTTTGTCGCTGTAGTATCACTTTTTTTTTAAATTATTACTTTTTTTTTTTTTTGTGTTTGAATTTGTACATTTTATAGCATATTTAATACCTTAATTTCAATAGAAATAAATGCAAAATCAAAATTCTATCACAACCACGACAAAGTTCCTTTTTATATCTACGAATTTAAGTCAAAACATTAATAAAAACTTGAAAATTTGAGTCAATTTTATAGGTATTTTAAGACCGTTCCACGCATTATAATGCTTACTTACAGTAAATACGTATTCCTCTTAAGCAGTTTTCTGAAAATCATAAGTGTATACTACATTTTTTTTTTGGAGGATAGAACACTTACTAAAGTTTAAACCAGCTTCAACTGATATGTACAAGAATATTTAAAACATGAAAAACTGCATAAGGGCACAAAGGTATATTGTTTAGTATCGACACAGACGTATAAGTATTTATTCTCTAACCGTCACAAAACTGTGACATTTTTTGACTGTCAGAAGTCCCTTAGGTAGACATTTTCCTTAATGAGAAAAAAATATCTTAGCAACAAAAGTATTCACTCTTAATTCTAAGAGCTAAAGTTATGACTTTTAATCCTAAGATTAAAGGCGTTTATTTAAGATTTAATTTAACTAGAACTTGGTACTTTTAATTTGAAATATCTACAGATATTGTTTATTCACATTTATTTACATTAATATTAAATTCAAAGTTTGAACAAGTATTAAAATTAAATAAACCATTGGAACTACTAGTACCCTCATATTTGGAGCAATTTTCAATGCAGTCCAACACATTTTCATAAATATTTATATTATTTTTAGATGTGAAATCAGAAATGACAACGGTACTTGGTTTATCATTATCACTATCAATATTTTTTTCGCAATATTTTCTTTTTTCAACAATGAGTTTTCAATGTAGCTTTCCCCTACAATGGTCGATTTCTATCCTCTATGTATTTTAAAACAAGTGGCGCACGAGCTGAAGACCCAATTTTTGTAACCACGTAAAGATAGCATTGCAAATGTATAATACACCGTTAAATTTAATTTGCAAGTTTCTTTTCCAGGATTAATGTTTTTATTTTTGATTTCAGAATTTTTTTTTGTTTTGCCAGTATTTTAGTTAGTTCTTTTCCGGACCACTCAGAAGTTGAACAATGATGGACACGTAAAGTACATCTTGTAGGAATTGATATTTTTCCCGGTAAAAAATACGAAGATATATGTCCTTCTACACATAATTTGGATGTACCACATGTAAAACGTGAAGACTATCAATTAACCAATATTTCTGATGGCGGATAAATCCATTTTGATCACATTTTGTAAAAAAAAAGAAACAACACTTACAATGAACAATATCGAAGAAATTTCGAAACTGAAGATTCCGGAGCATCAGCTTTTCCTATGCAATGTTCGACGTTACGTAAAAATGATTTTGTTATGCTTAAGTCTAGGCCTTGTAAGATTGTTGAAATGTCCACTTCCAAAACAGAAAAGTATGGAAACTTAGAGTTTTATCTGCCTTTTACTTCAATTCCTGAAATATCTGGATCTGCTAAATCAACCGACCTACCGCCGGTACCTGACATTATTTTGATTCCTGTTTAAATACTATTGACCACCGCTTTGAACTTAATCTGAAATCGATACCTGAGTAATTTACTCTAACCTTACTTCAAAACGCACTAGTACTCACCCGCAGACAAACTTGCGAGTTTCTTCTACTGCTACGTTAGTAGGCATTCTGGGCCCAGTAATTCAGTCTGAAGGCCTCTAGCATTGCCTTTTACCTATCTTGTTTGGTCTAGCATCAACCGAAACGCGTTCGGGCGTTGTATCAAGCGCCACTATCACCTAACCCTCTAAATCTCCTGTGACAATCTCGAGTAATACACTGTTAGCTCGAGGGCCGTTCTAACAAAACCAGCTACTTTTAAAGCGTCTACGAACGTCGTCCCCGAACCGCTCGCTATTGCAAAGCGTCCACAAATACGCTAAAATTGAGCTACGATATAGAATTGTCCACTCTCGTAGGACGTCGAGGCAACATAGTACAACCTTGGTGTAAAGGTAAAACACCGGCACCAGGTTCACCTAGGCCAGTCATACTTGGGGGCTATTAACCGAACCGCAAGCCTGCACCGAAGCCGTTCAGAAGGTAAAAATAATAAGCATACCCAGCCCCCAAGTAAGACGTATCGCTTAACCTATAACCTCACCAAACACTTCCAGTCGCTAGGAAAGACATTCGTCTGGGAAATTTTGCTAGAACTCGTGTGAAAATTCTAGACTCGTCGCCTCGTTTGTGAAAATTTAGTTTACCGCACTGATACTGTAAATTACTATTACAATTTTGAATCTTTTCATCAAAGGGTATATTTTAAAAAAACTGAAAAGTGTGCTTGAATATTTGTTTTTTACAAATACCAAAGCAGAAAACATATTTATTGAATAAACCTACCTACGCTAATCCAAGTTTCAATTATTTGAACGTTTTGGAAATAAGTGTCTAAAATTTAAATAGTTAAACTAGTAGGTATTCAATCTATAAAGTTTTTGTTAGAATTTGTTTAATGCCATTTGAAGTTGATGTAACCTAAACAGTATCAAACGGGAGATAGATAACTTTTGATAAATATTCTGTAAAATATAAATTTGATCCGGTCAATTAAGTTCATATATTATTAAAAAGCTTCAAACAAACCAGTATTTATTTTGTCACTGATGATAGTAATACCTAATAGTCTGGGTGCTCACCGACATAAAGTATCATTTATAAATAACCAACTGTAAGTTTTTGAGTGGCTTAATTACGTGTAGTCTGACAAGATGTTTCTATCGTTTTTCTTGAAATTTGCATGTTTCAATTAACCAATCCTGAAAAGATCAGGTGGTTATCAATACATTTTTTAAACTTAAAATTTTTAAATGTTTGAATTGGTGGAGACCCTCAACGGCTCAAAATTTCTGTCGGACTTGCGATTACTTTCTTTGAAAGTGGGTTATCAACAAATTTCAAAAATTATAAGGAAAGACGTCTTCCAGACGAGATTATGAGGAAACGCCCCAGATTCGAGAAAAACGATAGAAACATCTTGTCGTACTACACGTAATTAAGCCACTCAAAAACTTACGGCTGGTTATTTATAAATGATACTTTGTGTCGGTGGGCACCCAGACTATAAGTAATAAAATAAATATTGGTTTGCTTGAAGCTTTAATTAATTAATAATATGTGAAAACAACTAAATGGTTAAAAATGCCCAAATTATAAATGAACTTAATACTTAATATATTATTAAAAATTACTCGTAAAATGGCTTTTGTATTTTGTTGCAGTAGTTATCAGTGATGTATTTTCATAAAATAACATCACACCTTGCACATTTCTTTAATGTAAGATAAAGAATACGTGTGAAAAGAGTGTAACGACATATGATTGATAAAATTAGCGATTAAACTCATACACGCAATAGAATTAAACCGAATTACACTATTATATTGATATAGTATCCCAACAAATGTGTAGAATTTTGAAAATCTTGAGAAATCTACGTCTTTATGACTTACTTGTATTACTTATCGATTGTGTATTTTCTCCTAAACAAAGAAACTACAACTTTTACCATAATTCTATAAAATGGAATTCGCATTGACTTTATTAAATTACTACAAAAATAAGGCATGTAATAGTTTCTAAAGCTATTAGTAAATATTTTGATTATCAATTTTTAACTATTTTAATTATTGCGGGAATTTACAATAATTTACAATAAAAGTAACGGTGAGATGCTTGTTGACTAAAAAAGTTTGACGATGTAAAGATCAAATTTATTTATTAAGACATTGTACATTTTTTCATTCTTCCAGGAGTAACAAAAACGTCAATGAATGACAAATTTTAAATCAGTTTTGTTTTTTTTCCAAAAAAATCCCCCACAGATGACAATTTATAATTTTTTGCTGGTTCCGGTTTTTACTATTTTTCCTAAAATTTTAGAAATGAAGTAGAAAATTAATAATGAAATACTGTACCTACATTAACTAAATGAACTAAATAATTAGTTACACAAATCAAGCGTTTTTTATTTACTCTTTTCGAACTTTTAGATCATATTATAATGTCACAGGTCCGTGATAATTTAAAAATATTTAATCTAGAGAAATTGTGTGCTAATTTTGTGGTATTAATTACTGATAAATAAAAATTTTGTGTTGGTATATTTAAAAAGTTATTAACAAAAACAAATGGGTATGGCTGACTTTATATGGCCGTACCCACTTGATCAATTTGACGTTTCTATTACTGTGTAATTTTGTGCTAGTTTTGTGCTATTTATTGCTGATAATTATAAATTTTGTGCTGGTAGTTTTAAAAAGTTATTAACAAAAACAAACCCACTTGATCAATTTGTCATTATTATTACAGTATAATTTTGTGTTAATTTTGCGCTATTTATTGCGCTTTATTTTGAGTTAGTGTATTTAAAAGTTATTAATAAAAACAGGTGGGTACGGCCAACTTCTGGTAGCGACGTGGCGTACCCTCTTTATCAATTCGACAATTTTATTACATTATAATTGAGTGCGAATTTTCTGTGTCTATTGTTGAAAATTTTGTGTTTGTACCGAAAAAAACATAATGCTTATAATATAAATATAAATAAATTAGTAATAATTATATAGGTTATGCCTTGTATAACTCCAAAAGTGATTTTGCAATACTAAATTTAAAACATGAACAATTTAGTCTGAGGTCTGTGAATTTGGCCGTGCCCAGTTGACGAATTTAAAAATATTTTAATTAAAAATTTTGTGTTAAAATTAGTGGTATTTATTACTGATAATTAAAAATTTGGTGCTAGTGTATATAAAAAATTGTTAACAAAGACAAATGGGTACGGCCGACTTCTCATATCCCTACTCCCTTCATCAATTCGACATTTTAATCACGCTAAAATTTTGTGCAAATTTGGTATTATTTATTTTATGCTATTATATTTATTAAGTTATTAACAAAAATAAATGATAATGCCGACTTCAAGTAGCCATACCCACAGGAAGAATCCATCATTTTATCACGGTATAATTTTGTTCTATTTATTGCTAAAATTAAAAATTTTGTATTAATATACTATTTAAAAGTTATTATCAACAAGAAATAGTACAAACAATTGCATGTAACCATACTATTTGACCAATTTGACATCTCTATCAGTCTATAATTTTGTGCTATTTATTGTTAATACCTACGAATTCTGTCCTAGTACATTTAACAAGTTATAAACAGAAACAAATCGGCAAAGTCGGCTTCAGGGTTGCATTCTTATATTATCAAATCATTTTTTTATAAAGTAATATATTCTTACAATATTATCCAATCAAAGAGTCAATTTTAAAAAGGATTCATAAGATTACTTGGTTTTTCAAATACTCCACCAGAGATATAAAACATTCATATTAATTAATCATTACTTAAATTAAAATTTTCATTTAGTTCAATAAAAAATTTGTTTGTTCGGGATCATAGAAAAAGTATAGTCTTGAATTCGCCGAAAACATTTTTTCAGCTCGTGAACATTACGAAACTCGGCTTTGCTTTATTTGGTAAATTGTTCTCTCGGTTAAAAAAAATTAAATTTCTCCACTCGTTGAACAATATACTATTATTTAATGACATCAAATTATTTAGAAGAATCTAAGGTATAAGTGATTTATAATAGCTGTATTCATACGTGGACTGCTATCATAAACAGTCAAGCAATATTTCAAATCTCCTGGGGGGTCACACCCAGACATTTGGGATATAAAATATTAATTGTGTTATTTTCAATTTTAAAATTTCTATTTCTTACTTGTTAATAGTAGTTTATTTAGCTATAAGGGATGAATGTTCAGTTTTTCCTCTAGAACTAAAAACCAGGAATAATAAATTTAAAAAAAAATTAATTAATTTTCAAATTCATCAAGATATTTTATTGTTTGAGATTAATCCGAGTAAAATTGACATATATAAGACGATAATACGGATTCTATTTAACAATTCGGTATTTACCAACTTTTTATAAAATGTGTAAAATTGAAGCCCATACACATTAAAACATTAGTCAATTGTAAACTTTTTTTAATTACAGGGTACTTTTAAAAAATTGTATTTAATTTAAATACTGAAAATTGGCGCCAAAACAGGTCGCCGATATCGTGACGTCAATGTTTGTATAAAGAAAATAATACGGGTTGTTTGATTTGTATGCAATTGTTTTTTCAAGTAATAAATTAGTAGTGTGTTACATAAAAAAACCACCTTCTATATTTGATTTGTACGAGCATAGACGTCACAACCAATGCCAATACGTTTAAAAAATGTTTTGAAAGAAAGTGTTTTAGGAATTTTTAAAATGAAAATATTTAATACCGAGGCACAATATGTTTCTTTTGTAGTACTGGGTTTACATCCAATTAAAAAATAACTTTCACTTCTAGATATGAAAGTGACACTTTTAACCTACGAAAATCCCACTTTCATATCTATAAGTAGAAAAATGTATTTTTATACTTATTCGGATGAATGTAGGTTTTATAGTGTGAAAACTCCATTTTCATCCTTAGTAGTTAAATTGTTGCATCAAAATTGATGGAAATTCTATTATCCACTTAGTTTGTGTCATTTTAATTTATTTTAACAGCTAATTTTTTCATGATTTTTATAATTACTAATTTTCATTATTTTTGTTTTATCTGTTAAATTAGTATTTACTGTTTGAGATGAATTAAAAAGACAATCCAAATTAAATAAAAAAAGCGTATGAAATTATTTGAGTGTTTGTAAAAATCCAGAATAATAAACAGTATTCCGTAATAAAAATTTGAATTGCCTAAAATGTTTAATTTTCAGCAATAAATAGCACAAAATTAGTACAAAATTTCTAGATAAATTATTTTAAATTTTTCAACTGGGTACGGCCAACTTCACGGACCTTAATGTCACGATATTTAGGAAAACAAGGAAAGACACTTGTTGCTTTATTAAATAAATAGTTTGAACTGGAATGTGATAATGGAGGGTTTGTTTCTGTCCAAGAATCACTATATGAGTACAAATTTTTTCACATTTTTTTTAAATTATTTTAAGAAACTAGTTACTGACATTTATTTGTTTATTTATTTAAACTGTTAAGCATAAACAGTTAAAATAGAGTGAACGGTCGTTAAATTGATCTATAATAAATTAAAAGTGCACATAATAAATAAATAAAAATATCTTGCCAAAAATGTCTTCGAAACAATCTATTTCTGATGATGTCACCAACCTGTTTCCACTGACATCAGAGAAGCAGAGAAGTCAGTTTAACAATTTTATAAATAGAATTTGTATTGCCACATTAAAAAATTTTAAGCAAAATTTTATTTATCGTGCACAAGTTATAATCAAACCGTTAAAATTAAGTTCTGTATTTGTTTGTGTAAAATATTTCCTTTCTGTTGATTAAGTTTATTATTAAACTATTAGTGTTTTGTTTATCAACCTCAAGCCTCTGAGATAATAAACAAATTTTATAATCTCTAATTTTTATTCATACTTTTTTTATTTAAATATTTTCAAACCACCAAAATACTCTCTAACTATGCGAAAAGTAAAAAAATAATTTATTGGAAGCTTATTAAACCTAGTAAATAAAGTAACCATAATAAATACAATTGAAAAAACTTAAACAATTATGATATTCTAAATTTTGAAGAATTATATGATAGTAATAATTAACTACGGTCGAGCTGCTAAAAATAGAAGAAGCTGTGTGAGGGGTGTGATAATGATTCACGTTGAAACAAGTTTACTAGTTAATTATCGTTGAGGACCATACTGATTTCGGTGATAAGTTCTGCAATTCTTAGTGGTACAATTAGGCACGCATAGGCCAATGAAAACTTTTACTTGTTGCGGTTGATGGTTCTCACTTATTCAATTTAAATAAGCATTGAATTTTTTAGACTCGCTCAATTTAAAAAGTTTGGGTATCTGAGAACGGTGGCTACACAGAAGTACCTAAGAGAGCTTTGTGAACTAAAAAACTCTAATGTATCTACAGCTTCGTGCAATAAAACTAAGCAATTTCAGTAAACTAAATACAATGTGATGTATATGGAGATGAAAAACAGAAGCAGGTTATCTAATTAAACTCCAAGATCGTTAAAAAAACTTGTAGATTGTAAAAAAATCATTTTTGGTAAGTCTGACAATTGCACATTTAGAAACACTAAATTCAATTTTATTGTCCGAACACCAAGAGTTAATATATCCATATCATGCTGGAGCTTTATCGATATAATTTCTTTATAAATCTATAGATCATCTGCAAACAATAAGATTTTGGAATGAGTTATGTTATATTCAATGTTATTAAGAAACATAAAGAACAAAAACGGTCCAAGGTGAGATCTTTGAGGAACCCCAGAACGAACACTAACTATATCAATAGGGCTAGATTCATTAAATGTTAAATTTACAACTGTGATTCAAAATGTGATTTATATAATGTACGATTTATGTGCTATTTGTGCGTATAATCTACATGACACATTTAACGTTTTTTTACTAGGGAAACATATTTCTGTATAGTCTGTATACTATTGGCGCGGAGTAATAAACCTGTCAGAATTATCGAATCTCCCGTATTGCAGTGGCGTAGGTACCTCATACGTTTGGAAAATCATATTTTAGTAGGTAAGTATATTATAATAGTAAAATCTACCTTGATATGAATTATTATGTGGTTATATGTTATTTATTTTATTTGTATAGTAGATCACATTACAAATTTTACTTCTTACGTATTATATACCATTATTTTGTATCTTAGTATAATACCCACATCTACGGCTATGATTCTCGTTTCGTCAGTACTTGGGCTGGGTGCAACGATGTTTTCACAAATTAAACTATTGTTCTCAGACCCTAGATGGGTCGATATGCTGCAAAAGGCGGCACAATGATCGTATTTTGGTTAGAATTTATTGGTTTTTACTTAACCGTAGAAGTACCGCTTTCACAAGAAAATAAATAATTATTTCAAGCAATTATGATTTATTACTCCGCGCCAATAGTATACAGACTATAACAGTATTGAGGGCAAGTTACAAAAAGACAATTTGTTTTGGTTCTGTTATGCCATTACTCATTTTCCTAAAAAGTACTGCACTCAAACGGGGAAAGAGTAATCTTGGACGAGGTTTGATGAAGGAAACTAGAAATAGTATTAAATAAAATTAAATTTAAAGAAGAATTTGAACTAGATGGATATTTTATAGGGGGCAGATGTTAAAAGTGTGTTGTATTATAGTGTAGTAGGTAATGCGTAAACTTTTACTTATATGTATATAGTGTTACACGCCAAAAGTAAAAATTGATTGATTCCCGGTGCTCTCATTGAAAACCGAATAGAGTAAATTTTTTCTATTTTGAGTCGCTTACAGAGCTATGAAAGCACCCAAATGAGTTCTTTTATAGAAAGTTGAGTTCTTTTATATAAATGTGGTAATTTTTATTCCAAACGGTGGTAACACTGATTTGATATTAAACGTCAAAGCGGTCGTTACGTTCGGCGTGAGTTAATTTAAATCGTAATTAATGTTCAGTTGATTTATTTATCTACTCATTTTTATTTCCACCATTTTTTTTTTAAATTAAACGTATGATAAATGTTCTAGCAGTTAAACCAAAATTTAATCAAAATATTGCCACTCTAGCAATTATACTTAAAAATTCACTAAATTTAAAAACTCGAAAATTTTATCTTAAAATCAATCTGAAAAAGCCCAAAATAGAAAAATTGGTATAAAAGAATTCGTTTCAGAAGACATTTTAGCGACTCGAAACTAGTTTTTTAATATAATATTATGCACTAGTTTGACGAGGAATTACTAAACAACTTAGAAGAATCCTCCATTATTATAATGGATAACACTCTTTGTCATAGTTTTTTAATAAAAAATCTTCTAATTATACCGAGTAGGGTAAGTAAACAAAACATTGAATGGTATCTGACACTATTAAAAAGTGAACTGTTGCATATAAAGTTAAATGTTAGTAGAGACTGCAATTTATTTTCTGTTAATAGTTATCTTGCATTGTTACCATAAACCACAAAAGTTGTACTTTGGTGAACAATATGGACATAAAGTATTACGATCACCCCCATTCTACTGTAATTTTAATCTGATTCAGCACGGATGAAGTATTACAAAAATTCCTACAATAAACATATTGGACGTGATGGAAAAAATTATGAAGAGTTGTCTAATTATGTAACACAAAGCATTAACACTGAGGACATAATTCAACAATGGTAGGATCGAAAAATTCACTTTGATAATGTTGAAATTAAACCTGTCATTAAAAATTCAGAAAATAACAGTAATAGTAGTAATTACTTTGAAAGATTCTGAGAATTGATTTAGATGCTATGCTGTGCTTCATTATCACTGGAACGGTTGACTTTCTAAGTAAATGAAAGAGCGTTAAATTAAATTTGAAATGTTGGTTGTGTTTAGAATTTTCTTATTGTTATTTGGTTATTAGAGTTTGTGACTGTAATTTTCTGCTAAACTCTTTCTGTCGACGCTTATTTCATAAGTGACTTTTTCCATGTAGGTTAGGCAACAATTCACTCAAAATGGTAGGGATGTTTGTGAACTTTATTTCTGGCGTATTACTTGTCTAACGTTGCCATTTTCTAATTTGTAGTTTTCAAAGCTTCACATGTAACGTTAATTACTTTCAATTTCAAAGTAAGTGCTAAAGAATAATCTACAGAAACAGTAGCCGTTATATGTTACTTTTTTCTTCGCAAACCATAAGTAAAGAAATGGCCGTTTTGCCTGGTAAGCTCCATTACTTTTTAAACCTTGCACCGAGTTCTGCCTTCGTTGTCAAACACCTGAAGAATACTCATTACTATTTTTAACTAGAAACATTTGGTCTTCTTCGTCACCAACGTTGCTATCATCTGTAATGTTTGTCTGACTCATGCAGTGAGTACATATTAATTCGTCGACACCAGAAATTGTGATAAATGATCGGGCACGATAACCTTCACGCTGACACCTCCGAAACCGATTTCTATCATCTTATCAGCGACTTCCTTCAATTAACATCACCACGTTAGGGATGAGTACTTAGATCTTAAGATTACTCTATTCATTTTTGCACTTTAATAATTTTTACGTTTGAACGCACACATTACTTTGCGGCGGAATATTTGCATTATTGATCAGAATTAATAACGTGTTCGCTGAGGTTTAGCCACCCGATTAAAACAGGATTTCATTTTAGTATTTATTTCTTGCTCGCGTTTATGTTTTTAGTAGCTATAAACAACCGTACGTCTACAGTACTTATTCATATCTTAACAACAAGTTTTATTATTGTTAATTATAATTGATATTCGGCTGATACCGTCGAAGGTTAATTATAGTTAAATTTTATACTGTGCTTACTCTGTCTTGCTAAATACTGTTTTATTATACAATTTATTGTGTATGTGAAAATCGACACAAGTGGTAACGTCGAGCTCTATAAAATAAAAATAGTTTTTTTATTTCTGGTCCTGTGGTGCTACTGATTAGGACAACTTTCCAAGAATGTAGGTAGCGCCCGATTTAAATCCGTTTGAAATCATTTCTACTCATCATTTTGTCTACAAGAACCTCCCACGACCTCTCATGACTGTTATTAGGCAGCGCTATTTTGAAACAGGCAACACGTATTTATTCTTTCTTTCAAATAAACGGAGCATACTGCAATAATTTCTTTTGAAAAATATTGTGAAGTTATATTTTGTGTTTACACTTCACTAATTTGGTATTTTGTTACTTGAACGGAAATCCATTAATCCTAAAATAAAATCGTTTCTTTAAATGTTGAATTAAAAGGTGTTTGGGTAATAACTGTTTCGTGATAGTTTGATAATTGTGACCGGAACAATGTTGCTTATGAAAAGCAATAATTAGTATATTTAAGTTAATTAAAGACGACGATGAGAGCAAAATGTGTGAAAGATTTTAATCAAAAAACTATCAAAGAAATAAATTGTAAATATGACAGTTGATTGTGAGCCGAAGAGCCGTAATACATTACTAGAAAGTTAACACTTGAACTAAAAGGTATCAATTATCATAATAGAAGAAATTTACTAGTGAACATTGAATCGAACGACATATGTTGAAAATCGTAGAATTTTCAATAAATTTTGTGGAATTTGTACGTTCTACCTTACACTGATAAGTCCCAATAAGACCAATTGCATGCATGTAAATGCTATTCATGAATCTGAAAGTATCACATCAATTTTATTTGTAATTTTAAGTTTAAAATGTTTTATTACTTTAGTTATTTTCTCAATAATGTGTGAAAAATTGTTTTAGAATGATATTTATTATTTTATTAAAATTTTTGTTTATTCGTAATTTAGGTCAATTAAATTCTTGTTTTATAGAATTAAACATGGTTGGTTATATTGATGACAAATCATATATTAAAGAACCCACAGATGAACTTATATACGTTTTTAATTAGTTAGTAACGTCCTTATTGTAAAATTGAATACAACTGAATTCTGGAAATTTCCATAAAATGTAAAGTATATTTGAATGTGGTTATATAGCTTTTAATAAAAAAGTTTTATTTGAAAATTCAAACTCAATCAGTACAAAACACATGTTTGTATTATTCTTACTTTGTTGTCGGGAAATATTTTTTATTTTCCGCTTGTTGCAGTTTCAATTACATTACATTGTAGAGGATATTGCAATTCTCAATAATTATTACTACAGAGTATTGTACAAACTGTAAAATCAAATATAAAGTACAAAACACTTACATACATAAAGTATTTATTGATTTATTTCAACATTTGTGCCCTTAGGTTTTACAAACAAATTTTCCTACTAATAAACATAGTACCTACTTATTAAATAACCAAAAAGCTAATTATAATAAAATTATATACTCTTTAACGCAATACTAATATTGTTCTAGAAATATGTTGTTTTAAATTATATTACCATAAATTAATTTGTCCGAAAACTATCCGATAACTTTTTGTTATGGAAAATTACACTGTGCAACAAGGGTTTTGTTTATATGCTTTTCTGTACTAGAGGTAGTAGGTCATGCGTTCAAATAATCCTATGGCATTTGTTCCGCTGAGCTGTCAAAAGTTTACAGCTGATTATGAAGCATATTTTGGTATGTCTGTTTTACATCAGAACGTTAACTGGACGCCTCTTGTATCGTGGATCTAGCAGATAAATACCAAGGATATGATTGTTACTTTTGTCTTATCGACCTATCATGCTACAAAAGACCATCTGATCAAACAAAAATTAAGTATCCAGATCTTTGATCAACAAGTGCTCCTGTACCAAATAGCAATGATTTTCCGTTTCCCACTGCACCACTTACTGAAGCATCTACCTCAACTTCTCTACAACAGTTCTCATCAGAAGAATATGTTGTGTCAGAAACTGCTGACGAAACGTTTAAGCCAGATAATGAACCCATCTTGTAAATCAAGCTGATTTGAATGATCTTGAGAGAGACCTGGGTTTGACCAAAAAAAAAAGACTGAATGATTGGAGTCACGTATAAAGCAGTGGAATTTACTCGGTAAAAAATGCAAAACTTCCGTTTATAAAAAACGACATCAAGACTTTTCACAATTTTTTGCTATGGATGGTGCTCTGTGCTACTGTACTGATGTTGATGGTTTTTTTAACGCAATGGGTTTCACTCATAAACCTCAACTCAACTCAATCTCTCGCTTGTTTCCAAAGAAACATTCTGTTACCGCTTCTTTATATTAAATTAGGACTTGTCAAACAGTTTGTCAAAGCATTAAACAAGCAGTCAGATGCATTTCTTTACATCCGAGAGATGTTTCCAAATCTTTCAAATGCGAAAATTGAAGGTGGGATATTCACGGGTCCACATATCAAGAAATTGCTAGCCTTGAACAATTTAGAATCAAAATTAGTAACGCACCAGAAAAATGCTCTTGATTTAGTTTTTCGGAAAGTAGTTGAAGGTTTTCTAAGCAATAAAAGACTACAAACTACAAAGAACATAGACATTTCATACAGGATGTCCATTAAAATGTATTTTTACACTCTCATTTAGAATTTTTCAGGAAAATTTAAGTGATGTAAGTGAAGAACACGGGAAAGGTTTTATCAAGACATCCAGATGATGGAAAAAAACGTTATGAAGGGAAATGGAACGCGGCAATGCTCGGAGACTACGTATGAACCTTGCTACAAAAGAGTAATTTATTTTGTAAAAGAAAAAATAGATCTAATGTTCATTTTAATCATGTTTTTGCATTAAAATATTTCGTTTGCTTTGATTGGTTTTAATTTTTCAACATATTTGATTTAAATTTAACTAGCAAGCTAAAACTTATTTATCAAATAATGGTATTAAATAAAAAAAATGTAAAAAAAATTCCCATAAACAAATAAAAAGTTCAAATTTGTTGCACAGTACCATTTTTAAAAATAACAACTATGCCCCAATCCTACAGACAGATATTTCTGATAAGATTTGATATTTCCTTTAACTATGTAATTGGAAACGTACAAGAACGTATTAATTTACAACGAATATTAAGAAAAAGCCATGAAAACTGGAAATCATTTTTTTTTAAATTAACTGGATGGCACATAATAGTTTTTGTTTGTTTTGCACAGTTGTATTGGCATTAGTTTATTTTTCAGCAAAATATTGTATCTTGTTTGGATGAATGGTATCACACAATTAAGCATTTGAAGTATAGCAGCACTAATGTCAATTTTTTTAAAACGATATCGATAACCCATTGTTTAAAAGACTTTAATCTTAAAGACCTGTTTTTTACAAAATTACCTCACTAAGGTGTGTTTCTGAAATTGCAGAATGGGAAAAAAATGTAGTCTAGAATTGATTATTTCAATCAACACTTTGTTGTTGGCTTGGTTTTGGCCAGAAAAGGAAACTTTGTTTAAAAGTTAATCGCATAAGAAAAGTGGAACAAAAACAAAGATGATTAAATATTTTTATAAATCAGTTGTGGTGTTGTGAATGCCATATTTTTGATGTTTGCACTAGAAAACTTTTGAGAATTTTTTATTTCGGTAATCATATCACCGTTTGGTTTTGATGAATTAATAAAGTCGTTGTTGGTTCCGAGAAAAGTGCTTAAATGTTATCGCTTTTATAAAGTAAATTAAATATTTTTTTGACTAAAATGAACAGTACACTGATTACGAACCACGGTTAAATTCTAAATTTGCAGATTGACTATTTTTACGAGAAACTAAAACGTATTTTTTTTTGTAAGTTTCTTTGTGTAAGTTTTTAGTTTAGTCGATATTCGGACTCTAGATAGGTAACATGTAGTAAATGCATAAACGTAACTTAGCGGAATAATGTTGTTAAATTTATACAACCGCCAGTTAATAAATGCAAAACATCGTCCGCGTAACTATTGAGAAGTGATTCGTATGCGTAAGTTAAAGTTACGTTGTTAATTAAAATCGAAACTATAGTTCGCGAAATTAAGAGATTTTTCATTTGATTAAAGTTAATGGTCAAAACAACGCTAGCGAAATAATTAACATCTCTACCCTGCCAATTAAGTATAAAAATACAGTATCGTAAGGTGCATTTTTTTTGTTAAATTCGGCATAATAACAGACTGTTCTTGTTTAAATAAATTTATTACAACTACATACATCTTGGGAAGTTTTGGTGTATATCCCAAAACGGATCATTTCTTTCATCAGAAGTAAACTGATTGTTTATCCCGGAAAACTATCATGTTTTGAGTGTTTTTTGTGGGCTGTTACAAATAATCAAAACTTAAGTTAGGAAACGTTTTGCATATTTTTTTTGTTTGTTCTTGTTTGGTAACGTTGTATTATTCAACATAAACGAACTAAGACGGGGTTTGTGAATTTCCAGGTTTATGCTAAATTAGTTATTTTCTTTTAAACAAAACCCAAGGTTTCATTTCGATCATGATTTTCCTAAAATTTGTAAATAGTTTGTAAGCAAATTTTGATATATTCTACGTTCACTAGTAAAAGCGAGCGGTAATGCCTTTATATTTTTATATTTTGCGTTCGGTTTTAAGAAGTAAAGCGAATGCAAAGTTAAAGAACACGACCGTGGTGTAATCAATATTGTAGATACTTTTGCATGTAAATAGAAAATATTACGTAATTTGTGTTTTTTTATAAAGCGTTTTCCATCGAGTGTTTACAGTTTTTCCAAAATTTTTTAGTAAGCATTTGTTGAACATTTAAAAAGATCTGGGTGGCGCCTAACAAAATCTATACTGTCGTAGTCTTTTCTGAATACAGTTGAACTCATTGTGCAAGAATGTATAGTGATTAAAAAGGTCAAAAAATGCAGTGTATTTTTAAGTAAGTGTAACAGCTCTTGGTTGGTGATTCTCGCTGTTTATAGAATTCTTTATAGTTGTCTCTAACCCCAAAGTTCAAATGCGTCTGTGATCCTTCTTGGCCGTTCAGGTTTTGCATGCTACGTAGCTGAAATCTCTCTCAGTTTTCTTTGTGAGTGTTACTTCCAGTAACTTTCCCAATTTCATTTGGTCTAATACTTTTTGGTTGAAGATCCCCGCTGTCTATAAAATTCTTATCAGTCGCCTCCAACTCTAAAGTTCAAATCAGTTTGTAAACCATGGATTGGCATGACGTGTACAAAATACAATAACTTTTGCTTTGTGATTGTTGCTTTTCTGTTTCATTCGGTCTAATACCTCTTGGTTGAGGATCTTCGCTGTCTATAGAATTCTTATCAGTCGCTTCAATCCCCAAAGTTTAAATGGGTCTGTGAACAATAGATTGAATTTGCATGACGTGTACAAAATACAATAACTTCTGCTTTGTGACTGTTGCTTCTAGTGACTTTTCAGATTTATTTGGTTTGATACCTCTTGGTTGGGAATCCTCGCTGTCTATAGAATCCTTAGCAGTCGCCTCCAACCCCAAAGTTTAAATGGGTTTGTTAACCTTCTTGAGAGTTTACGTCTTGCATGCGTATGTAGCTATTGCAAAGGCAATCGTATTTATTAGTCAGCATTTGGTGACGAGGTTAATGTCTTTGTTTTTTCATATTTGTACAATTCTAACTATTACAACACGTCCCATTGCCGTTTACTATTTCATTACGTAATTGTAAATAATTGAGTTGCAATTTTCTAAACTTGTTTAAATGGTTACCTTACGGTCGTAGTCTTATCCATTTCTAAAAGAGTTACAGTTAAAACTTATTGTGCAAGAATCCGATATCGGTATTGCTGATGATGATAGCATAGCTATTGAAACACGTGCCCGAGTAAAGTTTTTGGTGCAGTTTTTGGAGTTTCTCTCAAGTCATGCTAAGCTTCCAGTTTTACTGGACGGAGATTTGGTGACTGTTTTTTAATCTATTTCTTTTTATGAATTTTAGCATAATAAATTTCGGTTTCGTGCAAATTTTCCGTCTAGGGTGTAGACAACAATTGGATTTAGAAATTGCGTGTAAATGGACCTTTATTCTTGCGTAAGATCCGTTCTTTAAAACGTCCGTTCATTGTTATTACGATAGATAGCGTAGAAATTAATTCGTATGACATTTTCTGACAATTTCTGCTTTATTGTACGTGGTACACGTACTTCACGTTACGGCAAAAAATTCTTTTATTAAATAAATCCTCGAATTATTTAATTGCTTATAGGTTGATGAATTCTTTTATTATATGAAAACCATAATCAATACATCAATATTCTGCACATTGACGAACGCCGTAAGTACATCGTTTTTACTTTTTTACACAAGCGCCATTTTGTTATCCTTTTTAGAATTGTTATCTGGGGGACAATTTCATATAGAACAAAAAGCATAAATTGGTCGATAGATTCCGCTCCAGTCTATACTTTATACTATACTTTCATTTTATGAAGCAAACGTTGTCGTTAACTCTATTGGAAGAAACCGTGGATCTTATAAAGCAAGCAACGTTCAATTTCAACATTTGTGTCCGTATAAGCCGCTAACAAACCGATAAATTTAAATTCTTCATGTACTTGTATCAATAAAATTTATTTGAAGCATTTGACGTTCCTGTACATCAAATAAAAAAACATGTTGATAAATAAGTAGTTGAGTTTATAGTCAATTTATATTTTTATGTATTTAGCTTTAAGAACTTCTATGATTGTTGTTACCTGTACTTTAAAACCGATTATTTTAATTCTCCATACACGTATTATTTGAGCTTTTGAGGTGACCTTTTGTAATCGTAAGGGCTCCCAAGTAAGCGACATCACATGTGTGTGCTTTAACTTTTACACGGTTTAGTAACTAAAATTAGGGAAAGCAACATCATTTATTTAGAGTTAAATTCATAATAGAATTCATTAGGGTACTTATTCTCGTTACGTAAATTGTTTATTTGACTTTGCTATCAGATAACTATATACCTAGTCTATATTGTGAAACGATTTTGTACTATTTATCTAATTTATTTGCTAAATGTTTTGTGGTTACTTGTTATAATTACTTTTTATGTATTCTGGTCTGTGTCCTGAGTTCTTACTATTCAGGACAAATCACTTCAACTGTAGGGTGGCGCCCCTTAGTTTTGATGCATTTTCTCATTTCGATCATAATCGCCCACAACCCCTTGCCGACCCCAGTTATCGGGTGGTGTTTCAAAACGAGTACAAGATTTTATTAATATAAGTTTTTCGTTTAAAACAAACTGTAACAAACTTTTATATAAAAGGGAAAAAATCATTAACCGATTTTCAGGATGGTGCAATAATAACCAAAAAGTGATACCGAGTGATAAGGTTGTTTTCTCTAACTTACATGATACTCAGTAAAAATAACCTTGCCTATCGTAAAATAAGTTGACTATCGTTTTGATAGTCAGACCCGACAGCATATCTAGGAACAATAATAACTTCTCGTTAATTTGTATTTTTTTAAATAATTTAAAAACTTTATCTATTTAATAGGTTTTGTAAAACAAACTACGTTCTGTTATTATTTTGCAAAAATTTGAATTAAATTTTTCCTTACTTTAATTGCATACTGAGTACTTCATTGAATATTCACAATACATTTTATTTAATTATGCAATATTTTCAGCTAAATTATGAGAATCCTTTTATGATGATTTTAAGACGAATGCTGACAAAAAAAGATAAAGAGTGTTTAAATAAAAAACTTTATAATTAATTATTTAGCTGATACGTACTACTTGTGTACACTGCAAAAATGATCGAATCAATTAAAGTGTATGGTTTGCACAGCTCAGTTTTTATTTTTTTCTACTTGTTATATTTTAAACATCCATGCAATATAAATACATTCCGTATGTACAAAAAGTGTGCTCTAAAATCACTTATTCTTCGTCCTACAGTGTATGTTTATACTACGTACCTATATAAACATTTGCTTGTAAGAGCTCTATTTTGTGCCAGTTCAACAGTATATATTGAATTAAACTTTGAAATCAATTATAAGACAACTACAAATACAACTAAACAATCAATTTTAACGTGTATAAATAAAAAAACAAATAAATAAACTACACACACATTATTCATTAAAAATTGTTACCATAATAATCAAATAAATGAAAATTATTTAACAGTAGGATGAAAACAAGTTTTTTTTTATGTCAAACGAGGGTATAATTAAAAAACTTCATTAGAATTTGTCATTTTCATGTTAACCAAATAATATTTAAATTAATTAAATTTGTTTCAACACGTTTCAAAGCAAATGGCTGTAACCACGTGTTATTTAGTAATTACTACTTTCGTTTGTCATTTGTTTAACAAAATAAATTATCACCTTTTTGTCTACATCAGTCGTGACACAATTAACAATATCTGTCGTCGGCTTATTTTTATATTTCAAACTATTGTGCAATCAAGAACTCATTCAGCGTATTCATACAGCAACGTTAGATACACAAAATCCGTTTTATGCGACTTCAACATAAAAGATAAACTTATTTGTAATATGCTAGAGTATTGTAAATGTAAAAAAGCGAGTGCAGTTGATACCACCAACGTATATCTAAAAGTATTATAAGGAAATAGGATGTGTCTCTTCAATTCCGTAGTGCATTGCAGTGTTTGAAGTAGCAGTCTGCAAGCAGTGCGGAAGTGAGGAGACGCTTTCAAAATCTACATTTGCTCTAACTGCACATTTATAACGCACACAAGAGTTGAACCGCATTAATTGTAATAATATGCATATAAATATTGCAGTTTTATCTTCTAAATTGTATTTTAAACGATTTAAAAAATTTGCAAGATTGTAGAAATCGTGCTCTTTTAAATGTTATAGTTAGATCGGCAGACAAACTTTTCAGCAGATGTTTTGACGAATAAAAATTTTCTGCCCTGAGGACGCCCGGTCGTCTGTATGTATCTAAACATGTGATCTCAAAACTAATCACAATTTCTATTTCTATAGTACCGGAAATTTAATTGTTTTAGAGAATAATCAATCAAGCAGATTAAATAATGTCTTGAATAATATTAATTACATAAAAAGTTATAAAAACAATACACAGCATAACGAACGCCAGATAGCTCAAACGGTGAAGGGAATAGGTTATGAATTGTCTCTCACTTACCTTTAACAAAGACTAAAGGTCCTTACTACGAGTCACCGTCGGGATTGCTAGGCGCCACCCTAATCTTTAAATATTTATATCAAATGCTCTCTAAAGAATAGGAAAAATCGTAAACACTTGAAGCAATAAAAAAAATTAATAATTACAACCGGTTTTTTATCAAAGTTAGGCATAACAATTTATACACAGATTATTCCACAGTCGGTGTCTTAACATTAAAACGTTTTCCTAACAAAAAAAACAAAACGGTCAAACTACCTCGGTACCGGACGAGGAGAAAGATAATTCACGAGAAACAATTTGCACTAATCCGAAGATCCTGTATCTAATGCTTCTTGGCGGTATTGCATTTTCCTTATAAAAAAATTTGCGGACTATAGAGAGAAAGTCAAATCACATCTGCTGCGCGTTTATTTCGATCTTTTAAATAAATAGAACGATACTCTCTTAAGGGTTTGCAAAACGAAAGTTTCTTTTGTTTATGGCACACTTAGCTTTAACATTGCACTTGCGCCCTTGATATTTACACGTAATCGTACACTTTTCCTTCTACTTAAGGCACTTAGGCGGTTGTTTTAATTTTCAAAACAACGTAAATCCGCGCAATTTGGTACATGTCTTAGTTACTACATGTCACTAGTCGTGAGTCTGTTTAAGAACTAATCTTAAAACTATTAACAATTAAAAGGTTCGAGGTCTCCCCTCTTATCATTTCCTACACAAAGAACATTACAACAAATTATCGCGCTAATATTCAGAAAGAATAAACAAAACTGACTACTCAGAATTTTTATCGTGGGTACAATCCGTGTGTTATTTACTTAGTCAAAACAAGTCTCTAATTTAATTGATAAAGGCGACAGCCACCGTGCTGTTTTTCAGGAACACAAATTTGCGATAGCAAAACATCAAATTGCGACATGTGTTGATTAAATTTAAAGAAATCCAGTGTAAAACGCTATTGAAATAAGCATTTCATAAAAACCCTAATTGTGTGAACGTGACGATAACGCAATTCTCTACACCAACTGAGTTTAAAAAAAAATCAAATGACAAAAATAATATTCCAGCAAACATGACCATGAAAACACACGTGCATTGCAACGTAAAAAGAAATAATTTAAAACTATAATACATTCCAACTCAAAAGCGCACTTACGACCCAGATCATTCGCGCGTATAAAAAAAACAATTTTCACCCAAACAGAGGAGTGACAGACAATAAAAATTCATTTGCATAACGCGATTTAAGTTGGAAGTTTTTGTAGTTATAAAGTTCATTTAGTTTTTTTAAGCCCAAAAATTATAATTTACTAGAAACATTAAACGTCCGCGTTTTTGCTTGATAATCTCTTATAATTGTATCCAAATCTAACGCAGTATGTAAATTTACATTGTTGACGATTTATTTACAAGCAATATTTAAACATTTTTCTATTGTTTTAATTGCTTAAACGTGTAATTGGTGTACTTATTCACCAATACAGAGACGTGATTATTTTAATTGTCAAATTTATTGTTCTCTAACGATTAAGGAACAAAATCTAAAATACTATCTAAGTTTAAATTAACTAATACCACTAGTAAATTTATGGAGTGATACAACCATACGGTTTTCTTTAATTTATTCGTTACATGTTACATTACTGCTTGCTACTAAATGTAGCGTTATGTATTTGATATTTTGTTGCCTTGTTATACAAACTTGATAAACTCTAACTCTATAAATTATATGTCTAGAAGCTCTCACAAGCCGTCCCGGCCGCAGCTAGTGGGTATTGCTTTAAAACGATTATACATATTCATTAGATTAATTGCTTTTCTATTAAAATAAACTGTAACGGAAGGATGCCGCATCATAAAAGGACACAAACAACAGGAATTTTCTTATATTTTGGCTAATTATTTTAGTCGCTGGAATCTTTTTACACCTTTTTTATTTCTACTATTTTAGTTGAGTAGACATAAAAACACTTAAAATTTTCAAATTTTATACTCAAATGTTTGTTTCAAAATTATGCGTTACATTTTGTACGTTATTGCTCTGACCCCAGCCATAGCACCTTAAAATTACCGGTTTTCGTTCAATCCGCGAAGTTAAAGCAACGTCGGCGCGTGGTCAGTACAGGGATGAAGTAACCGCTTAGATACGCATTTACATGAAAACAGTGAATTTCCTAATTCTAGATTAGAGTTTTCTTGGTTTTATTTATTTTGCAGGTATTTTGCGATCAAGCTTGTAAAAGTCATAACATTTTAAAATTTTGTTGGAATTGGGCGTAGAGAACATTTTTGTGATATTTGGTTGGACTTTTGAAGCACGAGTACCGTTGAAAGATTGCGTAGAACAAATTTATTAGAAATTCATTTCTTAAAATTTTGCCATTTATGACGTCACTTCGGTGGGACCTCTTAGACTGATGTAAAGGATATTCACTGTTTATTATTTGTATTCTTCACATTTTGATAATTACACTATTCTGTCACGAATTTCTACACGGAATTACATAAATGGAGAACTATACAATGCAATTCGATTAACC